>CM064969.1:67978942-68574941 GCA_032847665.1 Solanum chilense
TCTCCTTAGAATGAAGAACCAAAAAAAAGATGGAGGAACAAGGCGGAGAACAACAGGGTTTTACTATCGATTCAATTCCTCAAAAGAGCTAGTCTGAAGCAGTTACTGACATTTATGACTCAACAATTGTACCTCCAACTTCAGCTTCAACTAGCAGACTCCCTCCAAGGCAACAACTAGAAATATATTAATAATAACTAGAAATATGATTTTACTTTAAAAAAAAAAAACTAGAATACAATTATAATGATTCAAAAAAGATTTATAAGTAGCATTAATAATTAAAATTACCAATATTGAAAAGTCAAATGATAAGTCTGAAATATGTTCGTATGACTAGGGCTTAAGATAGTGTTGTTTCTTGGTTGTATTTGTATAGGTATTAATTTTGTAAGATTGTTATCATTTATTAGTACTAATATAAATGCTTAGTTATTATTTTGTGATAAAATTTTTTTTACATTTACGGACTTAAAAACAATTTTAAAAAAAGGTAAATCAATCAAATTAATCAACTACTCCTCCTCCTCAAGTTATTTATGTTAAGATCATCTTTTATTTTGTAACTAGTTTAGAGTACGTGCGATGCACGTGTGTGTCACGTCAATATAAATTTTTTTTAAAGAATATCAAATGAACAAAAAATATATATATGACGGGTATGTGTATCTCACTCAATTGATATAAAATCATGTATAAATAAAGACTATCAAATAAGCAAATTTATTTATTAATAGTTTAGAGTTTAGAAAAAATTGAATAACATCACAAATTAAAGAGGTTTTTATGTATTTTGTCAAACATATAATGTTCTAATGAGGATTGAAATTTAGTCAATTTCATTTATGATTTTTTAAACTAAATTTATCATAATTGATAAAATAATTAAATGTACAATGACAAAAAAATAATTAAAATTGTCAAAAAAAAAATTATAATACTTTAAAACACCCCCCTAATTAACATTGATTTGACTCTAAATGGCTCCACCCCAACCCTACCTAATAAATTTTTCCTATATATATACTATTCTCCTTAGAATGAAGAACCAAAAAAAAGATGGAGGAACAAGGCGGAGAACAACAGGGTTCTACTATCGATTCAATTCCTCAAAAGAGCTAGTCTGAAGCAGTTACTGACATTTATGACTCAACAATTGTACCTCCAACTTCAGCTTCAACTAGCAGACTCCCTCCAAGGCAACAACTAGAAATATATTAATAATAACTAGAAATATGATTTTACTTTTTTAAAAAAAAACTAGAATACAATTATAATGATTCAAAAAAGATTTATAAGTAGCATTAATAATTAAAATTACCAATATTGAAAAGTCAAATGATAAGTCTGAAATATGTTCGTATGACTAGGGCTTAAGATAGTGTTGTTTCTTGGTTGTATTTGTATAGGTTTTAATTTTGTAAGATTGTTATCATTTATTAGTACTAATATAATTGCTTAGTTATTATTTTGTGATAAAAAATTTTTTACATTTACGGACTTAAAACAATTTTAAAAAAAGGTAAATCAATCAAATTAATCAACTACTCCTCCTCCTCAAGTTATTTATGTTAAGATCATCTTTTATTTTGTAACTAGTTTAGAGTACGTGCGATGCACGTGTGTGTCACGTCAATATAAATTTTTTTTAAAGAATATCAAATGAACAAAAAATATATATATGATGGGTATGTGTATCTCACTCAATTGATATCAAATTATGTATAAATAAAGACTATCAAATAAGTAAATTTATTTATCAATAGTTTAAAGTTTAGAAAAAATTGTATAACATCACAAATTAAAGAGGTTTTTATGTATTTTGTCAAACATATAATGTTCTAATGAGGATTGAAATTTAGTCAATTTCATTTATAATTTTTTTAAAATAAATTTATCATAATTGATAAAATAATTAAATGAACAATGATAAAAAAATAATTAAAATTGTCAAAAAAAAATTATAATACTTTAAAACACCCCCTTACTTAACATTGATTTGACTCTAGATGGCCCCACCCCAACCCTACCAAATAAATTTTTCCTATATATATACTATTCTCCTTAGAATGAAGAACCAAAAAAAAGATGGAGGAACAAGGCGGAGATCAATAGGGTTCTACTATCGATTCAATTCCCCAAAAAAGCTAGTCTGAAGCAGTTATTGACATTGATAACTCAACAATTGTGTAGTCGCAGCCTCTTACTTCATCTTCAACTAGCAAACTCCCTCCAAGGCAACAACTATAAATATATTAATAATAACTAGAAATATGATTTTACTTTTTAAAAAAACTAGAATACAATTAGAATGATTCAAAAAAGATTTATAAGTAGCATTAATAATTAAAATTACCAATATTGAAAAGTCAAATGATAAGTTTGAAATATGTTCGTATGACTAGGGCTTAAGATAGTGTTGTTTCTTGGTTGTATTTGTATATTTATAATTTTTTAAGATTGTTATCGATTATTAGTACTAATATAAATGCTTAGTTATTATTTTATGGTAAATTTTTTTTGACATTTACGGACTTAAAACAAGTAAAAAAAAAGGTAAATCAATCAAATTAATCAACTACTCCTCCTCCTCAAGTTATCTATGCTAAGATTTTCTTTTATTTTGTAACTAGTTTAGAGTACGTGTGATGCATGTGTGTGTTACGTCAATATAAAAAAATTAAAGAATATCACGTGAACAAAAAATATATATATGACGAGTATTTGTATCTCACTCAATTGATATAAAATTATGTTTAAATAAAGACTATCAAATAAGCAAATTTAAATAAATATTTAAATCTATTAATAGTTTAGAGTTCAAAAAAATTGAATAAAATTCACAAATTAAAGAGATCTTTATGTATTAATATTCTGATGAGGATTGAAATTTAGTCATTTATGATTAATTAACTTAATTTATCCTAATTGATAAAATAAATAAATGTACAATAAGAAAATAAATGAAGTAAAATAGTCAACAAAATTTTAAAATACTTTACGACATCCCCTAATAAAAATTAAGTTGACTCTAAATAACCCCACCTCAAAAAAAAATTCCTGTATATATTCTTCCTCTCCCTAGAATGAAGAAAAAAATAACAAAGCTGAGGGACAAGACGGATAATAACATAGTTCTATTATCGATTCAATTCCTTAAAAAAAAATCTGAAGTGGTAAGTGACATTACTAACTCAACAAGACGTGTAATTGCAGTCTCCATTTTCAACTTCATCTAGCAAAGTTCAGCAGCAGCAGGACTGACTATTTTTGGAACAAAAGTCCAGATTCTTTCAAATTTTATAAGACATGATATACTATGATTCAAAAGATAAAAAGGGTAATGTTTCCTATCTAGTAAAATTTATTCAAATTATTTAATTTAGCATAATGATTTGTCTATTTGGTGTGTTGTCATATTTTTCTCATTTTCATTATTCTTTAGCTAAACTGTTTTGAACTATTTTTCTCTTGAGTTGAGACTCTATGAAAAATGTCTTCTCTACTTGGGTAGAAATAAAATCTAGGTAAACTTTCTCTAGACCCGACTTTATGAAATTATAGTGGATATGTTGTTATTGTTCAAGGAGTTCATTAGTCCCACCAAATGTCATCTTCTCTACTAATTTATCACAATTGTAATATAAAACACAAATTTTTAAAAGACGAATAGCTTTGAAGAATATAATGAAATAATGTGTAAATGTTACATTCACGAAAAAGAGTAGTAAGATGACATTGAAAAGGGTTGGTTGATAGTCTTCAGGACCTGCAATTTACTACAAATTGAGTTTGTGAAAAAAAAAGTGTGAATGTGAAGTAAAAGACAAAATAAATTTATTAAAATCTTATTATTTTTGCCAAATAACTAATTATTTGTTGTCTGAAAAGAAAAGCTCAGTCAAAATTTATTATAAATTTGACCCCAAAAAAATCAAAAAGGTTATAGAAGTTTAAAAAGTAAAATAAAATTTGAATAATATCACGTGAACAAAAAAAATAAATGTAAAGAGTATGTTTATCTCACTCAATTGTGATAAAATCATGTACAAATAAAGACTATCAAATAAGCAAATTTATCTATTAATAGTTTAGAGTTTAGAAAAAATTGAATAAAATCACAAATTAAAGAGGTTTTTATGTATTTTGTCAAACATATAATGTTCTAATGAGGATTGAAATTTAGTCAATTTCATTTATGATTTTTTAACTAAATTTATCATAATTGATAAAATAATTAAATGCACAATGACAAAAAAAAATATTAAAATTGTCAAAAAAAAATTCTAGTACTTTAAAACACCCCCCTAATTAACATTGACTTGACTCTAAATGGCCCCACTCCAACCCTACCTAATAATTTTTTTCTATATATATATTATTCTCCTTAGAATGAAGAACAAAAAAAAAAAGATGGAGGAACAAGGCGGAGAACAACAGGGTTCTACTATCAATTCGATTCCCAAAAGAGTTTTTTGGAAGCAAATACTGACATTGATAACTCAATAATTGTGCAGTCGCAGCCTCTAAGTTCAGCTTCAACTAGAAGACTCCCTCCAAGGCAACAACTAGAAATATATTAATAATAACTAGAAATATGATTTTACTTTTAAAAAAAAAACTAGAATACAATTATAATGATTCAAAAAAGATTTATAAGTAGCATTAATAATTAAAATTACCAATATTGAAAAGTCAAATGATAAGTCTAAAATATGTTCGTATGACTAGGGCTTAAAATAGTGTTGTTTCTTGGTTGTATTTGTATATTTGTAATTTTTTAAGATTGTTATCGATTATTAGTACTAATATAAATGCTTAGTTATTATTTTATGATAATTTTTTTTGACATTTACGGACTTAAAACAAGTAAAAAAAAAAGGTAAATCAATCAAATTAATCAACTACTCCTCCTCAAGTTATCTATGTTAAGATCTTCTTTTATTTTGTAATTAGTTTAGAGTACGTGCGATGCACGTGTGTGTCACGTCAATATAAAAAAAATTAAAGAATATCACATTAACAAAAAATATATATGACGGATATGTGTATCTTACTCAATTTTTATAAAATCATGTATAAATAAAGACTATCAAATAAGCAAATTTAAATAAATATTTAAATTTATTAATAGTTTAGAGTCCAAAAAAATTGACTAAAATTCACAAATTTAAGAGGTCTATATGTATTAATGTTCTGATGAGGATTGAATTTTAGTCATTTATAATTAATTAACTTAATTTATCCTAATTGATAAAATGAATAAATGTACAATAACAAAATAAATGAAGCAAAATTGTCAACAAAATTTTAAAATACTTTAAGACATCCCCTAATAAAAATTAAGTTGTCTCTAAATAAACACACCTCATAAAATTTTTCCGGTATATATTCTTCCTCTCCCTAGAATGAAGAAAAAAAAATAACAAAGCCGAGGGACAAGACGGAGAATAACATAGTTCTGTTATCGATTCAATTCCTCAAAAAAAAAAATCTGAAGTGGTAAGTGACATTACTGACTCAAATAGGCGTGTAATTGCAGCTTCAATCTTCTTCTTTATCCCCAACAGACTCCCTCCAAGGCAAAAATTAAGATTTCGTGATTTGAAGACACTAGCCAGATTCATGGCTCGTCATATTAAAGAAGAGTAAAGAGTCATTTTTCTCATTTTAATAATAATAAATGTAAAAGGTTAATTTCTATACGCACACTTGCTCGATCTTTTAATTTCTTCATCACTTAGATGATTTATGTTTTCATTTTTCATTTTTATTTGCACTTTATATTGATATGTTTTACAATTGAATTTATGAGTTAAGAGACTAAAAAGAACATAAAGAGAAGGGGCGCAGATGTCAACCTAATTATTATTTTTGCTCCTATAACCCTTTTCTAACATTTTTAGGTTTTACTTGATTCAAACTCAAATTTTTCTATATTTATATTAATATTATATTTTATATGAGATGAATTATACTGTAAGATTTTGGAACAAAAGTATACTAATGTTAGGTAATACGTCACACAAATTTCAAGATATATAAAATTAATATTGAAATATTTCTTGTTCAAAATATTCATGAAAAGACTTTTTTACACCTTACTCTAATGAATGTCATTCTATTTTTAAATTTAAATAATTTTTCACCACTAATTATGTATATAATTATAGCGTTCAAGTAACGTATGATCAACTTTTTAAGCTTTTGTGCCAGCAACATGTCTTATTTATGAGTTCAAAATAATATATAGTAAGAAAAAAATTTGAAATGTCAATATTATAGAGATGATAAATTACGAAATCTAACACTTTTAAAGGTAGATATTTTTCTAATTAGAATTTATGCAACTTCTAATTAATTTTGTATGCTTAATTTTTCTGTCATGGCTTTATATCATTCCGGTTAAGAAATAGAAAAGAAACACAGCTAAATTAATAATTAATAGAGATATGATTCTACTAAAAAAATAAGAGCACAACTATGATTACAATTATCAATATTGAAAATTTAAATGATAAGTCTGAAAATATATATGTATGACTAGAGAATATGATAGTGTTGTTTCTTGGTTGTATTTGTATAGTTATAATTTTTTAAGATTGTTATCGATTATTAGTACTAATATAAATGATTATTTACTGTTTTATGATTAACAATTTACGGACTTAAAAACAAGTAAAAAAAAAGCAATCAAATCAAGCTAATCAATAACTCCTGCTCAAGTTATCTATTTGAAAATCCTCTTTTATTTATTAACTAGTTTAGAGTACGTGTGATGCACGTGCGTGTTACATCATAAAAAAAAAAATTAAAAAATATCATATGAACAAAAACCATATATGTGACGAGTATATGTATCTCATTCAATTGCAATAAAATCATATATAAATAAAGGCAATCAAATAAGCAAATTTAAACAAATATTTATATCTATTGATAATTTTGAGTTCAAAAAATTGAATAAAATTTACAAATTAAAGAGGTCCTTATATATTAATCTTCTGATGAGGATTGAAATTTAGTCAATTTTATTTATGATTTATTAACTTAATTTATCCTAATAGATAAAATAAGTAAATGGACAATGACAAAAAGAAAAAGTAAAATTGTCAACAAAATTTAATAATACTTCAAAATACCCCCTAATAAAAAATGAGTTATATCTAAATGACCCACCCTAATCCTTTCTAAAGTAACATTTGAGGTATCTTGATGTGAAGACTTTAGTCAAATGAGTCGTCTTACCGAAGAAGAGAAAAGATTTATTTTTTCTCCTTTTAATAATAATAATTGAAGTTAATATTTATTATTTAATTTCAGCATGCATTTGTTGCTCAATTTTTTAATTTCTCCATTGCTTAGATGATTTATTTTTTATTTTTTCATTTCTGTTTGATCTTTATATTAATATGTTTTACAATTGAATTTATCAGTTACGGCGCTACAAAAGAAGATAAATAGACAAGTAATTGACCGAGAGGTCACCCTATTTATTGTTTTTGCTCCTATAACCCTTTTCTAATTTATTTTTTTTAGGTTTTATTTGATTCAAACTCAATTTTTTCTATATTTAAATTAATATTATATTATATATGAGATGAATGATATTGTAAGATTATGAAACAAATACTAATGTTATGTAATATGTCACACAAAATTCGAGATATATAAATTTAATTTTAAAACTAAATATTGATATAATTCGCCTAATTTCTTATACAAAAATATTCATGAAAGATTTTTTTTACACATTACTCTAATTAATTGCATTCTATTATTAAATTTAAATATTTTGCACCATTAATTATCTATATAATTATAGTGTTCAAGTAACGCGTGATTAGCTTTTTAAGCTCTTGTACCAGCAACATGTTTAGTCTTATTTATGAATTTAAAATAATATATAGTAAGAAAAAAATTTAAAATGTCAATATTATAAAGATGATAAATTACAAAATTCGGTACTTCAAAGGTATATATTTTTCTAATGTAATCCGCATAGGTGTGTCTGCACACCCTGAGCGGACGAGAAAGAAAGGGTTTCTCGGAGCTACCCCCAGGTTCCAGACCCAGTAGTCAATTTTTCTGTATGAGCAAATCAGTATATGTTTCAGTCCGTGAAAGAGTGAAAGGGTCACAACTACTGAGGATCCCCCCCTAATTTTAGATAGGTCGTTTGAGGGTTCGCCGCGGTTCATTGTTGTGCTTACACACAAGGCTACGCTTTTCCGAAAGCTCCGCAGGACCACCTACCACTAGTCTTCGATCGGAGGGGTTTATTGCACAAAAAGGCCGAGGTGCAGGCTCTCGAAGAAAGAAGCCCAACGAACATCAGATGTAAAGCCTCTAACCTCATTAAGATCATATTGGCATACTCCCCAAAAAAAAAATAAAGAGCAGACTTTAAAATTTATATAAACTTCTAATTACTTTTTTATGCTTAATTTTTCTTTCGTGGCTTTATAATATTCCGATTAAGGAATAGAAAAGAAACGCAACTAAGTTAATAATTAGTAAAAACTTGATTTTACTAAAAAAAAAAAAAAAAGACAAGAGCACAATTATAATGATCCAAAAAAGATTTTTAAGTAGCATCAACAATTAAAACTACCATTATTGAAAATTAAATGATAAGTTTGAAAATATGTATGTATGACTAGAGCATATGATAGTGTTGTTTCTTGGTTGTATTTGTATAGTCATGATTTTTTAAAAATTGTTATCGATTATTAGTACTTAATATAAATGGCTATTTACTGTTTTATGGTAAAAAATTTTGACATTTACGGACTTAAAAACAAGTAAAAGAAAAAACAATCAAATCAAGTTAATAAATAACTCCTCCTCCTCAAGTTATCTATTTGAAAATCTTCTTATATTTTTTAACAAGTTTAGAGTATGAGTGATGCACGTGTGTCACATCAAAATTAAAATTAAAGAATATCACATGAACAAAAAATATATATGCGACAAGTATATGTATCTCACTCAATTACGATAAAATCGTGTATGAATAGAGACCATCAAATAAGCAAATTTAAATAAATATTTATATCTATTAATAGTAAGAGTTCAAAAAAGTTGAATAAAATTCACAAATTAAAGAGGTCTTTATATATTAATGTTCTGATGAGGATTGAAATTTTTTAAAAAATCACAAATTATAGAGGTCTTCGTGTATTTTGTTAAATATGCAATGTTCTGTTGAGGATTGAAATTTAGTCAATTTCACTTATGATTTATTACCTTAATTTATCCTAATTGATAAAATAAATAAATGCACAATGACAAAATAAATGAAGTAAAATTATCAACAAAATTTTATAATACTTTAAGACAATCCCTGATAAAAATTGAGTTGTTTTCCCCACCTCATAAATTTTTTCATATATATATATATATATATATATATATATATATATATATATATATATATATATATACATACTTCCTCCCCTAGAATGAAGAACAAAAAATAACAAAATGAAGGAACAAGGCAGACAACAACAGTGTTTTAATATCGATTCAATTTTTCAAATAATTTTTTTGAAGCGGTATTTGGCATCGATAACTCTAACAAACGTGCAGTCGCAACCTTCATCTTCATCTACATCTTTATCTAGCAAACTCCCTCTAAGGTAACAATTGAGGTTACATGATGATGTGAAGACGCTAGTCAGACTCATGGATCGTCTTATTGAAGAGGAAAAAAAATCATTTTGCTCCTTTTTAATAATAATTATTGTAAAGGGTTTATTATTTAATTGGGAAAATGCACAAGTACCCCCTCAACCTATGCCCGAAATCCCAGAGACACACTTATACTATACTAAGGTCCTATTACCCCCCTGAACTTATTTTATAAGTAATTTTCCACCCCTTTTTAGCTTACGTGGCACTAGTTTGAAAAAAAAAAGTCAACCATCGTTGGGCCCACAAGATAGTGCCACGTAGGCTAAAAAGGGTAAAAAATTATTAATAAAATAAGTTCAGGGGGTAATAGAACCTTAGTATAGTATAAGTGTGTCTCTCAGATTTCGAGCATAGGTTGAGGGGGTACTTGGGCATTATCCCTATTTAATTTCAGCATACATTTGTTGCTTGATTTTTAATTTCTTTATCAGTTAGGTTAGAACATGTGCGACGCACGTGTGTGTCACACCAATATAAAATATTACAATTAATAACAAAATAGAGTATAGTAAATGTAGTAATATATTTATTTAAATGAAATTATAAGATATGCACTAATAATTTATTTAAATGACAAATATGTGTTTTGTTAATATTTTTGTATACGTGTATTATCATACGTATATGTCATGTCAACTAGTTAACATTAATACATACAAAAAGAATAAATTATCTTAAAAAAACAACTGACGATAAAAATGAGAGGATTCATGTACATGATTAAATTCATCAAAAAGTTAATCGAAGCTGAACTACCTATTAATCTTCTAATTTAATTTGTGATCCACGCACGTTTCTATCTATGATCATATTCTTAATAACTTAGTTGTGCCACGACCAATCTAATTACCTTTCTAGAATACTTTTTTTGTCTATGTCTATTTTTCTTATATTCATTACATTCGACGTTTCATATTTCCTTGTTATCCTACAATTTATAATAATTTCTTACAAATATATTAATAATCAAATAAACTAAAATAAAAGTCATTATTTACATAGAGCTTGTCAAGATCATAATTTCAATCAAAAGATTCACTTCCTTCTTTTGCATGTTTATCTCGGTTTAGCAAATTGCATTATGCTATACTATTTTCCAACTACTAAATAATAATAATAATAATAATAATAAATGGTTATATAATATAAATAAAATAATGATAATCAATGTTTATATAATATAAATAATAAATTAAAAATCGTTATATAATATAAAAATACATTAAAAAGGTAAAAATAATTAATTAAAAAACATAACCTACCACATAATCATGGTGGTCGGTCATATTTAATTTTTTTATGGTCGGTCGATAGGTTTATCCTAATCTTAACCTATGTTTTTCTTTGTTTTTTAATTTCGTATTACTTAGTCATTAATGATTTGACATGCTTGTGAGAAATCTTTAATAATTAAAAATATATTTTATTAAATTGACTTTATTAATAATGTTCAAATTTAATAATTATTACTTTGTATAATTATTTATTTTATGGATACACGATAAATAAAATTATCTCTGATAAATATATAAGTTATTCCATCAATAAAATATAGGTTAAAAATTTAATTAAAAATATTCAAATACATTGGTGTATAATTGTGAAAATAAAATAAATAAAATATTGTGCTATTTGAGGTTTGAATCTAATACTCATTTCAATTGCACCAAAAACATAACTTTTTGTCAAGTCGTTCAACTTAAAATATATATACTTTCAATGTAGAATTTAAAATATAAATAAAACATTACGAAGGAGTGTCTCTTGGTACGTTGTAGTTACGCCATTGATAATTAGATAAAGAAATAGCACAACTTCATATTATTGAGGACATGGTTCTAGATATGAAGAAATGAGTATTATGATACAAATTTAATAAAAGCAAAGTGTTGTCTTGTTTTTGTTATCTATTGTCGTATATTATATATTGTATTTCAATTATTTCATTATTTAGCTGCTGATATTGTTTCATTATTATATGCACTATATTATGTTTGTAATAATTGTTATACCTTTTTTTTATTTTTTTATTCGAATTTGATGTACGTTATTCAAATGTTTCTAAAAAATCAACTCTTTTTCATTATAAAATAGTGATAAAATGTTTCTAAAAAATCAACTCTTTTTCATTATAAAATAGTGATAAAATCCACAAATATCTTGTCTTTCTAAATCTTACTTGTGTAATTATTCTTCGTGCCAAATAATTTCTAAATACAGTACGAAATAAAAGTAAAATATTTATTCTTAATATAGAAAAATAAAGTATTAATTATCTTAATTAATCATATAAAGTAGAGAATTGTGTTCACAAATATACAATAGGACGAACCTAATAGTGAAGCAAAAGCAAAGTACACTATTCCCGATAAATCTCTTATCTTTTCTACCAAGAAAACTTTATCAATACGTTATACCTTGTGCAAAATCTTTGATTTTATACAATTCTTTATCTTGATTTTGATAATCGAAGCGAAACCCTAGTTTTTGGATCATTGAGAAATGGCATCTGGATCATCTGGTAGGTCAAACAATGCGGGTTCTAAGGGTTTTGATTTTGCATCGGATGATATACTTTGTTCCTATGAAGATTATGCTAATCAAGATCCTTCTAATGGAACACACTCTGATTCTCTAATCGCTGCCAATTCTGCTAAGGTAAGAAAAAATATTTGTGATTAAGCTAGTTGACCTTTAGGGTTTTGAGGGAAATTTGTTGTTTGATTATGGTAATAGTTGCTGAATTTGGAATCTGGTAAAGATTTTGTGTGTTTTGTTATGACCCCACCAAAAAAATGTAATCTTTTGTCTGGTATGTAGACGTTGTAGCTTGTTCGTTTGTTGTTAGGATTGCTTGAGAAATCGTATTTTGGGGGAGTACAGCTGAGGGTAGAGATGGGGAGAATCAATGTTACAGGAAATAGGAAGAATAATGAAACGCCTGCTGATTTAAAGAGAAGGGAATGGAAGAGTGTTTTTGTATAATTGTTTATATGATTATTAATGTGATGTGAGAGACCATTGGTGGTTCTTTTCCTAATTGAGTGGTTTATGGACAGATGTTTTTGGTTAAATTAGAGGTTGTTATTTACATCATTATTGATGGTGCTTGCCACGCTCTGGCTTATGTGCATTTGTTGAAGAAAGAGTTTAATTTCCATTTCTGATATGAACTCTGTTCAACTGCTTTGACTTTCATGCTATTTTTTGTATAGTAATTGTCATCTTTGAGATATTGGATTTCAAGGGAGCTAAGGTCTGATGGTGAAATTTTTCTCCCTGGATTGGAGTCTAGGTTTTATCTGGCACAGTGAAAATAACCAAGAAATGGTTGCACGAATGGGCCTTATTTGCATCAATTTGCATTGCCATAGGAACTAAGTTCTACACCAACCACCATAATGGTTATGTAGTCTTTGTAAATATAGTTACTAAGATCCATGCTAGTATATGCATCGTACTTAACCAATTCGTTTTCTTCATTTAGCTGGTACAGTGTAAAAGTTTACACTCAAATGTATACTCAAAAAAGTTCACACTCAATGTAACTCACTTATAAATTTATAGAAGCAGTCACTTTCTTAGAATAAACTCAATTTTGTTCTTGTTTTGCGTAGGAGTTCCACAAAAGCAGAATGACAAGGTCATCAATGTTTCCTGCTCCAGCATATAGTCCTCCAGAAGAATCTTCTTTCAACCAAGACATGATATGTACTATTGAGAAGACCATGAAGAAATATACGGACAATCTCATGCGCTTCCTAGAGGGGATCAGTTCACGCTTGTCACAGTTGGAATTATACTGTTACAATCTTGATAAGTCTATTGGAGAAATGCGCTCTGATTTAGTTCGGGATCACGGTGAGGCAGATTCAAAACTGAAGGCTCTAGAGAAGCATGTTCAAGAGGTAAGTTACCTGTTTTCTGTGGGACTAAAGTTAAGACACTTAAAAATTACTGCTCCTGTGTGTCTTGAAACTAAGCATGTCCAAGAGGTTAGTTACCTGTTTTCTGTGGGACTAAAGTTAAGACACTTAAAAGTTACTGCTCCCGTGTGTCTTGAACTAGTTTCAAGACCTGTCACTCATACTAGACTGCATGTAAGTTAGCGTAGCTGAGAGACGCATTGGGAAATGTGCTTGGTTCTTTACTTGCAATTAGCAGTTTATGCAGTTTATGAATGAAGAATTATCTTGAACCAGTAGTTGCTGGAGAAGTTTGTGTGGTGCAGATCTGTTTTTAGCTTTAACATGTCACCACCTTAGAGAATTTTCTAAACTAGACATCTTCTCCATTAGTTAAAAATGGACATTTGACAAATTGACTTGTATGGTTTGCTTTCCTAATCCCTCTGCAGAGATGCCTTTCATTTTGTTTGTACTTGAAACTTTAGATGCACTTTCTGATAAACTAATAATTCTGACTTTTGCTTTTGTTGGTTCTAAGGCGTATAAATGGTTTCGTTCTTAACCACTGGCAGTTCTCAAGTTGCTCTTTGGTGTTCAGCAGTTTTTCCATCACATTATGTCAACTTTAATAGCTTTTGATTTCAACAAAAAACTTAAATAGCTCTTGATTTCAACAAAGAACTTAAATAGCTATTGACTAAACTGTTCTTCCTGCAGGTTCACAGATCTGTACAGATTCTAAGAGATAAACAAGAACTTGCCGAAACTCAAAAGGAGCTGGCCAAGCTTCAGCTTGCACAGAAAGGATCAACTTCATCTAGCAATTCTCAGCAGAACGAGGAGAGAAGTGCTCAACACCTGTCTGATGACAAAAAAAGTGACGACTCACCTGAAGCGCATGGACAGCAACTGGCTCTTGCACTACCCCATCAAGTGGCACCCCAGGCTTCTCTTACTAACCGACCTGTGGAGCAGCCACAACAGCCACCTGTGCCTCCTCCACAATCAATTCCACCCCAAAGTATGCCACAGTCACAAGGGTATTATTTACCCCCTCCTCAGATGGCAAATCAACAAGCTCCAACTCAGTTGTCTCAAGGTCAATTTTTGTCGTCCGATCTGCAGTATCGAAATAATCAAATACAAGTAACACCACAGCCTGCACCACCTCAGGTGAATCAGACACAACAACTCCAATCAATGCCCCAATATCAGCAGCAGTGGGCACAGCAGGTACCCCAACAGGTTCAACAGTCACAGATTCCAACTATGCAACAGCAAGCTAGACCTGCATCACCTGCTGTTTATCCCTCTTATCTGCATAGTCAACCAAATCCTACTCCTGAGACAATGCCCAATAGTATGCCCATGCAAGTGCCATTTTCTGGAGTATCTCAACCAGTTGCTAGCCGTCCCGAATCAATGCCTTATGGCTATGATAGGTCTGGTAGGCCCCTTCAGCAACAGCCCGCGACGCCACATCTTAAGCCTTCATTTGGTGCACCAGGGGATGGGTATGCAGCTAGTGGAGCTCATCCGACACTCTCTCCAGGAAATGCATACGTGATGTATGATGGCGAAGGCACAAGGGCACATCCACCACCCCAACCGAACTTCCAACAAAGTGGTTATCCTCCATCCAGCTTCCCTCCCCAAAATCAGCAGCCTGCCCCCAGTCCAAATCTGATGGTTCGTCCACCTCAGCAGGTGCGCAACCATCCGTACAATGAGTTGATTGAGAAACTAGTGAGCATGGGCTACCGTGGTGATCATGTTGTTAATGTGATCCAAAGGCTCGAGGAAAGTGGCCAGCCTGTTGATTTCAATGCCATCCTGGATAGGATGAATGGACATTCATCTGGTGGTCCTCAGAGAGGATGGTGAGGTTAAGTGATCGGGCCCCAATCTTTCTAGTAACGTTCCATGAATGGTCTGAGAAACTAAAGAGTTGTAGTACATGTGACTCAAACACTATCTATTGCTGAATAAGGAGTCGTGTTAGTAGCGTGGAATCTGGTGTATATGAGATCTTTAGATGCATTGTATATTTGTCAAGTCTTCTGAAGCTTTGTTATTTTACCTGCAAACTTCTGAAGCTCTCGTATTAGTTGTAACTTGTAAGGGGTTTTACACTTCTGTTTGAAATTGAAAGTTCTTATGGATATCCTCCTACCCACCAGTAAACATGTGTACTTCTTATATATCTGGTAAAAACTTATAATTATGTTGTTGTATGTCGCGACTAGCGGTAAGAAAGGGAACTAGAATTCTGAACTCATAAGCTTCAAATTCTACCTTCGACTTTATCTTAATATAGGTTTAAATCCAAATTGTAGATTTAAGTCAAGATCCATTTAGCTATAAGTTTAGTTCTCTTGGTTATTGGAAGATTAGAATACTTGCTGGGAGTGAAACACTAAACACATGAAATTAGTATGTCAAAGTTTGTTACACACCTGAAAATTTGAATGCAAACAAACTTTGGATGAGTGAATTTACTTATTGCAGTTTAACACTATTTATCGATGGCATTTATCACTTTCGAGCCTTTATGATCTGTTAAAAATAAACATGACAACTAATATAAGACGGAGATAATTTGATTTTGGATGATAAAAGATGATCAATATTTTAAAATGGAGGAAGTATATATCTTTCAACAAGTGGATGGATTAAATGTACTAGACGTAAAATTCAACCAAATGAAATTATAAGTAGTTGGAAGTGTCAATAACGTAAGACGGACCCATACGCGTAGGTTTGTTTTAATTTGAAAATTTTCAACTTAATTTTAGCGTGGTAGCTTCAACAACTTCAACTTGCATATCACCGTGCGGTAGATAACGTTGCTCCTTCGTTTATTAAAAGGTTTCGATTTTGAGTTTGGGTATGTAGATAATAAATGTACTCTTTCTGTCCCAATTTAGTTGTCCTCTTTAGAAGTGACACACATATTAAGGCACCAATTATTATCATAGGTTAATTACAATTTTACCCTCAACTTAAAAGATTATGCAACTCCCTAATATAATAAACGTATTTTCTGGTTCCAAAAAGCATGCATTACAACTTAGTACTACTAGAAATTTTCTAGAATTAAATAAGGCATATCAGAAAAAAAATTATTGTCCTTTCTTGATTTGTTAAAATGAACAAATAAATAGGGACAAATATAAAAGGAAATATGTACAACAAAAATTAGTTCTATATGACGTGAATTTAAATTAATCGTGTTATAATACAAATATCAAACATTAGATTAAAAAATAAATCAGCGTGTACTTGTGATAGAACTTTTGTATTATCACAACTATCAAAACTTTCATCTCGTTAGTAAGGATTTAATTTGCAAAAGAACTTTCCGAATTAATTTAATGAAAAGAATTGACACGGCATTTGACTTTTGTTATAATCTCATTTCTGACGTGACAAATATCAACCACTTCATATATATATTATATATATAAAAAGAGTATTTTATTGTGAAACATTAAGTTTAGATGGCGCAAGTTAGATTATGACTTCATCGAATAGAACATTTGGAAATATAATGTTCTTTATGGAAAATCAATCATTGGACTTCTTTTTTTCAAATAAGAAATAAATGAGTTTGGACGGAGTACAAAATGTAATTTAATGTAATTAGTCGTAGAATTTTTAGTTCTGAAAAATCCTCAAGGTTAAGACATAAGAGGTTAAAACTTGTTAAACTTAAAGTCTCGTCTCATAGGACAGACAAAGTTAAAAATTCAAAACCTTTTTTGTAAATTATCTGGAGCAAAGAAAGTATTACTCTCAAAAAATATTGTTTTGATAGAACCTAACTCGAGAGAATAATATAGTTGAATAATTCAAAACAAAAAATATACAATATATGATAAAGAATACGAAAGGAACAATAATTATAATAAAATAACACAATAAACAAATAACGAGGATAATATATATATAAATAAAAATCCTACAACATAATAATCCGACTATTAGTATATGAAAAAATAAGCAAGACTACAACTTAATTCTTAGAATCTTATTATTTGGACTTGTTGTAATCACATAATTATTTAGATAAATCAGTCTTAAAATATTAATCATTACAAAAATAAATAAACATTTATTATATGAATATGAACAAGTAAATAAATCTAATGAAAAGTTACTTGTAAATTTGAAATTGCAAGTATGCAAACCCCCACCCCATCCCCACCCACCCCCTTCTTGAATTTATTTAACATGATGAGATCTAATAAAATGTTTATTCAATGTTTTGAGTAGTAGGGGCATGTGCTGCCCATCAGAAAATATTTATTTTATTCGAAAACAGATAACCTAAGTTTGTGTGCATCATTATCTTTTTGTTTCGTCCGCAATATTTATATTGTATCGAATGCGATTAATTTGACTTCATACCAAAAAAAATTAAATTACACTTTTGCTTAGTAGGTTGTGAATATCTATTATGAGCAAAACGCTTTCTATTCAATATAATTTTATTAGAAGAATTTAAATTTAAAGTTATTTAATTAAAGATGAATAAATATCGATTTAATATATTAATAACTTCTTAAAATTTGTTATTAAAGTGTATTTAGATATTTGAAATTTTAAACTACTGACTTATTATCGTTAAACACTTGATAGAGTGTGCATATTAAACACTTCAATTCAAAATTTTAAAAAGACTTTTACGTGTGTTTTGTAAGTTTACTATAAAGGCTATGGTAAAGTAACTGTTAGTAATACACTTCAATTGTTATTTTTAGTTAAAAGTTGGTTCGGCTCAAGCATATTAGTGGTCTAAAGTAAAAATTAAACAAGACTTTAAACTTGAACTGTTAATAATATTTATATAATTGATTTATTTTAGTTTTCAATTGATAATAGAACTATTCTTATTTTAAATTTATTTTTCATGAGATATAGTACTCTAAATATGTCAAATTTTTTCAATATTCCTTCATTTTCATGAAAAAAAATATTTTTTCTACAAATAGTATTCAATATTTGTTAAAAAATTAATAACTTATAACCTAATATTATTAAAAATGAGGCTCCTTAAATTTGAGGGCCTAAGACATATATTTTTTAACACTGTCGAGCCACTCCTGAGTTAGTTGGAAAAAAATTGGAATTCTTGTCTGAATTCTCTCTCTCTCTCTCTCTCTCTCTATATATATATATATATATATATATATATATATATATATATATATATATATGCTAAAAATCTTTTTTACTCATTTCCATTAAAATTATATGAAAAGATTAAAACTGAATTTGAATTTAATCATTATTTGAAAATGAGAAAAGGGTCTGAAAAATATTTCAATTTTGACCGAAATTATTGTTACGATACTAAACTTTATGAAGGCTCTTTTGTCCCTGTATTATTTAATAGTGTATTTTAAAGGTATATATATACTCACATGGACATATTATTATTTATAGTTATACAATATTTATGATGTTCAGAGAATATATATACCTTTGTAATAAATACACTATTAAATAGTTTAAAAAGAATAAAATGTCTCTTTTTAAAGTTCAGTATTACTTCAATAATTTTGATCAAATTTCGAATATACTTCATACCGTTTTGCTTTAGAAAATTTCTAAAATTCAAGAGTTATATGGTTGGAAATATGATTAGATTTTAGTTAAGGTACACTTTCAAATAGACAAACCAATTAAGAAGCTTTTAAATTAAAGTTAAAGAGCGCCTTAAAATAAGGGATTATTAATACAATCTACTCTCTCTCTTTCATTTTTAGCCGCTTTTTCGAAAAATTATTTATTTAATTTTTAAAATTAAATTAAAAATTAATTTAACATTTTAAATAAAAATTTAGAAATTGAAAATTTATATGAAAATTATAATAAATTATGACTTTTTTATATTAATATGATAAAAATATATTATAAATTATTTATTCTAATTTTTATATTTTGATTTTTGAAAAAGAAAATTAAAATAATTAAAAATGAATTGATAAAGTATTTTAATCTTTTTCACTTTCAGTGGACCTACTTTATAAAATATTAGTCCTCCTTTTAAGGAATCTTGTCCCCTTTTATTAGGGATTTATTTTCCTTTATCGTAATATAGACTCATAATTAATTAAATTCATTAATTATTTGAGTTGTTATTTGTGAAGTAGCTACTAGCTAGGACATTATTATAATCTCTTCTGTGGATTTAGAATGAAAAATATTTACCTTTTATCTCGTGGAGATATTAAAATGATTTTGAATAAATTTATGATTTATTAGAAATACACTCAAATAATTTTAAAAAAATAATAATATGAAGAAGAAAATGACAATTAAATAAAAATATGTATATAGTTCAATTGAAATTATAAAAACATCAAATTAATATGATAATCGAATCATAAATAAAATAATCTTATTTAATTATCCTTGTGATTTGGCAGTGAAATTCCTCTGACTTCCTGCTTAACTCGTAACTTCTTTGTGATCATTTTTTTTAAACTAAAAATTAATAAAAAATTATAACTAATAGTCCAAATGCATTCTCCTTTAATTATTTATTAATAGGTAAAAAAAAAATAATACTCCCTCCGTCTGGTTTTTTTGTCATGGTTTCTCTTTTTAGAATCAAACTATAAAATTTTGACTAACATTTTAAGATGTATTTTTCATCATATTAATACGTAAAAGATGTAATTTGTTGTACTTTTCATATGTTTTTAGAATATCTAATTTTTTTTGTTTAAAATATCGAATTAATGTGATCCAATTTACCTATAAAAATTAGTCAAATTAACTTTCGATAAGCGTAACATGACAAACAATTTCGAACGGAGAAAGTATGAATTAGTCATAGATTAACTATGATTTTAACTATTCACAATTTGTCACAGTAAAATAATAAAATTGTTAGCGTTGAGAAAACAAGTTTCAATGCTCTAATTACTTCTATATGTCATATAAATAGATTGAATATTTAACAAAAACCGATCATATTCTAAGATACAATTAAAGTAAAATAATCAATTATCTTTTTTAATTAATAACTTTTTAATGCAAAAAGTATTTTAAGACCAAACGAATAATTATCAATACCTAAAAATGTTTTGGTATAATAATTGTTTGTATGAAGGAAGACCTTTTAAGGAAATAAATCATATATTCATCATAATATAAGGGACCATCATATTATTAATTATGGTAAAAAAAAGGCTAACGTGCCTTAATTAATTAAGCACTGCTATTATAATTTTCATTGAGATTTGACTGTTTTGGGGAATTTCTTTTTTTTTTTTAAAAAAAGTAATTTCTTAAATGACTAAATTTGAAACTTAATAGTTAATTATTAATATCAACATAATGTGAATTGATAATATTTATTCGAATTGACTTATT
The DNA here is from genome assembly GCA_032847665.1 of Solanum chilense. Lineage (NCBI taxonomy): Eukaryota > Viridiplantae > Streptophyta > Magnoliopsida > Solanales > Solanaceae > Solanum > Solanum chilense. Next base: position 67,999,933 of record CM064969.1, read on the forward strand.
GTCTCATGTTGACAACTTGACAATCTATACGCAATTGGCTTGAAACTCTACACGTTTGAAAGCGATCTTTTTCCTCCCTATTTCATAAGTATATATCGATCGATTTAAAACGTATTTAATATAAAAAATATTTTTTATATTTAAAATATATTTTCTTTAGAAAAATAAATTTATTAAAAAATAAAAAAATGATTTTCTTAGTGAAAGTAAGGAGAAATAAGTTATGTTAATGACATTTCAAGTTTACTGTCTTCTCTTATTCGTTCAATCCCTCGATCCCTACTCTTGACCATCCCAACCCCAATCCCACATTCCCCATCTCATCCTACTATAACATATGGATTTTTTTGAGTTAATATTTTCTTGCTTTCTTACCAAGAACTAGAATATAAGTAAAAAAATTACTTATTTTTCAAGACAATATCTTCTAAGAAATTATTTTCCAAAGAAAATATTTTTCTTCATATCAAAAATACCCTTAATGTTATCGCTCATTATCTTATTTTTACTTTTCACTTTATATTTACTTATTATTTAATAATCTTTTATTTAGTAGTTCTATACTATATCCTACTTTATTATAGGCATATCCTTCAAAAGGTTGAAGTATAACATTATGTAGTAATATTGAATAATAAAATTTATTTAAATATTATATTTATTAAATAATACAAGACAATTTATTATAAAATAATACATAGGAGCCCTCGAAACAAAATGTAAAAGCAAAATAAAGTGTAAAAGCAAAAGTTGAACTTTAATTTTTCAATTGTCTTTATAATCTTTATAAGAATATATAAATAAGGTCCCCGTTGAAATTTTCTTTTTCCGTGGGCTCTTCGAAATTTACAAACTAAACTATTTCACCAATCTTCATGCTTAAGAAAAAGTAAGAAATATCTGCCAAAGAACATAAAAATCTCAAATTTCTTATCGTTTTTAATTTTTTGATTGTCTGATTTATTGCGAGAGTAATATATTACCTAATGAGAAAGATGTATTTGAGCAGAAATACGAATGTACATCAGAAAGAATGGATGTTTATAATGGTCATAAAATTTGACTAAAAATTTTGTAAGTATATAATACTATTTTATTTTAAAATAAATTGTTATTTTTTTATTTTTAATTAAAAAGGTAAAAAGATTTAAAAAAAAAATAGAATATCACAGTGTAAAATATGTTATTTTATCAATTTATCGAATAAAGAATTTTCCTGCGTTATATATGACAGGAGACTTTTAAGTTGTATACTTATATAATTTTTTTACTTATATAAAGATCACAGAGTAAAATATATTTAATTGTCTTGTTCATTATAAAAGTAATACATAACCTAATAAAAGAGATGAATATTCGAGAAGAAATAGAGGTATTCTAAAATGGCTAGAATATTTGACAAGAATTTGATCAAAATTTTAAAAGTATATAATATTTTTTTTTTGAATTAAGTAAATTGAAATACTTTTTTTAATTAAAAAATATTATATATAAAAGAGTAAAAAGATTCAGAAAGATAAAATATCATTGTGTAAAATATGTTATTTATTTATCATTGTAGCTAAAAAAGATTTTTCATGCTATATATATAAATATGAAAGGAGATTTTTAAGTTTGTGTATATGTAAAAAAAAAAAATCTTATTTAATTATTTATTTTTGATATTTGTGCTGGCATTGACCGTTAATATCTTTTTTCTTGGCCTGAGGCGAAAGTACTAAAAATTATTTGTAATTCAAAAAAATTTAAAGAAGCAAATCATTATAAACCACGCGCATTGCCACGCGCCGCTTCTCAGTTTTGCCATTCATCTTCTATGCTCTGTATCCGTTTACACCCAAAAGGGGATTTTCCTTTTTAGATCTCTCCGAATGCTACAATGAGCCTCCGGCAACGTTCAACGCCGGCGGCGAGACAAGTTTCTATAGATGAAGAACCATATAACATCATTCCGATTCATAATCTTCTAGCTGACCATCCTTCTCTACGTTTCCCTGAGGTACGCGCTGCGGCGGCGGCTTTACGCTCTGTAGGTGACCTAAGGAGACCTCCATTTGCACCGTGGAAACCTCACTATGACCTGCTTGACTGGCTTGCGCTGTTCTTCGGGTTTCAGGATTCTAGTGTTCGTAACCAACGGGAACATATCGTGCTTCATCTTGCTAATGCTCAGATGCGTTTATCTCCGCCGCCGGACAATATTGACTCTCTTGACCCTGCTGTTCTCCGTCGGTTCCGACGTCAGCTTCTGAAGAATTACTCGTCGTGGTGCTCTTTTCTCGGTCTCAAATCGAATGTTTGGCTTTCCGACCGGCATAACTCATCTGACCACCGCCGTGAGTTGCTTTATGTCTCGCTTTACCTTCTTATATGGGGTGAGTCAGCGAATCTACGTTTTGTTCCTGAATGTTTATGCTTTATTTTTCATAATATGGCTATGGAACTGAATAAGATTTTGGAGGATTACATTGATGAGAATACTGGTAGGCCATTTTTGCCATCGATATCTGGTGAAAATGCTTTTCTGAATCGGATCGTAACGCCAATTTACCAAACAATCCGAGCTGAGGCTGATAATAGTCGGAATGGTACTGCCCCACACTCTGCGTGGCGGAATTACGATGACATCAATGAGTATTTCTGGACTAAAAGGTGTTTTGATAAGTTGAAGTGGCCTATTGATATTGGGAGTACATTTTTTGTGACCACTAACAAGGGAAAGAAGGTTGGAAAGACAGGGTTTGTGGAGCAGAGATCATTTTTGAATTTGTATAGGAGTTTTGATAAGCTATGGATCATGCTGGCGTTGTTTTTGCAGGCTGCAATTATTGTAGCTTGGGAAGGGAAGCCGTATCCGTGGCAGGCTTTGGAGAGTAGGGAGGTTCAGGTGAGGGTGTTAACTATCTTCTTCACCTGGAGCAGTATGAGATTTCTGCAGTCGTTACTTGATGCAGGAATGCAATATCGTATCATCTCTAGGGAGACCCCGTGGCATGGGGTGAGAATGGTGTTGAAGAGTGTGGTTGCAGCTGCGTGGATTGTGGTCTTTGGTGCATTCTATGGGAGGATTTGGATCCAGAGGAATAGGGATGGGAATTGGAGCAGTGCTGCTAACAGGAGGGTAGTGAATTTTCTTGAGGTTGCTCTTGTTTTCATTGCTCCAGAACTGTTAGCCCTGGCACTCTTTGTTCTGCCATGGGTCAGGAATTTTCTTGAGAACACGAACTGGAGGATATTTTACCTGTTGTCCTGGTGGTTCCAGAGTCGAACGTTTGTGGGTCGTGGACTCAGGGAAGGCCTTGTTGATAACATTAAGTATTCCCTCTTTTGGGTGGTAGTGCTCGCGACCAAGTTTTCCTTCAGTTACTTCCTACAGATCAAACCTATGATCGTTCCAACAAGAGCACTGTTGCGCCTCAGGGATGTGAAGTACGAATGGCATGAATTCTTCAACCATAGCAACAGGTTCTCAGTAGGATTGCTTTGGCTTCCTGTTGTACTGATTTATCTTATGGATATTCAGATATGGTACTCAATCTACTCTTCTTTTGTTGGGGCAGCAGTTGGATTATTTGATCACTTGGGAGAGATTCGAAACATGCCGCAGTTAAGGTTGAGATTTCAATTTTTCGCAAGTGCTATGCAGTTTAATCTGATGCCAGAAGAGCAGTTGTTGAATGCTCAAGGAACACTAAAAAGCAAGTTCAAGGACGCCATCCTCCGTTTGAAACTCAGATATGGGTTTGGTCGACCATTCAAAAAGCTTGAATCAAACCAGGTAGAGGCGAAAAAATTTGCCTTGATTTGGAATGAGATAATTACAACTTTCAGAGAAGAAGATATTCTGAATGACCGTGAGGTTGAGTTGTTGGAGCTGCCCCAGAACACATGGAATGTTAGAGTGATTCGTTGGCCATGTTTGCTCCTCTGCAACGAGGTGCTGCTTGGTCTCAGCCAGGCGAAGGAGCTGGTGGATGCTCCTGATAAGTGGCTCTGGCATAAGATCAGCAAGTATGAGTACAGGCGATGTGCTGTTATTGAGGCTTATGACAGTACAAGGCATTTGCTGCTGGAAATTGTGAAATTGAACAGCGAGGAGCATTACATCATAACAACCTTTTTTCAGCAGATTGATCAGTGGATTCAGCTGGAGAAGTTCACAAAATACTACAATCTGACTGCTCTGCCCCAGATCCGTGGAAAGTTGATTGCTCTTCTGGATCTATTACTTAAGCCAAAAAAGGATGTTGACAAGATTGTGAATGTTCTCCAGGCCTTATATGAGGTTGCCACTCGGGATTTTCTGAAAGAGAAGATGACTGGAGATCAGCTGAGAGAGGAAGGTCTGGCTCTTCAGGCATCTGCAACTAGATTGCTTTTTGAGAATGTAATTTCATTGCCTGATCCAGAGAATGAGACATTTTATCGGCAAGCTCGCCGCTTGAACACTATTCTTACATCTCGGGACTCTATGAGTAATATTCCGAGAAATCTTGAGGCGAGACGTCGACTTGCCTTCTTTAGCAATTCTCTATTTATGAATATGCCACATGCGCCCCAAGTTGAGAAGATGATGGCTTTCAGTGTTTTGACACCTTACTACAATGAAGATGTACTATACAACAAGGAACAACTCAGAACTGAGAATGAAGATGGGATTTCTACATTATATTACTTGCAGACTATTTATGCTGATGAGTGGGAAAATTTCTTGCAGCGAATGCGTAGAGAAGGAATGGTTGATGAGAAGAAAGAGTTATGGACTACAAAGCTAAGGGATCTTCGTCTTTGGGCATCATACAGAGGGCAGACTCTTACTCGCACGGTTAGGGGGATGATGTACTACTATCGAGCTCTCAAAATGCTGGCCTTTCTGGATTCTGCTTGTGAGATGGATATCAGAGAAGGATCAGTGGAACTTGGTTCTATGAGGCATGATGATAGCGTTGGTGGTTTAAGTCCAGAAAGATCTCAGTCTTCGAGGAGGTTGAGCAGAGCTGACAGTTCAGTGAATATGTTGTTTAAAGGCCACGAGTATGGGACTGCTTTAATGAAATTCACATATGTGGTAGCTTGTCAGATATATGGGGCTCAGAAGGCCAAAAAAGATCCACATGCAGAGGAAATTTTGTATCTGATGAAAAATAATGAAGCTCTTCGTGTAGCTTATGTTGATGAGGTTCCCACAGGAAGGGATGAGAAGGATTATTATTCTGTGCTTGTGAAGTATGATCAAAAACTTGAAAGGGAAGTTGAGATCTATCGAGTTAAGTTGCCTGGTCCTTTGAAGCTTGGGGAGGGGAAACCAGAAAATCAAAACCATGCCTTTATCTTTACCCGTGGTGATGCAGTTCAGACTATCGACATGAACCAAGATAATTACTTTGAGGAGGCACTGAAAATGAGGAACTTGTTGGAAGAATTCAAACTCTACTATGGTATTCGCAAACCTACAATTCTTGGAGTTCGAGAACATATATTTACTGGTTCCGTGTCATCCCTTGCTTGGTTCATGTCAGCTCAGGAAATGAGTTTTGTAACCCTAGGACAGCGTGTATTAGCCAACCCCCTGAAAATCCGAATGCATTATGGACATCCAGATGTGTTTGACAGGTTTTGGTTTCTAACTAGGGGAGGAATAAGCAAGGCATCTAAAGTGATCAACATCAGCGAGGACATTTTTGCTGGCTTCAATTGTACATTACGAGGTGGCAATGTCACTCACCACGAGTATATACAAGTTGGCAAAGGAAGGGATGTTGGGTTGAATCAGATATCTATGTTTGAAGCCAAGGTTGCTAGTGGCAATGGAGAACAAGTTCTTAGCAGAGATGTCTATAGGTTGGGTCATAGACTGGATTTCTTCAGAATGCTTTCTTTCTTTTATACAACTGTAGGATTCTTCTTCAATACAATGATGATTGTCCTCACTGTATATGCATTCTTATGGGGACGACTTTACCTGGCACTTAGTGGGGTTGAGGGCTCTGTTGCTGCAGATACCACCGACAACAACAGAGCACTTGGTGCCATACTGAACCAGCAATTTATCATCCAGCTGGGCCTTTTCACCGCATTACCAATGATTGTGGAGAACTCTCTCGAGCATGGTTTTCTTACATCTATCTGGGAATTTCTTACAATGATGCTCCAACTTTCATCTGTATTTTACACATTCTCAATGGGAACTCGTGCTCATTACTTTGGTCGTACCATTCTCCATGGTGGTGCAAAATACCGGGCAACTGGGCGAGGTTTTGTCGTGCAGCACAAGTGTTTTGCTGAGAATTATCGGTTATATGCTCGTAGCCATTTTGTCAAGGCAATTGAACTTGGTCTGATACTTACAGTGTATGCTGCATACAGCCCTGTTGCTAAAGGAACTTTTACATATATAGCACTGACTATATCAAGTTGGTTCCTGGTGGTGTCATGGATCTTGGGGCCCTTTGTGTTTAATCCTTCTGGGTTTGATTGGCTAAAGACAGTGTATGATTTTGATGACTTCATGAACTGGATTTGGTACCGTGGTAGTGTTTTTGCAAAGTCAGACCAGAGCTGGGAGAAATGGTGGGAGGAGGAACAGGATCATTTAAGAACGACAGGTCTGTGGGGAAAGATACTGGAAATTATCCTAGACCTCCGCTTCTTCTTTTTCCAGTATGGCATTGTATATCATCTGGGTATTGCTGCTGGAAGCAAAAGCATTGCTGTTTACCTGCTTTCATGGATTTATGTGGTGGTGGCTCTTGGCTTTTTTAATATAACAGCTTATGCTCGGGAAAAATATGCTGCACGGGAGCACATATACTTTCGTCTTGTGCAGCTCCTTGCTGTACTCTTTTTCATAGTTGTAATTGTTGCTTTACTGCAGTTCACAGCATTTAAATTTGGTGATCTCTTTGTCAGCCTGTTGGCTTTTGTTCCTACTGGTTGGGGCTTCATTTCAATCGCCCAAGTGTTACGTCCCTTTTTGCAGAAGAGTATGATATGGGGAACTGTTGTGTCTGTGGCGCGACTATATGAGATAATGTTTGGGATTATTGTCATGGTACCTGTTGCAGTACTGTCTTGGTTGCCTGGTTTCCAACCAATGCAGACAAGGATCCTATTCAATGAAGCATTTAGTAGAGGTCTGCGGATATTCCAGATTGTGACAGGAAAAAAGCCTAAGAGTGACGTGTGATTTGAGGTAATCCTTTTCAAGATTTAGCATACAGAAATGTTGTATATAACTTTTATATCCTGCTGCAATGCATGTCTTTTGTGTGTTTCACATGTAGATGTTGTAGTTGTAAGATCACCTCTTTGTTGATTATTCTTAGAGAACCTCACACATTTGCTATTGAAAGTAGATTGTTTCTACTGCTATGAACAATTATTTGATTAATAATTCTGCCCCTTGTAATTTCTCTTCTTGTTGTCTGACTACAGCTTGCTTGCCCAGTTGTGGCATTTGATTAGTGCCGTTGAGTTCTTTCGTTTATTTTCCGTCTTCCTTTATTTTTTTATTTTTCTTTTGGGGTGGGGGGTGGGGGTGGGGGTGGGGTAGGGTAGTAAATTGTTAAGAATTGAATATTTTACATGTATTAATTTGCAATGAAGCTAGTATATTGCCCTGCCTGCATCCGTTTGGTTTTACTTTCATCTCGTTTTAAGCCAATGAAAAGAATCAAAACTTTTACAAGTCATGGTTAACTTGGTTCTGCTAGGAACCCATTAATCGCTGGATTCACATCTAAAAAATGATGATAGTTTCTATTCGTAGTCTACATATTCTATTATGGACTACTTCATAAGAAAAATATATCCTAAATGTAAATCTCCCAAGCTTTAGTTTGAGATCTATTTCTTGACTTTTGCTTTCTGATTTCCCTGAATAGTTTCAATCAGGTTGATATAATATATAAAGTAGGATTACTCATGTTTATGGACTGGAGCTGAGGTTCTTAACATCTGGTCTTTGCTTTGGATTGTTGAAGATTTTGGAAGATATGTAATAATATTCATAAGTTGCTATCTACGTGACAGTCTTCCTAAATTGGCCAATACACCACTGTTCTCGACTACCATTGAATTATATTCCTCTTCAACAAAAACTCTTCTGTCTGCATAGCTCAACTTATGACTAGTCACTACTCTCTAGTGTACCTAATTATATTAAAAGATACAATGTTTCCCACTTTATAGCAAGAATATTAACATCTTGGACTTGAAGGGATATCTTGTTTTAGTAGGATGCTTCTGTCAAGTTAACATACCTCCTGTGGGCGTTGATCTTCTAATGCTACTTTCTAAACTTCAGAAGCCAATTTGCAGGTCCAGTTTCCATGGAAACTAGTGATCTTCTAGCTACCTATAGCTCCTAAAATAATTTTGTTCGATTAGCTAAAATGTCAACGGCACTAATAATTTTGTTCGATTAGCTCCTAAAATAATTTTGTTACTTATCCTTGAATTTGTGTTTTTGATCATTCCTCGATGTCTGGAATTATTTATTGTATTACAACAATTCTCTTCTTTCCTCACTTTCAGGATTTACAGGAACATTAAGTATGAGTGCTCCATGTAGTCAATGTCCAATATACATGTGGAAATTAAGGCATGGTATGAAACCTTCTCAACTCTCTTGATTTGTTGTTAAATATGGTCTAGTTTGGTTTTTGTCAGTTATTCAACTATTTGTTCATTTTACTAACCATCTTGTTTGGAGCTTAATCATGCATACTGCTATTTTTGGTCTTAAATTAAATATCATGAAGTTTTAAAAAGTTAAATTAAGATAACTTTTTAGAAGTTACATATGAAAAATAACAGTAGAAGGTACTTTAAAGAGATAACATTAGACTTTCACTTTCTTATGAGCCTTCTTAACTATCCTTCATAATTCATATGGATTTTTTATTTTTTATTCTTTCAAATTTGAGGGTAGTGAAAGGGGAAATGGGGGAGGGGTTTACAATGTGGGGAATCTAACCCTCATTAATAAGGTGGAAGTTTAGGTAGCCAACCAACTGAGCTACTAAGATTCCTCCTTTCATCATAGGGTTTAATCTGATTTTTCGTAAGCTTGATTATGTGTAAATCTGTTTGCTAGCACTAATTATGAAGATATATTATTGCAAACCTTTTACTCGTTGTTCACGATCAATTTTGTTGAGAACTGATCTGGTTACTAAAATATCCAGAATAATTTGTTACATTCAAGATATCTCTGGAGTGTTCCCACTTCTCTTTTATTTTTTGATGACTGTAGTGTTCGGACCAGTGTTGTGGATGGCGAGAGGTGACAAAAGGCGACAAGGGCCTGCCTCGCCACGCGGCGAGGCGAGCGGCGAGGCGCTTGCCTTTTTGAATAAAGGCGCCAATTAATACCAAAAATTAAAAATATTTAATTGCATATTTTATCCAAAGTCTTAATAGCAATAACACATATTAGCAAATATTCAATAGCAAATATTCAATTCAAAAACCAATAGAATGTCTAAAACTTTAAAGACCAAAGTCACCAAACAATTCAAATTTCAAAATACAATAAACCAAAACTTTAAAAGTCTATTCTTCTTCAAAATTATCCAACTCTTGAAGATCAAAATCTTCTACATCATTATATTGCTCTTCATCTTCTTCCTCCTCGTATTCTTCATCAATTAGTGTTCGAGTCCTACTTGAAGATGAACTTAAAGATGTACTTTCTACTCCTTTGCCCTTGTCAAGTACTGTTGATCTTGAAGAAAGTCCCCTAAGATGATAGATACTCTCGTCCGCTCCAATTGCCGTAGCAACACTACCCCAAGTAAGATCATCATCCTCATATACTAGTTCATCATCTTGATCTTCGGGGCATCCAACTAACCATTCATTGGAATCATCTATGTTATCCAAGCGAATTGGATCAATAAGATCACGAGCATCATAACGGCGTTTCAATGTTCTATTGTACTTAATGTACACTAGATCATTGAGACGCGATAGTGTAAGCCTATTCCTCTTTTTGGAATGAATCTGTGCATAAGTTATTGATATTAAGTTATTAACTAGTTGATATTGATAATAATATAATATGAAAAATAGGATATAAATTTTTACTTACGTGTTCAAACACACTCCAATTTCGCTCACATCCAGATGAGCTACAAGTTAGGCTTAACACTTTCATGGCAAACTTTTGCAAGTTTGGTGTTTCACTACCAAATAGTGACCACCATTCAACTATAATAAAATAATTTTAAAGGTTAGTGACTATAAGTAAGTCAAATAATATAAGTAAGAATGTAAGATCTAAATCAACCCACTTACCCGGTGACCTTGTGTCTCTAGCTCTTTTAGCCGGACCACAACCAAATAGTCCATCCGCCATTTTGTACTTAGGAAGCTCAGCGATTAGTGCATCTTGTACAACAGTATCACGGACCAACTTCTCAACACATGCATAATACTCGGTCCACAAACTCAGTAATAAAGTTCCCTCTTCTTCAGCTTTATAATATAATCCTGGGTTCAAAACATGGCCTGCAGCATGCAAAGGCCGATGGAGTTGTTCTGACCACCTTGCATCAATAATTTGAAACACTTTCTCATAATGCTTCTCAACTCCACGAAAACCATGTGCAATAGCTTCTTTGGCTCTATCCATTGCCTCATAAATATAACCCATTGGTGGTTTTTTCTCCCCATCCACCAAACGAAGCACTTTTGTCAAAGGGCTACAAACTGTAAGTGCCCGAACAACATCATTCCAAAAGTGGATAGAAATAAGAAGATTGGCAACTTCTTTCCCCGAAGTTTCCTTTGCAAATTTGCTTGAATTCCATTCGGTTGAGAGGACTAAAGTTTTCAAGTTTTTTCTTTGAATGTACATAGCTCTCAAAGTTAAGAATGCCGTTGCAAATCTTGTCTTGGCCGGTTTCACCAAATTTCTTTCTTTGGTGAATTTTCTCATCAAGTTTAACAACAATGGCCTTTGACTAATGTAAGAATGGATTCTGATGGCCTTCTTAAAAACTGTTATAGAAAGATTAAATTAAATTAATTAGTAGCTAATAAATTATTGAGTATTGACTATAAAGAAACTTAATAAAGTTAAAGGATAGGTTGATTACCGGAAGCATATGGCTTAACCTTGAATATGTCACCAAATATCAAGTTGATGCAATGAGCGGCACATGGAGTCCAATAAATGTGTGGATACGCACCCATTATCATACTTCCCGCTTTGACATTCTCACTAGCATTATCGGTGACAATTTGTACCACTTTTTCCGGTCCAATTCTTTCGATAGTGCTTTCAAATAACTTGTACATTTTGGTGGAATCGGTAGATTCATTGCTAGCATCAACCGAACCAAGAAATACACTACCGATTGGAGAATTCACCAAAATATTGATGATCATTTTGCCATTTCGTGCCGTCCATTTGTCCATCATAATGGAACAACCAAACTTTGTCCATTGCACTTTATGCTCCTCAACAATTTTTTCTACTTTATCCACCTCTTTTTTAAGGTGAGTGACTCTAACTTCATGGAATGTAGGAGGCTTCATTCCGGGGCCATGTTGTCCAACCGCCTCAATAAATTTATCGAATGATTTGTGGTTGACACAATTAAAAGGGAGCCCGGCATCATACATCCAAATTGCAAAAGCACTTACCGCACGCTCTCTTAGAATTTTCTTTGTTTCTTCGATGCCTCCTCCTTTTTCTAAGCCTCCTTTTTGTGTTGATTTTTGTGAAAAATAGAGGTTCAAAGGTCCTTTCGTCACACTCCGTGCGGTGGATGAACCTCCACTAGAAGATATCCTTTGAGTTTTGGGGGGAGGCCTCATTTCCGCATAATCATCCATTTCATCAACATCATCAATATCAACAAATTCTTCCGGTTGCCTCATTTGAAATTTGGGATTATTAGCTATTTTGTTTTGCATATAAGCCCTTATTTCTTCTCTAATTTCCGACGGACAAGCGGCACATTGTTTAACATTTTTGAAACCACCCACTAAATGTTGTTTGTGTCGCGTTATTCCACCATTGAAAGTAGTCCCACAAAAGTTACAAGTGACCGAATCTTTCGTCGCTCCTTGAGTGCCATAATTCCATCCAATATCCCTCTTTTTGCTAGCATCCGCCATTGATTATCAAATTTAATTAATTCGCTGTTTAGGAATATTGGAATAAATAATTAGGTCTTAGGAAAAGAATTCTTAAAAATAAATTAACACTTACTGAAGATGAAGAACAGAAGAAGAACAAATTTTCGAAGATGAAGAACAGAAGAAGAAGAACAGAACAGAAGAACAGAACAGAAGAAGAAGAACAGAACAGAAGAAGAAGAACAGAAGAAGAAGAACAGAACAGAAGAAGAAGAACAGAAGAAGAAGAAGACACGACATACCTGAAAACAGAGAGTCGCGAGGTCGCGACAGCGAGGGAGCAGCGACGGCCGGCGAGGGACAGCGAGGGAGCAGCGAGGGCCGGCGAGGGAGAAGAGGGTCGATCGATCGATCGAGAGAGGGAGAGAGTCGCGAGTTTCAGAAGAGGTTTTCGAAAGTAAAACCAAAAACCCTAATTTTGACTAAAACTATTAAGTCAAATTTTTTTTAATCAAAAGGCGGCGCCTTTATCTCGCCATTATCGCCATTTCAGCGCCTTTATCTCGCCTTTTTCACTTCGCCTCGCCTCGGCAGTGAATGGCGAGACACTGTCGCCTCGCCTCGCCTCGTCGCCAAAGGCGAGAGGCGAGCGCCTTTCATAACCCTGGTTCGGACCAACTTTCGCACACCTTGGCTAATTTCTTATCTCTGGAGTGTAGTAGTCAGAAGCCCAAAATTTTATTGGAAAAGCAAAAGGGAAGTATATTCGAGTAAATAGTACGCCGACCAACCAACTCTTTGCTTGTTTATTCTAGAATCTTACAGTAATAGTGGGCTGAACTAGTGTCATTGAGAGAGAATCAATACTATTAGTTGGATTTATGCTAATATCTGAACTGCAAAAGGTATAGTACATAATGTAGCCATATAAGGAGACTGATGAAGCTTTAGTGTGAACCAGTGTGGGATTTTCAACGCCCCTCCTCTGTTAGAACTGGAAACTTGGAGCACTGATGACAGTATTGAGGGGGCTGGCCTACATTGGATAACTCAGTATTAGGGATAGCAGTGGTTCTGACTCCATGTTGATAAAACTGGAACTTGTACCTAACTCAACCCCAAAGCTAGCTCATAAGTTAAGTATTGTCCAGTGTAATGTGCTCGAATAAACAAGAATCAAATGGGAAATTTATTAACCATCTCACCTCACTCACCAGAGTGCCGACTTGATAATTTGTAACAACATCGAAGATAAGGGAAAGATTGGGAGAATAAGAGTAAGATGAAAGAAGGAGAGGAGGAAGAATCAGAGGTGAAGAAGAAAGATGGAGAGAGAATTTTTTTTTCAGATTCTTTGTTCATTCTCACTTGTGGGACTCTCCATAATTACTGCACTTGAACCGAGGGTCCTTCAAAAACAACCTCTCTAGCTCCATGAGGTACTCTGCGTACACTTGAACTCTCCTTGGACCCTACTTGTGGAATTTCACTTTGACTGTTGTTGTGACTGGACAGTTGTAGTAATCTTTTTTTCATTTTAAGCTCACTAAGCTCCCCTACTTTGATTTTCTTAACTAGCTATTTCCCCTATACATGACAATCCAAATCATATTAGTATATCAAAACCCATAACCTTTGACCAAACGCGAGACTCTAAAGACACGTGCTGAGTTGTTATTTGCTTCTTTGTTTATATTAGCCTTTTGTTTTTGTTGAAAGATGTTTAAGTAGTTGTTTTGCTTCTGCAGGGATGAACATTAATGTGAAGTAGTAGATACAGTACAGAGTTTGAAGAGGCTAGGAGGTTAAATACTGTAGAGCTTGTATTGTGAATTATACTGTGCACTTGGATTACCATTAGTTTGGTTGACGAGTTTTCATTCATCTTTTGTAATTGTTGTTGTATTCATATGTTTTATTGTCATACTAGTGCACAGATGAGGAGCATTATCTTTTATATTATTGTAGAACCCCCACAGTTCATTTTTGTACTGTTTTTGTAGTTTCTACTGGGGAGCCACGTTCAAGTATAGTAGCAATTCCTTCTGGTATTAAATGATTTTATCAAATGTTTTTGAATTATTAGAGTCCTTTGTCCTTTTTCTAGATAGAAACCGCAGCCATTTGTCTAGGTTAATTTATTTTAAATACACAATATCTTAACGGATTTGAATATATAATGGAATATACTTGCACTATCCCTTGCCTCTCTACATATGTATGAATACATTTATCTAGTGTAGTTCATGTGTATGCGGGATACACTGATTCTATCGCTTACCTCCTTTCTATTTTGATCTCCTCTCTCCCCAGGTATCTGTATTTTAGAGTGTATTAATGCTTGTATCTAGGTGTACCTGACTTGTTATTTGGTATGTAATTATTAATTAGTGAGATAATATGTAATTATTTCAGACAATTTAAAGAATTAATAAATAAATATTTGGGTAAGTAAGTAGGAATATCACTTAAATCATGATGACTTTATACATACATAATTTTAGTAAATGGTGTGTGGATGAATTGATTTGACTTGCACATGTTTTGTGGCCTGTGGCCCTCCAGTTGGCCAAATGCCAAAAATCTCATTAAACTCTCGTACTAGCAAGTCTTTATGATTTCACCAACTTTGCTGTATTAATAAGTTTGTAGATTTCAAATTTATATTTTATACTCTATTAGAAGTATTATTCATCACCCTGAACGGTCCATATAATATGAAAAAGGGAGCCCCTTGATCACCTGAAGAGATTTTTAGGCAGAAGTGGCATAATTATTACCGTGAGGATTGATCAGATGCATATGTAGGTAAGGACTGCTTAGAGTTGGACACAGAATGCCTAATTCAAATTGAAATGTGATGTAAAATTTAATTGAAACTTTAATATAGGCTTCAAACATCGAATAATAAACATTAAAAAAAAAGAAGTCGTTATAATTTCATTTTCTTCACAGGTGTATTCACGTTAGGGGGGCCTCTTGTCTCGTTTTGTATTTTTAAACAGATCAATAAGTTTGTTTGTTTGACTTTTTTTTTTCTTTTTTGCATTGTTAGGATAGTCGATATCCTTTTCAAACTTTAAAAAGTAGTACATACTTATTTGGAATGAGAATATCCAATATCTAGAGATAATTGGGAAATGAATTATTTGGTGGACGGAGTTATTTGATACATGTTATCGGATAAAGTTAATAGATATTTATAAATTTTTGATTAATCAAAGTATGCATCTATAAAGCAATACATGAAAAAGTCAAGGGAATTCGAATCATACATTTAATACTTTTCAATCGCATGAAAAAACTTAAATATGACTATTGACATATTAAAAGAGAAGTTTTGGATTGTTTTATCGACTCAATTTTTTTGTCACAAATATTTCATTATGAAAACTATTCTCTTTCTCCATTTCCTACAAATCTAAGTAACCATTTTGCAAAAATAAAAAAAAAGCTGAATCAAAAGGAAAAATACTGATAATATTTTTTTTAAACAATATTTTTTTTATAATAAGTAATTGCAACGTGTTTCGTCAAAAAATGCATAGAAATAAACTTTAAAAATTGAATGCTAGATAGTCAAAGACTACAAATTATTAACAGTAATATAGATCTGTCGGCAATGCATAATGTAATATAAAAATTAATAATGGGTCAAAACTGTGTATGAGTTGGTGGACTAGTGGGTTGCGCTGAGAAAAATCAATCTAAAAATTATATTATTTATATATAATTTAAATTATTTAATATATTATTATTATTAAAATTTTTTTTTGTATTTTAAATCTCTTAATAAAAAACTTGATTTTACTTTTTGAAAAAATGTATATCGTTGTTGATCTTAGATCCCATCATCATTCCTGACTTATTTCACATTGGATTACTGATGCACGTCTTTTTTTTTTAATAGATATTTATATTATTTGTTTTTTCAATCAATATTTAAACAAAAATATATAAAAAAAATCATATGTTGAAGATCTGATAATGAACACTGTAAAAAAAAAAAAGAGACTCAATTGGATAAAAGTCACGTGATACGTCTAAATTTGAATTTATAAAATTACATTTCTTTTTTAACTCACCATAAATTACCTTTATTCTAATAAGATCAATAGTTAGCGATAATAATTTGTATCTTTATCTCAACGCTATATAACTGTAATTTTTTTTATATTTATTTATATTGAAGTTCGATTAATTTAAATTTACATCAAACAAAATCTATTTAAAAATAACAATTTTTAAATATTTTTTCACATTTAAATTTGAAATCGAGACCCTGACTAACATACGTGGAATGAACTTCTTGAAAGTAAAAAACGATTCACCAACTTCAATTTTTATCTTTTTCTCCAAATTGTGCCTTAACATTTTCTTATTGCCACAATTTTCATGATTGTGTCATCCCTTCTAGAAAAAGAAATTGACAAAGATAGTCTTTTATGTTTGGAAAAAGTTTAAAATAGTCCCAAAAGTATCAATTTAGTCCTTTAACTTTACCTAAAGTTAATACTCTTGTTTTTCAATCATATTTTAAAAAAATTTCTACTAGTTAACTTTAACTCTAGATGAGAAAAAAAGAAATTTATCAAAAATCACGATACTTTATTTATCTCTGATATATAATGAAATTAACTCTACTAATTAAATTTTTTATTTTTGTATTCGTAAATTCTTTGAATTTGATAAAACTTTCTTAGTATTACTCATTTTTTTAAAGAAAAAGTTCCACTTTTTTCATCAAAATTAAGGAACAAAACATGTTAAATATTTGAAATGAATAAAATTGTTCAAACTATGCTTTAAAAAAGTTAAAACTATACTACTTTGAATCTATCCAAACATAAAGGTATCATTTTTGTCAATTTTTGTCTCCTTTTATGCGGGTCTCTCTTCTTGATAGTGACTAGAACAACATCCATAATAATAAATACTAATTGATTTGATTATTCGCAGATACATTACCTTTTTTTTAATTATTGAGTCTAATTTTAAATATAAATTTTATAACAGAGAGAATTTTTGTATAATCGAGCTTGAATATGAATATTGGACTTTGAAAAAAAATGAGATACAATAAAATAGTGGTGTAATTCTCTGGAAAGTATATAAAAGATGTATCTTAACTGAACATCAACGACTCTTTTGTCTACTCCATTAACTCTTCTTCTTCTTGTTATTTCTGCTTCAGTTTCAACTATGGAAGAATCTCTGTTGCCCGGAGAGAGTAGCAGCAACAGTTGGGGACGGATTCGGAATCGGAGGAGGGTTGGTTCCATGTTTGATCCCAGAGATGCTATTGCTCATGGATCTGCTTATCAAAAAGCTGCTGCTTTAGTTGATCTTGTATGACCCTTTTCTCAACTGTTCATTTTTCAAACAAAATTTGGGGCAGGGGAGGGGAAATGGGAGTATATGGAGTCTGTCAACCAACTGAGCTACCAAGATTCGTAGTAAAGATTTCAAAATTGTATGTTGAAACAAAAGTTTTAACTTCAAATCAACCTGTTATATTGAGTTTCACTCTAAGACTGGTTTGTTTAGTTGTCTTTCTTTCCTTGACTTAGTTGTGCAGTGAAATAAATTACTGGCCCTTTCTTTGTCAATGTTTCTCATGAAGTAGAGATCTTGATAGATAGTTTAGAAGTTGCTTTGGGAAATAGTGGAATGGTAATTTGGGTAATTTTAGTAGTTGAGTGGTTGAAAGATTGGATTTTTGATAAAGGGGTTGTGTCTAGTAGTTGTATTCAAGAAAATAATGATACTATTATGAAAAAAGAAGGGAATTTTGGATGATCTGAGGTGAGATGAGGCAAAGTAGAGAAGAAAAAGAGAGAAGACATCTTTCGTCTCCTTACTTTTGTGGCTTTATTCTGTTTTAGCCACACTTCCATGCTTGCTGGCTATTGACTTTCACTTTTGACCTCCCTAAGACTTATCTGTTTGTTTTAATTCTTAAAGTATGCAGTGAAATCAATTATCCTTTTTTTTAAAAAACCATTTAATAAGGTAGAGAATTTAATAGGTAATACTTATGCAAAATTGTGGAAAGATAGTGGAGTAGTAGTAATGTATGAGTACTGTAGTAGTGTTTGGGCTGTTGAAAGATTTGAATTTTGAAATCAGATGCGTAGAGTGGTAAAATGAGGGTAGTGTCTAATGATATTGGTACACCATTCCAAAAATAAGAAGGGAACTTTAGAAGATCTGAGCTGACATGAGGCACCACGAACAGGTGTCTGCAACTTCCAAGGTAATTAATTTAGCTGCTGGAAATATTAAAGACAAAGAAGAGTGAATAATCTGGGCTTGTTCATTTTTCTGTATCTTGTGTGGTGAATATAGTGGGCAGACAACAAGAAAAAGAGAGAAGACATTGAGGAACTTAGTGACTTCTGACAAAAGTTCATGCACAATGTTATCAGACTGGACTTTTTTTTTTTGTCTCTATTCTTGTGAAAGCGAAGGTCTTTTTTTGTTTGGTCAAGAATTCCATGTCCAACATACTACATTTTGGCAAATTTTATTGAGAAATGACTTTCTCAAGAAAATAACTCTTCTTTTTTATGTCTTTTTGACTTTCTGTATACAAAATCTCTTCTTTTTTTTCAGAGAAAGAAGTTTAAGCAGACAGTGTGATATAACCTTTATACTGAAGGACTATAGCTGAATGTCCTATTATGTTTGCCTCCAAACAATTACTTTCATGTATCAATATAATAGGCCTGGATTTGACCTACAGGGTTATCGGTTATAAAATGATCTAATCCATAATAGATTACAATATTTAGTTATTTAGTAGAAAAGTCTTGAGAACAATGGTTTGAAACGTGAAATAGGGATTAGTTTTTTAGATGATAAATGCTGAAATTTCAGTGTTTTCCTTTTAGTAATTGTTGGTGAGATATTAATCCTGGAAGTTACACATGCAGGCTGAAGATGGCGTTGGTCTTCCTGAGGAAATTCTTGAGGGAACGAGCTTTGAAAAGGCAGCACAATTGTACTTCATGTTTACTCGTTTTGACTTCCTCTGGTCACTTAATTATCTTGCACTAGTACTTATAAACTTCTTTGAGGTTTGTACAGTTACCTTGCTGTCTATTCCAGTTTCAGTCCTTTGTTATTTTCCTGCATGTTAAATTGACTCCATACTTCTTACTTGTTCGTTGAATTTACTGGTAATTGTAGTATCACTTATTTCCTGTTCATTTTGCTCAGAAACCATTGTGGTGCTCCAGGCATTTAGCTGAGTCATGCAATAATAGAGACTACTACTATCTAGGACAGCTGCCATTTTTGACTGGTGCTGAGTCCCTTATATATGAGGTAAGCGGTGCGTGGCTGGTTTGTTTGTTAAATATATGAGGTTTTAATTGAAGTATGTGAAGAAGCTAAACTTTTAAGAAGAACCATCGATGATTCCTATTTGGCCTAATTAACGGTGAATTTTATTGTTTTGGATATTGCAAGTTTGATTATCCTGAAGAGCCTTAGGAGATTGTTGCCTCCTAGTATTTATAACTGATGCATGTGCTTTTGCATGGTAATTTAAATTTAGTTTCTAAAGGAAACAAGACAAATTGTAGTAAAGACTGTTCTCGACTTCTCAGCATTGTTGGCAGAAAATATATTTTTTGTTAAAATAATGAGATCGAAAAAGGGGGAGAAGCTATTTTGATCAATTGTTCAACTCAAATCATGAGGAGAATTCTATAGATCAGTACAACTTTGCAGGATGGAATTTTTTGCAACACTTATAATATAACATTGTCAGAAGTAAAAGATGCGATGACAAATATGAGGATTAGAAAAGCTGTCTGGTATAGAAGGTATCTTATAGAGGTTTGGAAGTGTCTTGGGGAAGTTGAAGTAGTTTAGCTGGTCAAGCTATTCAATGTTATACTAAGAAGTGGTAGAATAACCGATATCCAACAATGGAGAAGGAGTATCCTGATTCCAATATATAGGACATAAGAGATATTTAAAGTTGTGTGAACTATCAGGACATTGAAATTATGAACAAACAATAAGTTTTTGGGAAAATGTGATAAGAATGTAGAACTAGGGACACTACAGAAGTGACAAAGAACCATTTTGGATTTATGCCTGGTAGATCTACAATGAAGGTCATATATTTGCTGCTAAAGATTGATGGAAGTTTATTGCGTGAGGAAGAAAAATTTATAGATGGTGTTCATTGACCTAGTGAAAGAAAAGTTTTCTGGTGGATGTTAGAAGAAAAAGGGAATTTATATATATTAAATATATAAATGACATAAAAATATGCATGAAAGAGCCACCATGTATGAGAACAATATTAGGTGATACAAGAAGAGTTTTCTATAACCGTGACTTTGAACACAGTTATATACCCTAGTTATGGATAAGTAACACTATATTCAATAAGGTTGATGTATACTAATTGCAGACAATTGACAAAACTAGCGAGGGCGGCGTCAAACCAAAAGCTTGAACTATGGAGATATACTTTACAAAGTAAAAGTTTTAGAATAAGAAAAGTAAGACTTAATATGTGCACTGCAAGTTTAGCAACATATAAGTGTGAAGCCGAGATGAGATGAGTCGGGATTGCAGTGATTAAGTGCAAACAGTTCGGGAACCTAGGCTCAATATTCCATGAAATGGTATGATGGTTGAATATGTTACACATTTAATCAAACAGAATGGTTGAAATAGAGAAGTGCTACCTGTTTTTCTAGTAGGATGCCTATCGAAGTAAAAGACAAGCTCCTACATAGACCAACAATGTTATATGGGAGTAATGAGACTCTAAAGTCCATCATATCTACAAGATGAGTGTCACAGATATGCGGTTGCTAATGTACGTTCATACAGAGTTAGACGCGATTAAAAATGATCTCATTTAGCAGAAGGTGCAAGAAGCAATGTACAGTCATGAGTTTGACAAGATTAAAAATGATCACATTTAGCAGAAAGGTGCAAGAATCTTATATAGAAGATAAACCGAAAGAAAGGAATGGTAGACATTTTGAAGGCACTATTACTATTAAGAAAATTGGGATGAATTGTCTTAGCTTGTTCTTTTTTTGGTGTAAACAGAACATGTGGGGGGAAGTAGGAGAGTTAGTATATTAAATTGGCAATGTATAATTGTATAGAGTTCTGGGAAGGGGTTTAAGCACCTTTTTGGTGCTTGTAAAGAATCCAACTTAGCACTTTTTTCTGGGGTGACTAAGTTTTTATTGAATAGAACTGTTACTTGTCTAAAAAACAAAACAAGATAAATCAAAAGAAAATGCTTGAGATATCTTGGTCATGTCCTGCGTCTCCCTCCAACTGCATCTGTCTATATCTATGTAACTATCTGATAGTGAAGGTGTTTGAAGGAAATGTGGTAAACCTAGAATTATATGAAAGGAAATTGTCTTGAAAGACCAAAAATCTCTTGAAGTCCCTACAGACCTAGCGAAAGGTTTGGCGCAGTGGGATGAGAATCTATTCATGCAATATCAATTAGTTGGGGCTCATTTTAGTCATGTCAGGATGTTTACTTGAGGTCCAGGGTTGATGTGAGGTTTGTAGTCTTTGTCAAAATAATTTATGCCAGTAGTTATACCAAATAAGCTTATTATTGTTAATTTCTATTGATTTGTAGTATTATCATTATTGTTGTTATTATAGTTATAGTGAGACGGGCTTAATGGTGTGACATGGACAGTGAGATTTTGTATTGCCGACCTCAACTTGTTTTCAATTGAAACGTAGTTGCTGTTGTTGTGTAGGAAGCTTGAATGAGGAAAACGAGGACTTCTTGTTCATTCTTAAAACCATAGCTGCATTATTTTACATGAGAATTAAGACAGTGCTTACTTTGCTCATGAGGGTTTCTTGTTCTTATTCTTTACTGGCTTTACTAGGTAGTGTTAAAAGAGGAAAATTCTTTTTTCCAATATTGAATAATAGGGGCCAAATCTGAAAGCATAAACATTACTATCACATGTATGTAGTTAGCGAGGTAGCTTCAGAAGAGGAACTTCTGTAGTCATATGTGAAACACACCAACATTACCCCCAGAGTTTCTACTTAGCTGGGTAGGCTACCTTGGGCTTACTAACAGTTTCTTTTAAACTGTCTTCTGCAGGGTGTTACTCTTCTACTTCTTGTTATACACATTTTATTTCCAATATCATATGAAGGCTTCCATCTCTACTGGAGAAGTCTTCTCAACAGACTGAAGGTAAATTTTGGTACCAGTCCTTTTGTGTTCTCTCATTATGAATGGTAATTTTTTATTTGAAAAAAACATACATTTCCGTTCTTCCTTGTAAAAGATAACTTTTTTGCTAAGATAGTCGTACTCTAACGTTAGTGCTTTTGTAGTGCTGTTTTTGTCACTCTTCTCCCTAAAAGTAGAAGGTGAAATATATGGTTGTGATATGTCAGATTCTGAAGTTGAAGAAAACAAAACATAGTAAGATGAATCATGCATACCAGGGAACTCATTTTTTCAAAAAATTCTTACAACAGTTAGCAGTGGGTGTCTGACAAAACAAGTCCTCAAAGCAAAATCGAGAAATACTTAGCACCTTCTTTAGATACAGAAATAAAGAGTACCAATAATCATGAGGAAAGGCATCAAATTAAGCCTGCAGTTGGTCTCTTCCTCTTCCTCTCCTTCCCCATTTTCCTCATATTCTAGATCAATCTCAAATACTGGTAAAAGTAACTCTTTTAGCACTAAATATTCTTGGAGGTTAGTTTGTGGACTATATTAATATTTGAAAAAGAAAACAAAATTATTACGGTGGAAAAGATGGGGCCTTCTCTTCTTATTGGAAAGAGAATAAGAAGCATCTAATTAATCACCCAAGTGCATATTGCTGTTGGCTCTTTGTAGTGCTGGGGATCTACGAAAAAATAGCAATAAGATGTTGCACCAAAGTGGTTTGGTTATTTTACTTGACAAACTACGGATCATTGTTAACATATTTAGATTCTTAGGTGTCTGATTGATGATGGTCATATTCCACCATAGCTTGACTTCTCATGCATTGCCTCTGGGCACGTTCTACTGTGGTATTCTTGCACATGGTGAAAGAGCAAGGACATTTTAGAGCTGAGGATTTTTAAGAGCAGCACAATCTCTAATGCCTCATCCAACTCATATTCTTAAGCATTTCCTATAGCTTTAGTTTTTGCTTTGGAAAGCACATCTGTGGAGAGCCATTACTTGTAGTAATTGACTTGTTTTGTGACTAAAAAGAAATTGGAAAGGAAGAGAAAATGGTGGAATTGTCCATTTCCTTTGGTTTGACAAAATCAAAGGGGCATGAAATTGGACAACGGAAGAAAGTTCTCATTTTGGATTCTTTTTTCTCTAATGTTGGAGGAAAGAAAATGTAGAGCATAGGCGATTAAAATATTTTGTTATATAATATAATGTCTTATGTATATTTTAATTAACAGAAGCACTTTCTGTGTTTCCTCCTTGTACTTTAGTTGAACTCCTTCGTACACAGAAGGTAAGTTCCAACAAGAAGTTCTCTCTCTAATGAACCCACTAAGTTTGTGTAGAAGCCATTCTTGTGGTTATGCTTAAACTGTTATCTGTTCAAAACTAGCATGCATAACTAGATTATTCATAATGATTTTGAGGAATTTTTTTTTGGGAAGGTTCGTTGGAACTGGTGAATCCTAGGTTGCTTAAAACATTCATAGGAAGTGATAGTATAATTTAGTTAATAACAATGTCGTTCTTGTTTGTCTTGATATTTCAGGTCGTTTTGCTGTTAATCTTGGTTGCGGATATTGTGGTCTACATTCTCTTTCTAGCAGACTTCTATTATCTTCCATTCCGTATTGCATCCTATCTCCGTGTGGTGTTCTTTATTTTGAACATTAGGTGCGTCATAGTAGAATCACTGCTCATTGATTTTCCAATTCTAGTCACTACCTCATTATTGATGTTTATGTTTTAACTTTCTTTACCCAGACTTCTCCCTCCAAGTGGTGTCACAATTTTCTTTTCTAGTTGTTTTTTTCTCTTACTTGAAAATATGAACATATAATCCTTACTGGGAATATGATTTTTATACGCATTATATGTGAAGGAATGTAAAGAAAAGAGTTTTTTGGCTCTTGTTTCCCCAAATATAAGTCTTAGCATTTCTTCTACTGCTGTTAATCAATTATATTTTCATGCTTATATTCTTTCATTTCCATAATGCTTTTGCACCCTACCCACCCTCACCAAGGAAGGGTGGGCCTGATCTTTTGTGGTTCTGTGAAATTTCTGCCTTTTTATCAACTTTTGAAATGAATGGAAGTGTCTAGATATGATTTTAAATTTAATCACTCTGTCCCCTCTCTCTCTCTCTGATCATGCTGCGACCTTTGACTTGTCGTACGAGCTTCAAATGTGTAAAGTGTGTCTTGGACATGCACCTGACTTAATAAAATTCGATTGTCTGCATAAGTTATAGTAATCACAACTATTCTTCTGAGAATGAGAATGCCCTCTAATTCAAATCATGTTTTAGTTATATTTTTTTTAAAATTATGATGCATATTCATAGTCATTTCCACTGTTTATCAGTGACATGTTAATAGTGCATATGATGTCAAGGACATCGATTGTATAGGAAAGACGACCCGCTTTGAATTGATGTAAATTATAGAACACCAGTTAGATAAGAACATGAATTTTCCTAACCCCTACATATGCTGCTGCATTTGTTGGTGATTGTACAGTGGAGGCAAGTGGTGGTGGTTGATGATGATAATGGCTCTGAAATGGAGTATAGTGGTGGAGGTGGTTGTTGTACGGTGGAGTCTGGTGATAGAAGGTTGTGGAGGTAGTCACCAGTAGTTGTGGTGTCTGGTAATGGTGGTGATTGGTAGGGGGTAGTGGCAGGCTGCTGCTGCGGTAGTTGGCTGTGATAATAAATAGAGTACTGATAAAATGTTGACATTTCTAGGAATCTTTAAGTGAACATTTAATGATTTTAATACTATACAAGATTTGAATGTTTCAGACCTATGAAGAGCTAATAAGTTGTTGTTCAAAGGAAAAACACACATGCACACACTTAATAGCTAGAGATCTGAATGATTCAGATGAAGCCTTCATTAACTGCAAATAAATGATGATGCCTAAGCAGTGTAATCCACTAGATGTTCCTTCTCTTGTTCTCCCTTTTTAAGGTTCAGAAAGATGGCAAGTTGGGTCCACATCCTGCACTTTATTCTTCTTGATTGACTTGGTTTCTGAGCTGTTGTTGCTAATCTGATCTTAATTTCATACTTTTGACAATAGGGAATTACGAGATAGCTTCTTCATCCTTGCAGGAATGTTTCGGACCTACCTTAATGTTGTGGTTAGTTATCCTTGTTTTTGAGGGTTAATGGTTATTTTCATAGCATAGCTTCAGACACAATATGCTAGATGATATGATAATCTAAAAATTTCGCACGCGAACATTATCATGGTAGGTCCATTCTCCAACTCATTGCTAACCCAAACCCTTCTCTTTTTGTCTATGTTCTTTTTCATCCTCTGCAGGCTTTAACTGCGTTATTTCTTCTATTCTCGAGCTGGTTAGCATATGTCTTCTTTGAAGACACACAGCAGGGGAAAACGATGTTTACTTCATATGGCACTACGCTGTACCAAATGTTTGTTTTATTCACCACATCAAACAACCCAGATGTCTGGATTCCTGCATACAAGTGAGTGCCTTGGAAAACTGTCTTTAGATCCCTTTAAAATAATCGCTATAATATCGTTGAAGTTTACCTAGCAGTAGAAGCTTTGTGTGTAAAAAAAAAAGGATTGGTTTTTTCCATTAAAATCTCTGAATTTTGGTTATGTTTTTGGCTACAATTAAAGATAGGTGTCTCTCACCTTCATAACAAGAGCACCATCTGAATACATTTTGCTCTCGTCGTCAAGCTTACTTACTTTTTTAGTGTTTGCATTTATTTTCTTCTTGAAACCTGTAGTTTGTATTTTTCCTTTCAGGGAATCACGGTGGTATTGCTTGTTTTTTGTTCTGTACGTGCTATTGGGCGTTTACTTTGTTACCAACTTAGTTCTTGCTGTTGTATATGATAGCTTCAAAAGTGAGGTATGGTCTTCCATTTTTTTGCTTCGAGCTATTGGAAATCATTGCCATCATGTTATTGTTTCCATAGCTCGTACTTTTCCTGTAGAATCTTCACTTTGCACGTATATATTTATAGATTTTTTGTTTCTCTTTTGGTGTAGCTTGTAAAACAAGTAGCTGAAAAAGATCGTCGGAAGCTAAGGACTTTGAAGAAAGCATTTAGCTTGATTGATGACAGCGTGAGTCGATACTTCATAACTTGTTCTCCGATTAAGTTTCTGTGGTTTACATGTATTTAATATCCTTCTCTTCGGCTCTTCCTTCCTTTTACCCATGAAAGAGAAGCTTCTATCCTTGTTCTTCCTTTTCCCAAAGAGTGGCAGTAATTGCAGTCAATAAAAATCTTGTCACTCTCAAATATCATGTAAGCATTCGGTATAGCATATGTAGTTGCCTGCCTTTCTGCTCCACAGATCAAATTTAGAGCAAATGTAATCTAGCACCAAAACGAAGAGGGATTATGTTTTCTTGATAAAGTAATAATTCTATTAATGTGATGTGAATTTTTCTTTTTCAGTATTAGAAGATAGATTATTTTGAGAACTAGAAAAAGGTAGTTGGTACAGTTCCACATGATTCCATTGGACAAACACCTTCTGGTACACTCATATGCAGAAACAGGTAGATCAACTGGCGTAGGTGTTTAAAGGACATAATAGAGTTTGATACTTTCTTCCTTGCTTCTCTTTCATGAATGAAGACAATAGGCTTTTAAGTATCTGTCTGTCCTATTTTAAGTGAACTAGCCTGGTACCAGTAACCAATATACAGGTTAGCCTGGCCAGGTGAGAAAGAGTTATTGTTTTCAAGTTTTAGTAGATTCCGTGTTATGACATTCAAATTTTATGTTTCAACTTTCATGTGATTGTAGTTTAAACTCCTTTATATTTAATGAAATTTGTGGTTTTCCTTTTCTTCAAATTTTGGTATCCGCATTAATATTTTAAATTACCATTTACTATTAATAATTTTTACAGAAAAATATATTTAACACAACAAAGTGGAAGTTGGACATGTAGATGTGTTGGGGACCCAATTTTGTTCGGGCTCTACCTATCTATATATAATTGGACCCATGCAGACCATTTTAAGTACTGGATTTGTTTGTCAATGGCCATTGTCCCATAGACCATTTAAAGCAGCAACTGGCCCAGCCTAGCCTGTGATCCATTTTAAGTGCTGGTCCGGCCCGTTTGAACATGAATAACTGTATGTAAGTATGCATAGGTAGAGAGAGAGAGAGAGAGAGCAACAGAGGGTGAAGGCATAAAGAACTAATGGAAAAGGATTAAATACTTTCATAGATTTCTGTTGTATTCAAGAATTTAATTAAGTATTTTAATTTATGAACTTCTTCCCCCTACCTTACTATCTAGAGATATAATGTCAAAAGATCCACCAAATTTGATCTTAAATATAAGATTCAAAATGGTTTTTGTGTGTCCTTAAACGTATTGGTTGACATTCCTTTTAAAGTTGTATTATTTTGTCATTGGCAGAACACTGGGGTCCTCGACAAGAAGCAATGTATCCTTCTGTTTGAGGAACTTAACAAATACAGGTAAAGTTCATTCTCCACATGACCTTCCAATGCATTTCTGACACATAGAGGTTCTGCAGCTATGCTCCAGTTGTTTTCACTAATTGTCTTCTTTTTGTGGTGTGGATCTTACTGCCTTCCTTGAAACTGAAATTGACCTAGCAGTCACAACTTGAACTGGATAAAGCTGTTTTACAAAATCCAGATCAACATGCTGTCTGTAAAGTTTTTTATTTTTTTCTTTGAAACTGGTTACATTTGTATTTAAGTCTACTTAGGTAGTACTGAAAAACTATATTTACAAATAAGTAGAATGGAAGTAAAATCTACCCCAAAGCTGAACCAAAATCTATATGGACCCTAATACTTCTATGATTGACTCAGTCTTCTTGGAATAGACATTTGTACACCAAAAACAGAACGACAAAATACACTTAAGCTTGACTTTCTGCATGTTGTTGTTCCTATTCTCAAAACATCTATGATTTCTCTGTTGGTATTGACTTATGTTGTATAACTAAATTTCTTGTCTCTTCCTGTTTTGAGATACTGCTTTGTTGGTATTGACTTATGTTATCTTCTCCTTGGATACATAAATATGTCCTGCACTTTTTCGTTCACGTATATCTATCAAGGTTCCACAGTAGACACTGATACATTATCATTAAATGTCTTCAGGACATTGCCAAAAATATCAGGAGATGATTTTGAGTCAATATTCAATGAGCTGGATGATACTGGTGACTTTAAGGTACTTACGAATCCTATCAATACTTGGTGTCTTCTTGAAATTGGTGCTGAAGTTGAATGACTTAGCACCAGAGCTTGATTTTAAACAATAAGCACATCTATCTTGTACCTTACCATTTCAAGTTTGTTAGATCTCTCGAGTCTAAAAACTTCAAGTTTCTCATATTTATTCGTGGAACCAGATGGATTGTCTGAATTATAGGAATCTGATCCTTTTCATGAATGAAATCTTCTGAGTCACTAAAAATTCCATCTTCATTTTTGTTTTCACTCTTCTCATGAATTCTCTCTGTGTCAAATGCAGATAAATTTGGAAGAATTTGCCGATCTGTGCACTGCAATCGGACTAAGATTTCAGAAGGAAGATTCAGTGAGTCCATTTACCCTTCCAATTACAGTTTGAAGGTTATACCAGAGAATCCTTCATGTTCTGTTTTCTATTGCAGCTGCCAATCTTTGAAGCATGTCCAAATTTCTATCATTCAGCAGCATCTGAGAAGTTGAGAGACTTCGTCCGTGGCGATACGTTTGAGTACATAATCGTGTCCGTTCTCCTGGTCAATCTTGTTGCTGTTATTATTGAAACCACGGTATGAATCAAACTCTGTACAATTTCTAGTTGGATTTTGGATGCAAATGGATCATATTTCTATGCTTAAGGTAGCCCCAGTATATAGGTCTGTTAGTGGTTGTCTAATTTGAACTTATGAAGTGATACTAACTCCTTTTGGTATCTGATTTGTTAATTGTTGAAACTTCATGTCTATGAAGTAAAATGAAATTGAGAATATACGTTATGATTAAATTATCAACCACTGATCCCATGACCAAGTCATAACTAGCAACTACCCAATGGTTAAAACTGTGATCTTGAATCAAGCTTAGTGTGGCATGACTGGCATCCCTCCCTTTGTTATAAGGATGAGTACCTCCTGACTCCACCCAAACATGAGCTGAACATTGAACCTGAACAACCAAGGAACTTTTATCCTTTCTACTTTGTTTTCTGTCTGGTGCTTTCAGTATTGTGTGGATGCAAAAGCAAGGAGGTGGGGTTGTTCTTCTATGTCTGATTAGAATGACATAGTGCCACCAAACAATTTTCTGCCTAAGTATCTCAGAGAAACCTCCTCTTCCAAATCATTTATATTTGAAAGGACTGGCACATCTTACTGACCAACTGAGTTTTGAGGAAAGAATCAACATTCTCACCCAAAAATTAATAAATCAAGATCCTCATATGCTTGATGTTTCACTTATTTCTTACTTTCATGGATGTTAATGAGGAAATCTTTTGTTTGGATGTTGAATTTTGTGCTTTTACGTATAATAAAATACCTGAGATGAGGACTAACAACTGAAGAAATATCCCCCACTTTTCACATTGTTTTTGCTTACATCTTTTCTAAGTTCAGTATGAAGCTCACTGACTTGTTCTGTTGTTGGTGAATTCTAGCTCGATATACAGAACAACTCAGGCCAAACCTTTTGGCAGAAGGTGGAGTTCACATTTGGTAAGTCGCATGACGAATTTCAGGGCTTGGCACCAATATTTCTAGAAATTTGATATGTGCTGTTTTATTCATCTGATTTTGGTTCTAGGTTTGCCCCAATAGGTAGAAAGTTATCCAGATGGTTTTATGTTAGTGGTATCAACTCTGGTTGCCGTTTGCATTAAATATATCAACCATACCTACTAGAGGGTTAATTAGTTTAAGATAGAGAAGATATAAATATACGGCTTCTGAATTATGTTGGTTGTATTTTGCATTTTTATTTGATATTTCAAATATTAAAACTTTTCCTTTGTCCTAGCAATTATCTCGGTTGAATTGGATTTCTTATTTAAGTTCTTGAGATTTGACTTTAATATTGTTAAATCAGTTCTTAACCGTGCACCATCTTTTGTATACAATAGGTATACCAAAAAATAGAGAAGCTACAGAAAGATATGGTTCTCTACTAGACACACGCAATATTCTATACAAATAGTAACCTCATGGTTTCATCAAAAAGACATTAAAGTAGGAGGCTATTCCTCTGATGTAGAAACTCGTCTTCTTTCCGTTCAAAAGTTTTCCTATTCCTTTCCCTCCATACGATTTACATAAGTGCCTACAGAGCAAAATTATCCCATGTCTGCTCTTCTGTCCTCTAAAGACCCCACTGAATAAAGCATCCTTCACAATACTCAAGTGATTCTTGTACTGACGAGCCATCCATTTAGTTCTCACCACTGATGTGACGTTACCTATCAATGTAGTAAGAGATGATCCACGTCCTCCCCTGAGTGCTTACACTTGAAGCACCGACTAGTTGATAGGTACAGGAAAAACCTGTAGGGTCCTAGGTTCAAGTTCCCATTACAATACTGAGATTTTTGTTCAGCCCTTCAAATGGTCTCATAGCTCTCTCCAAAGAACCCACATTATGGCTCATGGATGTTCACTAAGAGAGGAATTCAACTATGCTCCAAATGTTACCTATGTGGTGAATAGGCAGAGACAATTAGCCCTTTTTTGTACATTGTAAATGGGCAGATCAGTTATGGAATTTATTTTATCAACCTAAGGAAAATCAAGTAGGTGATGCCCGGAGGCAGGAAGCATTAAGAAGGTGTTAAAATGATATAACAAGAAAAGGAGGGTTAAGTGGAAGATTATCCCAGCATATATTTGGTGGTTTGTTTGGGGAGAAATGAATCATAGATGTTTTAAGGACAAGCAATGCAACATCCAGAAGTTCATTCTTAAGCCTTTTTTTTTTTGGTGTAAACGGGAAAAGTTAATACAAACTGAAGATTTTTTGGTGTTTTAGATAGTCTGTAAGTAGCAAAGTAGATTGGATCCCTTGTTGTAATTAAGCCTTACTTTTGAGGGGCTATACAGTTTTGTGTAGTATACCTGTTGATATTTATATAACTATTACCATTATTTTATATAAAAAAAAAAGGCTTATGGATGTTCCTTTTTTTTTTAATTGTCTCACTTAAGATGCCTGAAAAATGTTTAATCCAACTGAAAATACCAAGCTAGATTAGCAACAATATTCACTTGTTATGCAGTCTCTTGTTGCTTCTGAACCTCTTTAGATTCATGTAGCCAAAAGCAGTTTTACGCTCTTTTGACCATCAAATAATCCTACTGATAACTAGCAAAGGTTAAGCCGTTCTCGTCCTGCTTAGAGCTTGGGGAAAAAATGAAATTTCTCTTCAAGGGATAAAGACACTAGGGGAAAGGGCAAGGGTATTGATATTAAATAATTAGATACTTTGTGTTCTCATCCTTAGACTTGGCAGTTGTCTTCTACAGTCAATTTATGTGTAATGACCTTGTATACTTTAAGTAATTTATATGGAAATTTAAATTTCTTATCCTATCATTATGGTGGTGCCTCTTTTGACATCAAGCATTGTTCTTCACAACTCTCATCTTAAAGTTGTGGTGTTGTGCATACTCTTTGGGTTGAGCATATTTGGGATTTTACCATTTTCTATTTTGTTGCACAGGCTGGCTGTATGTTATCGAGATGGCACTAAAAGTGTACACTTACGGTTTTGAGAACTATTGGAGGGATGGTCAAAATCAATTTGATTTTATCGTCACTTGGGTCATTGGTAGGTTTCAAAAGTTTTGAAGCCTGAATTCTCTTGATTAAATTTTATATCAAGTACTGTGTTGGCACTTGGATTGACATTTCAAATTGTTTGGCTCATAATTGTGTTTCAGATCTCTCTTTATATTCAATTTATAACATATGTAAGGTTGTATCTGAAAGTGTAATTTGAAATACGCTATATTACCTCACCTTTGTTTGATAACGCTTGTAGTTTTTTTAAGTCCCATGTTGGTTTAGGGAATGGACTGTGATTATGGTCATGGACAATCCTCAATTCACGGGTTAGTTTTTGAGGGCTGAGTTGCGCCCAGGGTCCGTTTTCTTCTCATGGTATCAGAGTCAGACCCATTGGTCCCTATTGTTGTGTTACACAATTTTGGACCCCTTAACCTATGTTGCTCGGACTCTTCAAAAATGCCAACGGGTGCGTGTCAGATTCTCCAAAAGTAGTGTATTTTTGAAGAATCCGAGACGGGTGCGGCATCAAAAGTGAAGAGTCCGCGCAACTAAGCCCTTAACCCACCCTCCAGTTGAGTCCTGAGCATTTGGGAGTGTTAAGTCCCACATTGGTTGAGGGAATAGTTGTGGTTTTGGTCTTGGGTAATCCTCGCCGCATGAGTTCGTTTTTGCGGTTGAGTTAGGCCCAAAGGTCATATCTTCAGAGATATTAACAGAAATGATAGAGGTCAAGAAATAAGGAATCCTCTGAAGATACGTCCAATTCCATGATTTCACTTCATTTATTAGAGGTGGTTGTTTGTCTTTTGTCTAAAATATGGTGCACTACTGCCAATATTTTTTCTTGGTGTTTAAGAGTGATCTTTTTTTTCTAATAATAATGTGAACCTAGTCAACAGTGCTACTGCTTGTCAAGTTCTTTGCATTAATTGACACTTCTCACTTTTCTGCGCATAGTGAGACAGCTATTTTTCTGCACTTACTGGATTTAACTGGTTTAACGGATGAATTCGATTTTCACAGTTATTGGAGAAACAGCTACTTTTGTAGCCCCTGATGATCTGACCTTTTTGTCCAATGGAGAATGGTAAAGGCCTCTAAATTATTTTGCTCTTGCAATTCTGCCAAATTGTCTGCTCTTGTTTCTGGCAATTCTTGAGTACTTAAATTATTTTGCTGAATATATTACCATGTACAAGTAAAAGACTTATTGGAGGCAAGAAAAGTTGCTTGGCTCCATGATTTGATTTCTGTTTTTCTTCCTCAAAATGATGGATCTATGATTCTTTTTTTTTCTATGTGCTGTGTTCTGACTTCTGGATGCTATTCTTG
The DNA here is from genome assembly GCA_032847665.1 of Solanum chilense. Classification (NCBI taxonomy): domain Eukaryota; kingdom Viridiplantae; phylum Streptophyta; class Magnoliopsida; order Solanales; family Solanaceae; genus Solanum; species Solanum chilense. Next base: position 68,033,371 of record CM064969.1, read on the forward strand.
AAGTGAGGCGTTAATAAGATTTAGATATTATAGCTAGAGAATGATTAGAAAAATTCTTAATTATCCTTTTGTGGCTTGTATGACCTTTTCTTATAATGATGATGAACCTGGATTGACCATAATACATTATTTGCTTTTTATGGTCTCCAAAAGGATGATAAGTGGTCAAAATATCAAGTGAATATGTTTGTAAATTCATACAAATCTAGATTTTTTGTACTTGAAAAAGAAATCACATAGAATATTCACTTAGAATGCATCTGTAAGAGAATGAGGAACCCCTTATTGGGAGTATGGTTTCTTAATTAGAATGCGTCTGTAAGAGAATGAGAAACCTATTATTGGGTGCTTAGAGTTTTCTCAGTGTCTTCTCTTTCTGATGTTTTACAATTTAGCACTCCTTTCTTATGGATAGACTAAATGCTTCTGTGTCTGTGGTGCTTACAGGATTCGTTATCTTCTTATCGCAAGAATGTTACGATTAATGAGACTCTTGCTGCACGTAGAGCGATATCGTGCTTTTGTTGCCACATTTTTGACCCTCATACCAAGTCTGATGCCGTACTTGGGGACCATATTCTGCATCTTGTGCTTTTATTGCTCTCTTGGTTTACAGGTATATTTGACCTTTGTTGTTGCTATTAGCCTATTACTATGCTGATAACTCCATTAAGATTTTATTCCTCTCGTCTGAACTCTGTTTTTAATCTTTGTGAAGTTCTCTTTGTCATTAAATTTATTTTTCTCTGTTAGATTGCCTTTGCCTGTAGGTCTTAGTGAATATGGCATCATACAAGAAACTGAAATACCTTTTACTCGCATTTTCTTTATCGATGTTGAAGTATTGTCTGTCTACTCTTTTCCTATCCTTTTTCTTCCTTTTCACCCTTAGTTACTTTTTTTAACTTGTGCAGATCTTTGGGGGGATTGTCAACGCTGGAAACCCCAATTTAGCCCAAACTGAGCTTTCTGATAATGAGTATCCTTTTGTCAATGGTGAAATTAGAGCATTCTACAGAAAAATAAAGGACAAGGGGACAACTTTTTGTCATTTCATAATAATCTTCTTGGGAGAAACAATTTTATCATTTAATATGAAGATCCATATTTTATTGTTGCATGTTCTTGTAGTGTTCTCACTTGGAAGTCGATCAACTTTGTTTTCTTGACAATCCAAGCTATTTGCTTTTTAACTTCAATGACTATCCAAGTGGCATGGTCACAGTTTTCAACATATTGGTGATGGGAAATTGGCAAGTGTGGATGCAGGTATCGTGATTTTAGGATTTTCTCAATTACCGCTTTGAAGAACTATCTTTTATATGTATGGTCATCTTTTATGATGCATATTCTTCATAGATCAGTCATGTATTTTTCTTACCTTTAAAGAAAAACTTAAAGGAACCAATAGGACACCTTCAAAATAGGTTCTACGGATGATGACTTTGGTGACTGGAGCCTAGCCTAATCCTTAAGTGGCTGTCCTTTTCTAATTTTGTTGTGTTTCCTCAGTTCTGTGATACATGTCTTTACAGAGTGTAAAATGAATTCGTTTGAGGAAAGATTCACCTAGACAATTGAGATGAAATTTTGGTATTATGAAATGAGAATTCTAGAGACGAAAAACTAACACCCATGTGCATTCACTTATAGATAATAAACATATTTGTAAGAGGTTTACAGTGCGAACATCATTTGGATTAGGATTTTCTATGGTTCTGGAGTACTGGAAAATAACAACAGTGTAATCCCACAAGTGGGGTCTGGGGAGGGTGGTGTGCATGCAGCCTTACCCATATTTGTTGAAGGTTGAGAGATTGATTTGATAGACCCTTGGCTCAAGTAAAGCCTCAAAAATCAAGTATATATAGCAACTATAGTAGTGAATAAGCCATGCTGGAAACAACTAAGAAGAGAACAAATAATCAAGTATTTTAGCATGTATCCGACCCTATTCTTGGTAGACCTTTATAGACACTTTAAAGTCTGGTTCATGAGCTCTATAATCAGGTTACGTATGCGGGGAGATATTGTAGATATACAATATCCTGGACAACTATGTAATGGTTTTCAAAAGTTGTACGCTAATCTAAGACTATTCAACAATTAGGATAATGCTCAGATTCTTTCATAATGTTTATATGCGCAAGAACATATACTGTAGATATTTCTGTTATTTTAGAATATTTCCTCAGCTTTGAGATTGTAATTATTATGTATGAGGTAATTAACAATTTTGAGAGAGGAGAGTATTTCTTTTTGTCTGCTTAATGTGTGCACACCAAACAGATGGAAGTCAAAGACACTTGGCTAGATGTTTGAGTGGTTTGTGCCATGCAAATACTATTCATTATCCTTCTGTATGTGGTTGAAATATCAATGTTCTATCAATATTACAAATCTTGTTTCTTTTATTGTTTGTATTCTGTAAGTCATTTGTTTGGTTTCTCTTGGTGCTTTTTTGAAAGTTAACCTGTACGTGCTCAAACTGGACTTTCTTTACAAGTATAAATTATGTGAGGATTCAATGAATGTTGAGAACTTATTAATAACTTTGAGTAACATGTAGTAAGATCTTAGTTGTTACAAGTTGTTGCATCCTTCATGCATTCTGATTTAATGTGCTAATGTAAAGAGTATCGAGATGATTAATGCCATTTTGACAGTTTCGACCTACCTGCTTTCCTAATATGGGTGGTCTGAATAGCTGATAATAATTGCCTAAACATTTCAGAGCTACAAGGAACTAACGGGGACTGCCTGGACTTATGTCTACTTCGTCAGCTTCTATCTTATCTCAGTTTTGTGGCTGTTGAATTTGGTAAGTATCCATGTCTACTTTTTGCAAAACCTGGGCTCTAGAAGTGGAAGGGATTTAGTTCCTTTACAGTATGTTACATCTGAGAAGATATCAATTAAATATGTTTACACATTACCGAGCCATGTCAGACATCTCAACTAAGCAATTTCGAGTTGATCTACCCCTCGTTTTAAAAAAAAGTGGCCCAGAAATACCCTTTTTTGTCTAACGGAAGTGACAAATAGTTTTTTTTTGTAAAAATGAAATCCATGTAGGGGTATATTTTAGAAACTTAAAATTACAGAAATTGTAATACTGCATCTTTTTAATTGATCTTATCATTACTTTTCTTTTGTGTTCGAACACTTTCTTCTATCCTATGTGTTTATACTCAGTATAGCCCTATAGCAAAGACCAGTGCTGAAACGACAAACAAACACTTCATCAATAAATGATAATTGATAAACGATTACTTAACCTTTGCTTGGACTCTTTTCAGATTGTAGCATTTGTCTTGGAAGCTTTCCAAGCAGAAATGGATCTAGAGGCTGCAGCAAACTGTGCAGATGGTGATGACAAGGTTAGTTTATGAGCCTGCATCAGCTGGTTCTCATGCAGCGAGTCTATTATTACTAGCGTATTCATTTGCAGACAGAAACATCTTGACAGACTCTAGCGAGTTGTTGGAGTTCTTCGTTTCATCATAGAAATGCTATTTATTATTTACACCCGTGAAATTTATAGCCAGTGAAGTTCAGAAAGAGACCAATTCCTTCATGATCTACCAGCCTTGGTCACTCTTCAAAAGAGAAAAAACAGAATATTTTATTCAAATCGTTGACAAAAATATCACTGCTAACTGTTGTAGCACATGGAAATGACTCCAACAAATGTCACGAACCTAAACTCCGAGTATATTTTGTTTCTTTTTGCCTACCGTAAATCCTGTTTCTTCACTCTTTCCTCACTTCCTCCTATATTTAAATCCCTCGGCATTCAAATCTACATTTACACAAAACAGCAATTATCAGAACATACTAAATAGTATTCTAACCTTTTTCATCACTCTACAACCCTGAAAACAGTTCTAGACTTTTCGTCTTTCTACTAGTCTACCTCTGTTTGATCCTTTAGTCTTGAACCAAGTCCTCATTAAACGAACCAATTGGTACTAATCTTGGAGATCTACATCTCTTTTTTCCGTTACTTAACAGTTAACAGTGTCGTCTTTGTTAATAATATGTACTCATGTGAACCTGTTTTTTGTGTGATTTCAGGAATCAAGAATTGAGCGGAGACGTAATGTTGGGTAAGTTTGATTGACTAATGTTGAAATATGGGAAAAACTTTATCTGACTGGCAACTTCTTTCATTGCACAGCACTAAGACTCGGAGCCAGCGAGTAGATTTCCTCCTCCATCACATGCTGAGTTCTGAACTAACAGAATGCTCCCATGACGATCCATAAGTTTACTCCTCCTTTCTTCATGCTGGTAACTTCATCAACATTTCTGATTGTAAATTTGATAGAAACGATTAATCTGTCGACTCTGAAACTGTTAATCTTTTCCTTTAATCTCAGCTTTATGCAGTCCTGTGAACATCAGAAGAGTTGAGTTATTTTGGTGGTGAAGCCAAATTGGCAATGTACATTTCCAACTAATTATGAGTATGTATCGCGAATTGTTATGTGTTGTGTATAAATTCCATCGAGCCTACGACAAGATTGTAGCTGTTCCACTCCATTTATAGATGTTATTTATCAGCATTACACGCTGCTGTATTACTCAGATATTGTACGATGATTTGTTTGTAGTTTTTTCACTCTGCTTCTCAAACATTTAAATGAAAACATGAGGAATGGATTTAAACAATTTTTCATTTACAGTTATAGCTTTCTTCTCTCCATTACAGGCAGTCTGGTGTCCTAAACTAAACTTTCGCTATACATGTGAATATAAATACACATGAATAATACAAATACAATTTGTTTCCCATAAATTTCAATATTGACACAATGACTATAACATATATACAATCTCTCCTCATTCTAAGCAAATTATAGTCATTTTAAAGTGTATATATACTTCCTCCGTCCATTAATTTTGGAGGGTTATTTGCAAGTGTTATAAACAAGGTTGCCAGTGGATGATCCATTTTACGGAGATTCGTACATTTGCAGATGCAGGTAGAGGAAATGTGCATGTACTCACTGGTCGAGAAGAGAAATATACAGAACTCTTTGATACAGAAGAGATTATCATGACAAGCAAATAGGTCATAACAAGACTCGTTGCCCCCAGAACCCTTAATTGTTGATGTTCCTCGTTTGTTTGTTGTATGTAGTTTTATCCTTTATGTTATCGTCTACAAACAAATATATCCTATGTATTGTGTTCTTATTTATTAAATGAAGATACCATAGATGTGCATTGTGGTGTCCTTCAGAGACATTATGAAGTTTAAATTTCAAAACACAAAAATGTATGATGTAAAATCATTTGAATAAACTCAAGAGCGCTATTGGAAAGAAATAGACACAGTTATGTTCTCTGGAATATTAGGATATTATGATCAATTCTCTATAAAAGTAAATGTCCAGAATAAGCTCTAGATCCCTGCTGCGATTTAATTTCCACTTACAATAAGCCAACTTCCTACTACAGCAGCACAAAGACATACGGTTTTATCTTAGATTAAAATAATTAGAGCTATTATGTACACGAAATTGTGAGTGGAGGGGGAATCAAGCAGTCCAAAATGGAGCCATTCTGCAAGCGCAACATGTGATTTTCATATGAAAAGGTGTAATTTAGTTGATCAATCCTTGTAGGCTTAGGCGCGAAACCGGTCACAATCATTGGCACCATTCTTAGTGAAAAGGGATATAAGACCATTCTTCATTCTGGATACTGATTCTCTGAATGTTACTGAGCTCTTCTCTGCAGTTGCACTAAGATCCTGGACTATTCCGTTGACCACTGAACCAACTGGAGCTCCTTCTATATATGCCTTGCATGCAGAGAGAATGTCTACAGCATGGCAACGGAAATGACCTTTGACAAGGTCTTCAAAATGCTGCATGCAAAATAAACAATTAGTTAAAAAGTATCAATCTACGTAATAAAGAATACTACTTCACAAGTAGCCTCAAGATAAAGATGCATACTTAAAAAGAGTTCTCAAGATTAGTTATTTGCACATTATCCATTATCACTCCAACTGCAAAACTAGTTGAAGAAATTGCTCAACTATATAGTTAAAATGTTTTGATAATCCATTTGTTTTAAAATATGTTTGCTTGGATAAACATGAACAAGAGCAGAATAAGTTTTGTTTTCAACTTTATAGCTTTTCCATTGGAATATAGCTATTTAAGTAGTCGAAAGAAATTATGCCACCACGTCCAACCTTGTTTCCGAAACCAGATACTGTCTGCACTTAGTTCCCAATGTTGAGGAACCTAAGCAGAAAAAATTCCACTTACAATAACAAATTGAAACATCACTTACTAAGACGCAGCCACAGAGCTAATTTTACCAACTTCTTTTCACCCGTATGTACCTAACACTGAGAACTACCCTTAACTTCTTCCTATATTACTTTACTAACTATATGCAAGCAGAAAAAGTACAGACAACAAAACAACATAAGATGCAAACTGATATTAAGGATGAAGTAGGTTTTAGATCGCTTTTTCCCAGATAAACCTTTGTTACCAGTATTGCAGACAGATTAAATGTGACACCAATTAACAAAAAGAACAATAAACAACTAAATCAGTCATTAAGAAGTCGGCGAAATCTCAGGAGATCCAGAAATTCAACGGAAAAGACATTCTTGGACTACAGTTGGAGTACAATTGGATGTTACTTTTCAACAGAATTATTGAATGAAGTAGAAGTTAAGAAAATGATCCAACATCATACCTTCGGTGGCCTCCTCAACGTATATGTCATTGTTTTCAAAGATAGAACAAAAACATCTTCATTGTAAGCGTTAGATCTCCTCTGTCCCTCAGGTCCAGCATATGAAGCTTCATATCCAGGCTCATTAAAGAAAGGCTTTGAATTCAAAATTAGAGCTTGTATGGAAACCAAGACTTGCAGCATGGTCGATGAATTGGGCATCCACCTCTCGTTACCTTTACCAGTCCAAGTGTTCAGAAGACTGAGACAGACTTTTCCACAATCATACAAGTTGGGATTCAGTCTCAAACCGCCAGAATAGTAGTAAACCATCTAATGAAAAGGGAAAATAGGTAAATAAATATATTTATAATTCCATGCTACAAAATAAAGAAAAAAAATAAGAACACTCCAATACATACTGGTGGCACATCAGGGTAATTTTGAGGGAACAGGACATCAAAGACAAAGAGACCATCATGGTATGGAGTGCCTTGTGGCCCAATGATGACAGCCCTAAGGAGATCCATCCTTGCTTCGTAGACCCTCACATATATTGTATCTGAAGGAAAGAGAGAGAGAGTGAGTTCAACATAAATCCTCAAACGGGTCAGATAGATTCACAGCAGTCTACCAATGAGGGAACATTCCATAGAATCAAATTCACACAAAATTCTCTATTATTCCAGATAAAATGTACAACATGTCCCAAACAGGATAGAGTCCAAAATTTAGCAGCGGATAAGGGATGAGGTGGGGGAAACCAGATGGGAGAGCAAGAATCGCTATTCACTTGTGACAAAACAATGCGTCAAAGTATAAATTGTAGTGGATGTCATCAGAAACAACACATATCTTTTCATGAATGACACATATCACATGAGTCAATTGCTGCATTTACCATAATAGCCAGCACAAGAAGGTTAAGAAGGCTAGACTGAGAAAAATACCACTTTCACAAGACTTCTACAGCAAGAAAACATTGATACATTAACCAAGATTTGAAATAAGAAACCAACAGAAAAAAAAATGAAGTCACTAACTAACAGCATCTGACTCACCAGGTAAATCATTTTCCAATATTTTCCACTCATCCTGAACTTTCTTACTCCAGGCCTTAGGTGGCTGTTAAAAAAGTAACAGCACAGGTCACATTCATGATTTAACAAACAACCAAATTAGCAGAAAATGACCTGCAAAGCACAAGAAATTCCCTTACAAGTTACCTGTTGTCCCTTGACACCCAAGTTACTGTAATGATGATCTGAGAAGTCCTCTACCACATCAAAATGCTTAAAACTTTGATACTTTTTTATGAGTTCATCTTCAGTTACCTCTTCCTTCCCACAGGAATTTGATACTCCAGACACCAGAGAACTGCTTGAAGCAGGGACATGAGCAAAGCTACTACTTCCATGCTCAGAAAGTGTAGGATTCAATGTCTGAGCACCTGCTTGATGACTTGAAGAGCTAGCTTGGGAAGACACTTTTGAACTAGGAGCAGGTTCATTTAACCAAGAAACTGTTGCCTCAACACCAGCGGGCAAATCAACATTATCAAATTGTGCTTGCATACTCAAGTAATCACATTCATCTTCCTCATCGTCATAATACATATAGCCGTCGTCGTCATCATCATAGTTTGACATATCATCACAATCATCCAACCCATCATCTCCATCATTCTCATCCTCATGAAATGTAATGTCTAAATTGGAACTGTTCTTATTGCCAGAGTCGGTAGATCCAGGTGTGGAACCAGCTACAGTATCTGGATTATCCTCAGTCATAACCTCCTGTAAGTTAAAACAAACCATATATGTAAAGCAAATAAAATGACCTTCTGATATTCAAATCGTAAACATTCTGAAGCATAGAAATCATTAATTACTGCATGCACAATTTCAAAATCACTTTCTATAACCCTAATCCCTGCCCATGCCCAGGAGTATGATCTAACGAGGATAGAATGTTCGCAAATCTTACCCCATTCTTATAGACAACAATTCCCAAAATTCATTTCTTCAATTAAAAATGATTCACAATCACAATTCTTCGATGATCATACTTCAATACTAACAACAACATTCAGGGAAACAACACTAAAAATGCAACTCTTACTAAAGTTCGCGATCAATTATACACAACGATTAATCCAACCAAAATCCTATCATAAAGCAATCGCGATCAATCATCAATCAAAAAACACAAAAAATGAGGAATTCAAAATACCTTGTTGTCTTTAACCTTCACAGAACCATCATGAGCAGAAATTTCTTCGATTTCAACGTCCATTGCAGCGCAGCGATTTCAATTTTTTCACAAAAAATTTCTCAGTGATGTCAAAAACCCTAACAAACACACTATCACTATGAACTATTCGGGTTTTAGAGAGAGCGATATTTTTGTTGCCTTATGAAATACGTTTCTAATCGTACGCTAGAAGGAACACGCTTTGTATAATACGCTAATATATCATGACACGTGTTAGGTTTTCATTGGGTAAGTGAATTTTATTTACAATAGGAACATTAACTTCCGGTGGTCTGCTGCTGCACTAGATAATTATTAGAGTTGACTTGTAGACTAAACCAAATAGTATTATTCTACTGAGACACTTTCGGTCTTATTATCATTTCTTTTCAGCGAGAGCGTTTGTTTATTTTTTATAAAAAATTGTAAATATTTTTTATTTTTTGGTGTGTTGAAATAAAAAATTGAGATTTTTACTTCGTGATATAAAAAATTAAAATTTATGATCAAATTTTAATTTAAATTAAGATGAAAAAGTATAAATAAGACAAAAAAGTTCGTGTCTAGACAAGCAAGTATAGGGTCGTTTGGAGGGATCTACAACTCAAAGGCGATTATGACTTTTTAGAATAAAAAAACCGTCTTTCCTTTTATAAAAAATTTGATTGAAATATTATGAAAATTTCTTTACTTTCATTGCATTTGAACATGGAGTTGTTAGGTCACAAATTTTTAAATAGTTATTGGAGTATCATTTAAGCTTATTTCTTAATAAAAGTGACTTTATATTTTTAAAATAAATAAATTGAGACTAATGATTAAAAATGGAGAATTGTTTATTATTTCAAGACAATCCTTATTGGATGAAATATTATAATTGTACCGAGAAAATTTTTAAAAAAAATATAAATAGTCAATTGAATTAACGATTTATTTTTCTAATCACATACATAAATTATACACAAACAATACATAATTATGTGTATATTGTATATATGAATCACATACATTATATACTATTTATTGATTATTTTAAATTTAAACAGTCAGTTTACCAGCTATTTTGTTTAGTTCTTCATCATTATTTTTTCGAGAATTATGGTTTAGGTTGCACAAGTTAAATATATCATTGACCGGAAAATTGTGTGGAATAAAAGAGTATTATTTTTTTTATTCAATTTATATAATATCATTTTTGTTTTGTTTGTTTAAATTAAAAACTTTAAATTATTATTTTTATTTTTATTTTTAATGATTAACTTATAATTAGACAATTAAATATTCGTTGCTTTTAAAAAATTACTATATTCTTAGATATTGTATCAAATCAAATAATACCACGTAAATTGAATTTGTATTTCACCATTAACATAAATTAAGGATTTTTTTATCAATGTTTTTCTTTTAATAGATTTAAGTGGGAAAAAATTAAAAGTATTTCTAGAACTCCAAAATTGAATTTTATAGTCAATAGTCAAAACTCAAACATAATTTCCATTATCCAATATCTATAAAAAGTTAAAAAAAAAATAATTAGCGCGGTAAATATTTGGCGCCAAGTTTCCCTCCAAAAGTATTTCCCTCCATTTCAATTACTATACTTGCTATAAATAGAGAAGAAAATTAGCACTGAAATTCATCAAATCTCAATTCAAAGCTCCTTTTTCATTTGATAAATTAGGTTTTACAGCATGGTGGTAGCCCTAGAACCTGGAAGATTCTACGGCAGCAGCCTCCCTAGACCTAGATTCTACAAGCCCAACGAACAACGAGTAGATCCACCACGTTCCGTCCTTGATCCATTAATGTCATGGGCGGAGGAAGCTCACTGGTCCATGGGTGGTGTTAGTTTGACGCGTCACCGTCTTCAGGGCCGAATTGAAGGAAACATCGAGAAGTTACGTGCAGAGCGTGAGAAAACACCGGAAAAGGATTCTCCGGTGGCTCCGTGTACGGAGAGTAGTCCACCTATGCCTCCTGCTCCGTATGTGTTGAAGAGGAAAAGGAGGTTGGTTGATGAATCTGAGGATGATTTGGTGAGAAAGCTTGAGTTCGAGGAGAGGGATGTGGAAGAAGGTGTTGCTGGGAGGACGAGGAGCCGGAGGAACGAAGATGCTGATGCGGTTAATAAGAAAGCTAAAAGTGAAATGAAGACGAAGAGTTTGAAGAAAATTGAATCAGTGAAGAGAACTTCGCCTAGATTGTTGAAGCGCCGGTCGCCTTGAAGGTCTTTGATCATTTGTCTCAATGAGTGAGATGTTGTTTGTTGAAGTACAGTGATATAGTTTGCTTTCAGTTTTACTTAATTGAATCATGCTGTTAGTGCAATCTAGTTGAAATTTAGATCCTTTAGATAAATGATAATGTTTTTTTTGTCTTCTTGAATGATCTGTTACATGATACTATATGCTTGCATTTATCGTAATTGTGTTGTTTGGTATCTATATTGAAGTTTTTACTATTCTAAATTTGTGTGTGTTGCGTGGAGATCGTTCGGGAAAAGCGCTAATGTGTTAAGTAACAACAACAAATAATATGATAGTCGACAAGTAAAATAAAATCATATGTTATGTAAGCAAATTCCAAAATGCACACTTACCAATAACATATCTCCAGCTGTCATCTACCTTCTTCTCCCGTGAATCTAGGGTTACAATCCTTCACTACTCTGCCATTCCCAAATCTCAGATCTCAAAATTTTTCTCGATACTCTCAATTCATCTATACAAATACAAATGATCTCTTTTATTTTGCTCAATTTCACATCTAACTAGCTAAAACATATCCTTTTCTGATATCAATTTTTGTGAATGGGATCATCTGGGTTCTTCATAATCTGCGTTCTTCATTCGCTAATAGCGACTACTTGTGGTGTTCTGATAATGTTTTATCTGAACGAAGTATCTGTTCTCGGACATGGAATTGAAACAGCGAGAAAGCTGCTGGGATCAACACCACATGATCAATTGCTGATCAAAACTTCTGATTCATTCGTTGGATTGCTGTTATGTGTAATTGGGTTATTGTTATTCATGGTGTCGTTTGTTAAGGACAGGGAGTTTCAGAGCTTTTTCGCTAAAGGTTGTATCTTTCTTCATATATCAATGGCGCTATGGAGAGTGTATTTCGAAAGGAAAGTTGAGGATTTAGCTTATGATTGGCCTAGACAACTTGTTGGTGATTTTGTTCTTGCACTTTCTTGGGTGTTTTTTCTTGTTAGTTCATGGAGGGACAAGTATGATTAGTTGAACTTTTGATATTAAGCGGGATGATTCGAAAAGGGCCGGATCACAAGGGCAGAATGTACGATGATCTTATATTTCTGCGAGAGGTTATTTTTAATGCTCAAATCTTTGATTTTTCTGTCATATGACAATAATTTTATCCGTTACGACTTCCTTAAAAGAGAAGTTTAACTTTTCTACTTTGATGCTTTCAAGTTTCAAGTCACTTCTTCTGTAAATCTCAATGGAATGATACATTTGCAGCTTTTGTTCATTGTTCTCTTTTCTAAACTTTTGTTAGTTTTAAGATATTTTCAAAAAGTAATGTTTTGATGGGAAAGATATTTATAACCTTCACATAATACTAACGCACTAACTAACAAACAGTAGAGTGGTAAATACTTATTCATTTTTAATTAGAGATTCAACTTCGGAACAGAGAATCAACTTTGTTACAGAGTGTTTCACCTTCAACGTGAAGTTTTTCGACATGAATCTGAATTTAATCAAATATGTTCAATAAATTTTTTATACAGATATAAAAAGTTGGACCAAGATTAATGTACATAAAATGTTGTGTTGAAAGATGGCTTGTGAAATGCAGCAGCAAAGAATCTTGGACCACACACAGACTTCGGTTTCAAAATAGTACTTGCTTCGTCCCATTTTATGTAGCACTTTTTGTATTTTGAGATTTAAATAAGTCTATCTTTTATCGTAAATTTTTTATAGATATTTTTAACATTTTGAATTATCAATTATTGTGACTTATAATACTCTTTACGTAGTTTACAAATATATAAATTTTATTTCAAAAAATTTAAAAATTTCATACGTAAATATCCAATCAAAGTTAAATTATTGGACTCTCAAAAAATAAAAAGTATCAAATAAAATATGATAGAGGGAGTAATAAATGTTACCCATTTTTGGACCCCTACCCAAACAAAAAAAACATTTAAAAAAATTACTACTCCCTTTGTCCCTATTTGCTTGTCCATATTTTTTTTATATCTGTTTCTATTTACTTGTCTATTTTAACAAATCAAGGAAGAAGAATAATTTTTTTTTCTAATATGCTATTATTTAATTCTAAAAAATTTCTAGTACAACAAAGTTGTAACGCATGCTTTTTGGAACCAGAAAAATATATTTATTATACTTGAGGAGTTGCATAATCTTTTAAGTTAAGAATAAAATTGTAACTAACACATGATAATAATTAGTGTCTTAATATGTGCGATATTTCTAAAGTAGATAACTAAATAGGGATAAAGAAAATATATGTTTGTGTCCATTCCTGCCATTATTTTATCTCTGCACTATCGTAGGTGATTCATGCCTTTCATAGTGACAGCCTACCATGCATAAATAACATTTTACTATTAAGAAAATCGCATTCCATCATAAAAAAGTAGTCTCGTTAAATATAAAATATATATATAAAAATTATTCTTAAAAATATATTATCTTTAAATATAAAATAATAATATAAATTAATGCAACATGTATACAAGTAATTAAATAATTCAATAGTAAGTAAATCGTTGAAGTCGAAAAATTCACAAGCACGATGATTAAAACCTTATATTTTAATCAACTAAACATTATTAAATATACTTAATTAGATATCGTGTAACAACATCAAATTTTATCACTAATTTATGGGATATCTTTTAATTGATTAAACATTAATATACCTAATCATTAATCAAATATCACATACCAACATCAAATTTATCACTATTTTATGCACTAAATCTACTAATCTCCTTAATATAAAAGAATTTTTATTTTTACACATAGTTAGAAGGTAAAAATAATTCCATTTCATTTTAGGATATTAGTTAGCGGAATAGCTCAGAATAACGGTTATATTTTCGTGTAATTAACTTATAAGTTACAGGTTGAACAACGATAATATATTGAGTAAAGTATCACTAGGTGGGGTTTGAAGACAGAGAGTATACACAAATTTTCTCTTTGTCTGATTTCTCATTTGGTGTTCGATATCTACATTGAATTATGATTACATTCAGATTCGTGTCATAAAGTCTCACATTGGGAGTAATATACTTTTTAACAAAAACAACTTCGTACTAAAGGGACTCAAATCTATATCTCTAATTAAGAATGAAGAAGTATTCATTGATATACGCAATCCTTATAAATACCTCGAAAAGATATAAATATTATTTCCGAGATACATTCAGCTCAAGTGCATTAAAATCCAAGTAAAAAAAGAAAAAAAAATAACAACAAATCAAAAGTTCAAAACATGAAAAATAATTTTGTATTAAAACAAGTTTGACTACATCAAAATGTATTATATCGTGCGTGAACACGAGAGAAAAATGAAACGCGGAATACTTTCTGCATCGAGCTTTGTGTAACACCACGCAGTATAACAAGCGCGTTTGTATGTTGTTAGGTTAAAAATAAAAAGCATTCTAATATTATCCCTTTTGTTTTACCAGAAAAAACAGAGCAGAGAAGAAAAATTAGAAACCCATTGAGGAAAAATCAAAGTCCAAAAAGGCCATCAAATCAATATACCGAAATAAATGGCACAAATCGAAGAAAATGAATCGATAATCTCATCCATATTCTTCATCAAAATCATGAGCAAAAGAAGAACATGGGTTTTCCTATTCATCTCTGTTTACGCAATTTTGCTATCGATTTCATGGAATTTTCTCAAATCAGTACTTTCATGGTACGAATCGACGACTATTTCAGCTAATTCCTCAATTTCTTATTCTGGGTGGCCTGCTTTGTATGCATCTGTGTTATTAGGTGTTGCTTTTGGGGTTCTTTCAATGGTAGCAGCTTTATCTGTAGCTTTACCAGCTACTTTAGTAACTTGGATTACAATTTTGGTTTTGTTAACTTTTGCTGGAAAACCCAGAAGGGATTTGGTGTTACAAGGCAAGAAATTAACTCTTGATATTACTCGATTTGTTATTAAGATTCTGATTAAAGAAGGGAATGTTGTTGCTGCTCTTTGTGCTGTTCTTGCTTATTTTTTTCTTGTTATATCAAAAAATAAACAACTACAAAATGGTCTCGATGATCATTGATTGTGGTGTTTGAATTAGCTTTCGTACGAGAGTACAGATAACTCTATCCATCAAGGATAAACAGACGAGATGGTACATCTAGTCATCTAGTGGTTGGGCAAATAGGAAAATTGTAATTGTGATTTCTTTTTAAATTAGTTTGTGTATAATAAGTTTTTTTTTTTTTTTTTTTTGGTTAGTTAAGATTTAGGGTTTGAAAAGCTCAATTAGAAGATGTTTATCTAACAATATGTATGTTATAATGTTAAATGGGATTCTATTTTGTAGCTATTAGCAATTTTGTTATTTTTGTCTCAATTTAAGAAATTCTTTTTGTTTAGATTAATGATATAAAACAAATTATATCAAGGAGTTTATGTAATTATAGTTTATGTCACATTGAGGTTGAGTAAAATAATATATATATATATATATATATATATATATATATATATATATATATATATATATATATATATATATACTTGCCAAACAACTTCATATTAATAATAATAGGTTATTATTTATTATTTTTCAACAAATATTGAATATTATTTGTAATTAAAAAATTTTGGCATATTTGGAATACTATATCTCATGAAAAGTAATTTAAAATACGAAAAATTATATTATCAATTGAAAAACTAGAAGAAATTAATTATATAAAAGTTATTAACAATTTAAATTTAAAATATCATTTAATTTTTGTTTTAGGTCACTAATATGCTTGGAGTCGCTCATGCCTTATAAACACAAAAAAGAGAAAGTACTTGTAATGTGTAGGAAGTACACTCAAGCACAAAACAAGAAAGTCTTGTGAGCTTACTTATAGAAGTTGTGTAATAAAGGGAAGATAGGTGTAACAAACTCTCGTTCGGTTTCATATTAGTTGTTCACTTATATTTTTTTGTGCCTCAAAATTTCGTTTGAAAGTTTATAAATTTATTTATATTTTCAAAAAGAATTATTAAATAATTAATATAAAACAAAAAAAGTAATATTAGCTTATGACTGACCATAAAAAACAAATCAAATTTTATCTTTATTGGATTTTGGAGTGTGTTTTAGTAGGGATTTTGAGTGAATGAACAAGGAATGCATGTGTTTAAAAAGATGCAAAAATCTTACTTATACAGAAATTAATTAACAATAAAATATGAATAAAGTGCTTCTTTTTCATTTTTTTGTTCCCAATAAATAAGTGAATGTTCGAAGAAAAGGTCAGTTTATTTTTTACTATAAAAATTGAATGCGGGCTCATCAAGCAATGTGTATTTGATTTGGACCACCTGCAAATTGTACACTATTCAAGGATGCATATATTTGTTTTCGATTTTGACGTTGTTATTTAACTTATGCATATTATTTATTTATTTGCATGCGTAACTTATTTTAAATATTTTCACATACCTATCATATATTGTATATTCACAAGCGAAATATACAAACACCGCAACTTTCACAGCAAACAGAACTCTTCCTATGGAGCATAATTATCAAAACTATAGCTGTAAAGCCTTATTATGTTGTCTATTATGCTTGTTATTTCTCAAATTTAATTTCTCTTTATTAAATGAACTTCAATTGTATACTATTGAATTTCTGATAAAAATAACTAAAATCCAAATGACACAACTATCATTGGGTCATTTCTAAACTTAACTTGTAAAATTTCTATTTGTTGAGTTAGACATTTAGTCCAAAGAGGATGGGCTTAATCTTGGGCTTGAATGTTGTGCCTCTCTATACTTTAATGGGCTTCATTGACATGCTGGCCCAGGTAACTACTCCACAAAATAGAATCAAGAACAATATTTCAGCCAATAATTTGGAGATTAAATACAAGATTATTTTATCCATCGTTTGATTACGTGTATTATTAGTCCCAAAATCATGTTTCACATCATTATACATATACAAACGATGAAATACCTTATTTCATGAGATATCGCAATTTATTGGATAACTTTATTTATTTCATCCTCATAAGTCTCATGCTTACGTTACTGTTATTGATGGTTTGATTATATATTATTTGGAAGATACTAACTAGAAGACTACAAATAGTTAAGACCCTACTAGAGACAATACCAATCTGGCATAGTCCCTGCCACCCTGGAAAGATTATTTAATAAATTAATATTATTTTAAAGTCATGAATAGTTGAAATCTTAAATCAAGACAATATTAGATGAATTATATGAACCATGGTGTATCATAATCAGTCAACAAAATCATAATTTATCAATCCATTTATATTTATACAGGTAATAACTTGCTTAGTTTATAGTCAATAGTATAAGAGTGAAAAAAATTATTAGGTACTCAAACGAGCTTCGAATTTAAAATAAAAGAAAAAGTTAATCAGATTAGATTATGACATGTTTTTAAGCTCATTGCATATAATGTTTAGCGGATTAATAACTCATCCATTTATTAACTTAATCGATTTTGATATTTTCAAATTTAATCCAGTCTACTCATTTGATACTCCTTATACAAACTATCTAAATAAAAATTCTTATTAAGGTTATGAAAAGGAGGAAGTTCCTTCTTGATTATGACTTTGTAGAATGATCATTAACATCTTAGTTAGATGGATAATAAGAGGATTAATGTGTCACATTTAATTATAATCATATGTAAGCCTAGGGCCCGTTTGGTTGGGCTTAATAAAAGCAGCTTTAAAAAGTACTTTTAAAAGTGCTGAAACTTATTTTTAAAATAAACAGTTATGCGTTTGGATAAAAATGCTGAAGTTGTTATGCCAAACGTGAAAAAGGAAAATGGAAGAAAGAGATGTTAGAGTTATATGGGTAATTTGGAGATTGTATAAAAATATTAAGGGCAAAAAGATAAAATGTGGTCAACTTAAAACAACTTATAAGCTAAAAAAAAAAAAAAAAACACCCCTACCACAGCTTTTAACTTTTGACTTAAAATAAGTTTTTTTAACTTAAAATAAGTTATTTTGAGTATTGTCAAACAGCTAAATAAGTAAAAAAAACCAGCTTTTAAATCAGTTTGACCAACTTTTAAGCTGAGCCAAACAAGCTCCTGGTATTCCTTTTTTCAGCTAAGATTAGATTAAAGCCAATGGACCCTTTATTTTATTTTCTATTTGGACTTGTTATATATGGAATATCTAAACAGATTATTGAAGACATCAAATCATAATAAAAACATTTATAATATATATTTGGATTTAATTAGAACAATGCAAGTCATAATTCAGGTAGTTAAATTAAATATTTTGAATAATTTAAAAGATTATCGATATATTTAACTTTTTATTTAAAAATATCATTATTTTTTTCCTAGAGGAACATGATCCCTCGTGAGCAATACCTTACAATTTACTGTCGGTGGCTTTTGCATTATTGTTCATTAATACTATTTTATTAGTATATGTTATACAATTATATAAAAATCATTATATCTTAATTGTATACATAGAAAATAATAAAATATTTTTTAATGAATTGAATAAAAAATTAAATGTAAGATTTTTCTTCTATTCAAGTAATAATCGGACAACATTTATTCTAAACGTACGATATCTTTTTATCCAATGACATGTCAATAAATTTCGTAGAGTCCTGGTCTTATCCTCACATAGACGGATTCAAATTATAATATTATGAATTTGAGTTTGTAATTCTATCACACTTATTTGATTTACTAGATTTGAAATCAATCGTTTGTATTTAATTAGTAAATTTTCAATATTTTTAAAAAAATAGAACCAAAATTATACGTTGATCGATCCATAGTTGAAGTTGTACAAGATTTTCACTAAGAGGAATAAGACAAATAATGCTTGCATTTTATATTTGAAACGTCAAAGCGAATTTTAAACTTTATTCTTATGTTTAAGAGATTTAAAATCTATCTATCTATATATATATAACGTAATGTTTTGACGAAAGGATTTCGATGAATATGATCATTGCGAGATCCTAGATCTGTACCTGACTTTTGTTGTTAAATTTTTTCATTTTTTTTCCTTTTTAAAGATCATATGGAATGAGGCTGATGCAACATATTTAAAAAAGTAAATAAAGTCTATATAATTTCACTGTAATTAATAGGCAATAAGTGTTAAGTCGTAAAAATAAGTATATTAGATAAATTATCTATATTATATTTCTTAAGATGCAATTTTTTTTCAAAACTCTTCTATCGCGAAAATAAAAATATTTTATTCATTAACTAAACAAAGTTCTAAAAAGAATGACAAAGTAGTCTTTATGGTCAAAATTCCATATTTTTAAAGCATGGTGTATAAAAGAACAGCGTGATTGACTCCTTAAAGCTAAATTAGTCACAACTATTGACCACAACCAGAGAGAAAAAAAAAGAAAAAGAAAAAGAGGAACTGTATATATTAGTCAAAATAATTAAAAATATTAAAATAGAAAGGTAAAGTCTACTTGTTTTACCAACATTTATAAACTAAATTTTAATTTAAAAATATCATATGATTTTTTTTTGTTATCATAGGATCTAGACAACTTATTTTTAATGTCAACAAGGGGACCTTAATCATAAATTAAGTGGATTAGTTTATTCCCGTGAATAGAATGCTTTTATGATGAAATAATTATTGTCGGACAATATAATATTAATAATGATACTTTAGATAGGAAGTTGGACAATAATTAATTTTTGGGTTGGCAATTTTATGACATGGAATTAAAGAGTACGGAGCCTAAAGGTTGAAAAATGTTAATAAAAATTTTAAAATGGTATATAAAATTTCTTTTTAATCAAAACGACAAAATTGTTCACGAAGTAGCGATTTTATCTGTTGGAAAAAGTATTGCAGCGATTAGTTAAATTTGATTTTTTTTAAAAAAATTAAAATAAAATTTTCTTTTTTTATTTTTTTTAATATATCGTTGCTGAGGCAGCGACTTAAGTTTATTTATTTTTTAATTTTTTTTTCTTTTTTAAAAAAAAAAGTTTAAATCAATTTTTTTAAAAAATCAAATAGCAATGCTGCGATTTTTAATCAATTAGATTTATTTTTTAAAAACAAATCGCTAAAAAAAGATTTTGATTTAGGCAGCGATTTGATTTTAAAAAACAAATAAAAAAATTTAATTAAAAATCGCTGCAATTTGATTTTAAAAAAAAAATTAATTTAAACTTTTTTAAAAAAAAAAAAAAAGAAGCAAAAAATAATTTTTTAAAAAAAATTGAACCTCAGTCGCTTCCTCAGCAGCGACATATTAAAAATATTATTAAAAAGATTATTTTGAAAATCGCTCCTTTGTTTAATTTTTTTTTAAAAAAAAATCAAATTTAACAAATGCTGCTATAGCATCGATTTTACTTTTTTTGGCGGACAAAATCGCTACTTAGTGAGCGATTTTGCCGTTTTGGTTTAAAAAAAATTTCATATACCGTTTTGAAATTTTTATTAACATTTTTCACCCTTTAGGCTTCGAACTTTTAGAATCAATATGTACTCTTTTTTTTATTGAGTGTATATGAAGTGGAAACAAGATCCTAACTATATAAATTGCATACTTTCGTTTGTATCGAACATAATCTTAATTTAAAATAAATAATATTGATTATATCATATTAAGGATATATAATTTAAAATCATTTTAGCTCTATGATTATTATCAGAGTTACTAGTTTGATATAACGGATATGGAGTCTGAAGCTCAAACATATAAAATTACTTAGCAAATTGTAGTAACTATATCAATAATCAAGTTGTAATAGATAAAGAACATGTAGTCAATATCTTAGAGTATTTTTTTTCATTTTGGAGAAAAATTGTTGAGTAATAAGAGTGATTATGTAATTTTTATGTTGGAATAAATAAAATTATTTAATGCCTAAATATTCATAGGCAATTATTACATTTGAACTTTGAATTAAAACAATATATTATGATTATCAAACTATATATGATATATCCATTTGAACCATAGACAATGATTGACTATAATTTAACACTTCAAGTAACTTTGGAACCTATTAATTAAGGATTTATCGATGGTCATTTCTAGTTTTTATTTTTGCATCATAATATTTTTTATAAATTATTAATTGTATTCTTAAGAATTTATAGTTAGATAGGTATAAATTTGATTTTCTAAGAGCAAAAAATAAGTAAAAATTGTTGTTAATCAATTACTTCATTGAGTGGATTAATAAGTACTAACCTTTTACCAAATTGTTGTTCAACATCGTTAATTTCTAATTTATTAGTTAAACACATCATTTGATTATTTTAAGTCCGACAACATCTTAAACAAAGTTGGTAAATATCCATAATTTGGATTAATTAGGTAAGTGTTTTGACGTGTTTAATTAACTTGTGATCTGTTGTATTCTTTATTTCCCATTTTAAGGTCAAATTTCTTTTTCTAGTGATAATAACATCTTTCCCAAGTTTATTTCATCTGTTTTTTCTATAGTGTAGTTTTTTAGTAGCGGGCAGAGTCAGCATTTTTATTGAGAAGTTCAAAACATAAAAATATAAAACGCATGAAGAAGTCGAATGGAGCTCAACATCTGCTACATATATATAATATATAAAAAAAAAATTTAACCACGTATAAATAATGGAAGTAAATTCACATGAGCCCTTATTTCAATCATCCAATGTGCATTACTTCACATTGTTATTTTCTTATAATTCAACATATATGTTTTTGAGTCGTGGACTTGTCGGAAATAACTTTTATATTCAATAAAAATAGTGATAAAATTTGCATGTAAATCTTGTTTTTCTTAAACTCTACTTACACTAGATATATAATTTGAAAATATGATTTATTTTTGAAATAGTTAATAGATTATGAAAAAAAAAATAGAAGAATATATTGGAGTATAAAAGTAGGGTTTCAATAAATGTCTCCTTTATTTGTGGACCATTTCCATTTTTTAATTCAAAGTAATTAATACAAATATGTAAAAGCTCCAGAAAAATCGGCAAGAAAATGGGCTTGATTGGTGTTGTTAATTAATTAAAATGGACGTAACCTAATTATTTGACTACTCATAGTGAACATTTTCCTAAGTATTGTATTTCTCAACAAGCCACACTAATTAGTCATATGGTTAGTTAATAGATTAAGGTAAAAATATATCAATTTATTATTATTATTTTGTTCATTTCAATGTTTTCTAAAATGTTCGAGTTGAGTTTTAACGAGAGATCTGAAGGTAAATCGTATCAAAATATTTTGATGGGCAAATAAAAGATGTGGATCGGCAGGTTGTACGTCCAAAACATAATTTTTAAGTGTAAATACTATAGCCCTCGAACATAAAATAATAAGCCTTAGATGTTGAATTTGTTTTATTATTTTAATTTTTTTATTTTTAAGTTGTATTTTGTTTTATTGGTTTAATCATAATTATCTTTACACTATCATTTTTGTTTGCAATATCTTTTTTTTTTTTAATATAAAATAGAGATTTCATAATACTAAAATCCTGAAGCAAGTTAAACCATTTTCTTTTGTCACTGCTCTTACACTTATCATCATGTTAATTTGAAATATGTAAATAATAATCAATTTAAATACTTCATTCATCCGTTTAAAAAAGAATGTCCTTATTTGTTTTTTAGTTTGTTTAAAAAAGAATGATCCTTTTCCTTTTTTAGTAACACTTTAATTTTTCACGTGATATGTTTAATACCACAAAATTAAATGGTATTTTAGTACATTTGTCATACCTTTAATTTAAAATCACATGATTAAAAAATCTTCTTTATTTTCTTAAACTCCGTTTCAAGTCAGACTAGGTTATTCTTTTTAAAACGGAAGAGTATTAGGTAAGGATGAGACAGATTAGTCAGAAGTGAAGATCAATGATGAAATGGATGAAAATTTCATTTTAAAAATCATCTTCATTGCTATTATTATAATTATTATAATTATTTGTGTTGTTACTTTTCTATAATAGGAGTAATAATTATAATATCATTCTTTACATTATTGGTGATTTATTAGTAGAATTATTGCGAATATTATTTTTGCTTGTTTTCATAGGTTAAGATTATTATTCGAAGATATATAAGATATACACCTCGTAGAGCTATAAAACTTACCGTCCTATTATTTGTGTTGTACTTTTCTAAAATAAGAGTGTAATAATTATAATATCATTCTTTACATCATGACTTGTTAGTAGAATTATTGCAAATTTTATTTTTACTTTTATTCATAGAATAAGATTATAAACCGAATATATATAAGATGTACACTTCGTAGATTTACAAAACTTACGTCTTATTTTTTGAGACTTCCTTCTTGCCTCATTTGCCCCTCCACCCCTCAAAAATAAATAATATTTTTTTAATAACTATAGTGTTTGAACTCAATTAAGTTTACGAGATACATATCATCTATCATTAAAGTTCAAAAAGTCAGTATCGAATAACTTTATACTTTAAAACTAAAATAAATAAAATAAAATTATGTAACATTTTATTTCGCAATTCAATATTACGAACCCACCACCAATGATGTGGATTAAAAATGAAGAAACTATAAAAAGGTTGGTCAGTTCTCACATGGGTAATGAAATTTTAGAAATCTTAGAAGCCATTTTTGTCAGTTAATTTATGAACATTTAATCAAATAATATGCTAAAGATAAAAACTTTAATTACAGTCCTATCTTTGCTACTGGTTAAATTAACAACCACTCACAAGTTGAGTAGCCACATGACCAAAGAATATAAAATGACAAAAAATAATAATAATAATTTTATAATATATAGTATAGATAAAAAGCTTAAATCAGCAATGGCCTAAAGTATGAAACTATTGATTCTTGAAAAAAAAAAAATAGTAGAGAAGCTAAGAAAATCAAGATTTCAGATCTAATTAAAGCATTATTGAAAACCAACATTCCACCTCACTGTCATCTTTCTTCTTGTTCTTCAATTCATTCATCTTATTTTCTCAAATTATGATGATGTTGTTGACAGGTTACATGTTAGGTGTACCATTCTTTTTTTGGTTAAATATATAAATGCCAACATATAGAAGCCATTAGAAGACAAATAACCCCAGTTCAAATTTTCAATTCTTGATATTTTTGGCTCCACTTGAAGTAAATTTCCTGAAGTGGATCTGATTCTTGTTTCAAATCATGTGGGGTTTCTAATATTGGTGTACAAAAGAGATCTAAGCTGTAAAAAACCCCAAATTTTCATCAAAATCTTAGATTTAGAGGTTAAAGTTAGTATTTTTATGGTTGTTGAACTTCAAAAGGATTCTTGAATACTAGTGGGTTTGTTGTTTTAGTGGTGATGGTTAAATCATCTATGAACAGAATGTTAGCAGGAAATGGTTTGTTTTATCCAATTATTGGGTTTGCATCATTTATTGCTTTTCTGTATTTGTCATTTGGGGATTTATGGGTTAATTACAGTAAAGAAATAAACCTCAGTTTTGTTGAGAGGAATGGAACTCAGTTCTTTGTTGATGGTAAAGTTTTTTACATCAATGGATGGAATTCTTACTGGTTAATGGACCATGCTGCTGATTATAATACTCGACCGCGAATTCGAACAATGCTTCAAGCTGGTGCTAAAATGGGACTTACTGTATGTAGAACTTGGGCTTTCAATGATGCTGGTTATAATGCTTTACAGATTTCACCTGGAAAATTTGATGAAAAAGTATTCAGGGTAAGAAATTTTTTAGTGTTGTTTGGATTAGTTATGTCATCTACTTTAGTACTAACCCTTTTTAGGTTAATTATTCCATAATTGTTATGTTAGTTAGTAATGATCTCTTGTATGTAAAGTATGTGCCTCTAATTATGACTCATTTAAGTTAAATATGGAATTGATTTAGTTACCTAATCTGGGGTATGATTGCTTTAATCTTTACACAAAAGGTATATCCAATCTGGGATATGATTGCTTTAATGTTTACTCAAAATCTATATCCAATCTGGGATATAATTGCTTAGGACATGAGTGTTGTCTAGTTTTGAGATTTTATCTTCGAATATTTGTTTGACCATGAAATTTGATTTTCAAGTTTCCGGCACAGACCAGTTTTTGGGACTTCCATTCACAAGACTTCAATTTTTTTTAAGTTTTAACTTCAAAATCTATAGCTAAACGGGAGCTTAGTTTCATAATTATACATCTATCCAATAGTTTTTTCTGGTTCATAGACTCTTGTTGCTTTCTGGATCTACTCCTTATTAAGTAGCTTACTTCTAGCTCTTGTTGTGAAAAATTAATATTTTCTGCCTCTGGATTCTTTTGTTTAATATAGAAATCTCGTTGATGTAGGCGTTAGATCATGTTATAGCAGAAGCCAGAAGAAATGGGATCAGGCTGATACTCAGTTTGGTTAATAATCTGCAAGCATATGGTGGGAAGACTCAGTATGTAAAGTGGGCGTGGGAAGAAGGTGTTGCTTTAAGCGCTTCCAACGATTCTTTCTTCTATGATCCATCCATCCGTCGTTATTTCAAAAGTTATGTCAAGGTAATTTTCCTTTGAAATGGTTATACATGGATAACCTTGTGCTCCACAAGTGTATGTTTCAAATGCAGAAATTTTTATTTGGAGGATGGTAATTGGTAACAAGATACAACATCCATCCATCCGCCGTTATTTAAAAAATTTCTTTTATCTCTGTTCAAGAAGTTATTCGATCCACGAGTTTGCATACTGTTTTCCATTCAAGACATCACTATACAGGCCTTGGGAAAATTTATCAATTCCACGAATGTGAACTTCTATTTTCTATTAGAGAAACTATCATTGAGGCAAGTCATTTGTTCGCCTTTGTTTTATTTAACTCATACTAGGACTTCTGAATTTTAATCTCTAACTGAGATAGACCTTAAATCCTATAGCTCAGATGTAAGTTACGAACTCATTTTCTTTTCTGCCTTCCACAAAACTCTGATGTGGAGAGGCATGGTAATTTGGAAGGCTGTGGGGATCCTCAGTTGTCATTTCCTAGGCAGAATGAATATCCACAAATGTTGCAGAAACGTTTGTCTTATGAATGAAATGAATTATATCCGTATTCCTGAATCTTATAATCTTCTTTGTTTGTCCACAAAAAGATGCATTTGCTTTCTCATCTTTGTTTGTCCACAAAGAGATGCATTTATTTTGAGGATTACGACATTCTTAAATTTTAGACCATTCCACGAGCCAAACTTTCGTTGGCTCTTTTGTCTGCACTCACAGACGACATCCTGGAGTTTATATCAAAGCTACTTTCTTCGCTAAAGTACTGACCTAAGTCATCATTCTGTTTCTTCTTTCCAGACAGTTCTAACCAGGAGGAACATATACACTGGTATAGAATACAGGGATGATCCAACCATTTTTGCATGGGAGCTAATTAATGAACCTCGTTGCATGACCGATCCTTCTGGTGATACACTCCAGGTAACTTCTAAACTTGACCTCATTTTATAGTTAACTGTTTGAACAACAGAGCAGCCCACCGCTTAGAGAGACTGTTATGCAGTTCATTCCTCGACCTATTCTCTGCAGTTCGATTGGATTTTGCTTGAGAACAAATCATCCAATTATGTCATGAGTAGTATTTGTCCTGAGCTTATGAGGCCTCATTTAGACGTCCATAATTAGTTACTTCTCTGTGCAAAACAGATTGACACCTTATTGTATTGGAAATTATTTAATCGGTTGTAACACTTGTCAGAAGAATTCGTATTCATTCCCTAATCCCTCTTAGACATACCAACATTTGCCATACAAATTTCCGAGGGTGTGGTCTTTTTCTTCTTCTTAGTAAGTTTTCAGGAAATCGTTTCTGGAAGAGCAGATTCTGCTTACTTGAATGTTTACATGGGTTTGCATTAACAGCGTTATGCAATTTTCAGGACTGGATAGAAGAGATGTCAACGTTCGTGAAGTCAATTGACAGGAAACATCTGCTAACAGTGGGTCTTGAAGGATTCTATGGTCCTAAAAGTCCCAAAAAAACTACTGCCAATCCAGAAATTTGGGCTGCTGATCTTGGATCAGATTTTGTCCGCAACTCTATACTTTCAACCGTTGATTTTGCCTCCGTACATGTGTATCCAGATCATTGGTAAGTAACTTCGGAGTAGTGCTACTAAGAAACCACATAGTGCCACTTATTAACTCATCAAGGTTTTACTACGAGCATGTTGTAGGACTTCTCTTGGAATTTTAGTTGAATGGCATCCGTCTGCAGCTGTTCTTTTTTCTTTTTCTGTATCTGTCACTTCAAAACAGATTTGATGTATATGAGACTCTTTTTTTCTGCGTA
Organism: Solanum chilense; assembly: GCA_032847665.1. Lineage (NCBI taxonomy): Eukaryota > Viridiplantae > Streptophyta > Magnoliopsida > Solanales > Solanaceae > Solanum > Solanum chilense. The sequence continues at coordinate 68,060,895 of CM064969.1, forward strand.
GGTTTCACCACAAAAACTTTGAAGAAATGTTGAAATTTGCGGCCAAATGGATGCTTTCCCACATTGAAGACGGTGACAAGGAACTTAAAAAGCCCGTATTATTCACTGAATTTGGTTTATCAAATGATAACGATGATTTTGAACCAGCTCAACGTGACAGATTCCTCAAAATGGTTCTTGATGTCATATACAAGTCTGCAAAAAGGAACAAGTCAGGTGCAGGATCATTCTTCTGGCAGTTCCTTGTTGAAAAAATGGAACGTTTCAATGACGAATATGGAGTTGTTCCATGGGAGAGTCCATCAACATATCGATTAATCACAGAGCAGTCGTGCAGACTGGCCAAAGTTCAAGGATTACATTCCACACAAATTGAAAACGTAAACAATTTTTGTGCCTCGAGGAAGAACTAATATACGTAAAAGTTTTACATATTTCTATCATATTTCTCAAATTCATTGGAAGTGAAGAACTGTAGGATATAGGTTTACTCCCTTGTATTATTTGTCAAAGTTATAGATGTGTACAATTTTTCAACAAATGAAACATATATGCAAATTATTTCTCCACTGCTTCTCACTTTCTCTGTATAATGGTTTTGTTTCGAGCCAGAGCCAGCTTATGCACTCTTTGACTATTTCATTAGTACTCACTAGTTGTGTTATTATAAGCGTTTTCTTATAGGAACGTCTGTAAATTTGATCAATTACTCTTCGTCCTTTTGGCTTATGCAGACAAGAAGAAATAATCGAATAAGTATATTTTTTTGGTTTTTTGGTAAGATTTGAACTGGTTTATTAACTTTTTGATCACACCACAATGACCTTTACACTTTGTTTGATCATTGTTACTCATTGTTTCATAATGTATTGTATTATATTGTACTCTATTATACTGTGTATTCCCTCAAATTTTAGAGGCATTTGAAAATAAAAAATGTGAAAGTTTAAAAAGAAATAATTTTGGAAAAGAGTTGAAAAATTGTACTATTTGAGACTAGAATTATGTTTGGAAATAAATATAACTTAGAAAATATTGAATTATTGCTAAAAAGAAATAATTTTGGAAAAGAGTTGAAAAATTGTACTATTTGAGACTAGAATTATGTTTGGAAATAAATATAACTTAGAAAATATTGAATTATTGCAAGTTGAATTTCGAAAATTATAACAATGGCATGTCCAAATGATTTAAGTAATAATGAGAAGAATCTTAACCTCCTCTATGAACTTTTGACATTTGATAGAATTGTAAAAATTATTGGGTAATATATTATAATAAAATATATTTATCAATTATAGTAATAATATTTTTTTCACTTGATCATTTTTAATTTATTTATAATACATATTATAAAAAACAATTTATTATTTACATATTGATAGATAATACATTTTACACTTATAATATAATATGTCAATATCTTACCAAACAAATATAATAATATATTTTTCAAAACACTTATAATACATATATATATATATATATGCATACATAATTCACTTTTAATAGATATTACAAATTTAACATATTATTACTATAAATGGTAATAAATGAAAATCATCGCTGAAATCAATAATTATTTATTAAAATGTATCAATCTGCATAATTTTTTTGTGTTAGGTGGTGACAGATATTCGTAGAATAAGTCAAGGTGTGAAAAAGTTGACCCGAACACTTGTATTGATGAATCCAAGTTTTAGGTCAAAAGAGTTTAAATGGATAAAGCCCAACTATCAAGTTTTAGGTTAAATGGGTAAAGCCCAATTATAAGGTTAATTTAGTAAAAATCATACCATTGTTAAAACCCTAATTTGTCTGCTATATAAAGATGCTTCACCCTCTCCATTCCCAATCACACAGTGAGTTCGCCTCTATAAAATCTGTAATAATCTGAGTTCAATTTTCTGGGATTTGATTCTTCTTGTATGTTCTATAGCATTATATGAGCAATCTATATTGGATTTGATTTTTTTCTATGTTGTTATAACATTATATGAGCAATGCAGGGATTGTGTGTATCGGCTTTGTGCGATTATAAATGCGCTTTGCACGAAAGTGTTCTCTGCAAAATTAATATATTTTGGGGAAGATGGGCAGTTGTGTTTCATCTCTTTCACTGGAAATTTTCAACAATCATTTTCCCCACATTTTTTGTTTTAAAATATTGATTTTCATACATCTTCTTTTTTTAATTTATTTAAATTGAAATTTTTTACATCAAATTAATTTCGGAATTTGTAATTTTGGGTTTTGCCTTGGAAGAATTCATGTTTTACTGAATTGCTAAAACATAATTCAAATTAGTTATGAAGGTTACCAGCCTTTGAGATTGTTTTCGAAAATTTATTTGGTTATAAAACTTACATCAAAGTAAGAATATTATGAATTTAAATTAATACTCAAAAACACAATTTCAAAATTTTTTAATCACATCATCTCAAAGTATTACGACTATAATATTTGTTAATTTTATTGAATTTAACGTTTTGAAAAATATACTAGATATTAAACACTATATTATTATTGAATAATTATATTTATTATAGTAAATATTTTTTGTTGGATGTGTACTATCGAAATGTATTTTTACTTTTTCAAGTTTTTAGGTACATGTTTAACTTTAAAACAAAATCATAGATATACATTTTGTTAGGCTAAAACAAATATTATATAAAAACGAATTTGTTTTATTAATAGTTTTAAATTTTTATACTATTTCCTTTAATTTATAATGGAAATATTGCAAAAATTTAAAATTATTGATAAAAAAATTCAATTTTATATGAGATGGAATGTTTACATACAAATAATATTTTAATGATATTTGATATATGGATCACATCTGTCAAACTTTATTAATCTTAGGAGTAAGAGAAAAATTTAATCTATGAACGTTGATTCGATAAAAAAATTGAACCAAACAATTAGTAATCACCTTAAAAGAAAAAAATAATTCAAGTAAAACTTTATATGATTTCATATTAAATAAAAACCATAGGTAATAAAAAATAATTTTTTTCTGGTAAAAATTATAGCATTTTTCATTTCATATGTAGATCCAGTTAGTAATCAGCTTAGAGCCTAATTATAAAGAATTTGGACTTCTATCTTCGATTGAATTTGAAAAATCCTCAATAAGGTTCTTAAAAAGTATCAAATATTAATAATTAAAAGTATAAATACAAATAATTTAAATTGAATTGTAATACGATTTCATATTAATACAAAATACATAGAAATTGTATTTTTTTCGTATTTTTTTTCTATGTATTGTTATGGGTCTATTAGATTTTTTGCTCTCAACAAAATTAAATGCGTAAAACGACTTTAGGTTACACTATAATAAATGCAAATATGGAGTTTGTTGATTGTGATATGACTTTACGTTGTGTCGACCAAATATTTTTGACACTAAAATATGAAATTTTGTTTTATGATTTTAATTTTCTTGACAATAAATGACTCTTTGCTGGCCTCTTTTATGGCCATAAGATTTTTTTAATCAATTAAACATGAAAAATTTTAAAAATATTTTTTGACATGTAAAATATGCACTTTCATTTTTATCTAAATATTTCTTTTTTAGGTATTACAAATCCTCAAATTATAACTCTTCATTATCTCACGATTTTTTATTTGTGTCCACCTGGTGAAATTCTCTAACATAATCTTTATATTTTTAGAATAATATAAATTGTAATTAAAAAATTTTAATATAAAATTATGTTAACTTTAAACGTGTCTATCGACAATAATGAATCCGTCCTAATTATTTTCGTATACTCATAATTGTCCATTTTATTCTTATATGATTATATTCGTCATTTAACTTATTATTTAGATTTATTTACACCACTTCATTCTTTTTTTCAGTATTATGACATAATAGAAATGACTCGATAAAATAGATATCTTAAAAGTCAAATTATATTAAGAGACTTTAACCTTTAACTTTTATGTTCCTAATCATTAGATTTTATTCAACTTGACATGCAATAATAATTCTTAACCAATAATATAGGCTATAGCCAATTATTTATTTATTTTTTCTTGGGACATTGTTCATTTTAGGTAGATTTTACTATTTTTTAACACTTAGGCAATTTACTAACATTAGTCTAGTAATATAGGCTTTTGAAAAACAATCAAATCTTTTAATACCTTAGGAAGAATACATAAATTAAAATACTATATTATTAATTCGCTATGTAAATTATTCACATTTTATTTCATGCATATATTATTTTAGGATATTCGACACTATTTTTATGAATTTACTATTTTCTTATATTTTGAATTTTTTTAATAAAAATTCTGTAATTCATTACGTACTCATTTAAAACGTATTATCTTATCTAATCCGTTATAAGAAAAGTCAATTCAAAGATACATTATGTAGTGTTTTAAAAGGAGAGCAATACCTAATTAAGCAATACTAATACAGCAAGAAATGTTGCTTTAATTGAACAAATTAATTAAGAAACCAAGTTTCTATCCATAATTATGTGCAATGAAAGTGATATTTGCTATTATAAATTTTTATTTAGCAAATATACAAGACCAAGTCATTCACTCATATGATGTAACCTTCTATTTAATTATACTTTTCCCCTTATAAAAGATATCGTTTAATAAACCTAAATCAATAGTTAAACTCCGGTGATCATATTAATGACTCAAAAAATCAATCATATTAATATTTTTTAAATTGAGTATGTCTGTGCGGTTTATATATTCTTTGATTTACATGCTATTACATCTGCCGACATTTTTTCCCCATATTATTATATTTACCAAAATTAGACATAAATATTGAATTTTTTTCCAAAGTCCATCCACTTGACTATATTTGGAAATAAATCTCCTTCAATATTCTTTGTTCTTATCGATTTTATTGTTGTATTAGTTTAAATATACAATAATAATAGTAAAATTGAATGTGACACCTTTGTCTTATTTTCATTAGTCAACCAATAATTATCAATCTTAATCTACTACAAGAAGAATAACCAAACAAAGTTTTCTTTTTTTCTTAAAGAAATTTTAATTTAGCGTTTAATATCAGTACTATTGACTTTGAAGTTTGAGTATTGACTAAATCACTAGTGGTAATAAAATTTCCTTTTTTCATTTTGCTTCTCATATTAATGTTTAATTTTGAATTAATCCAAATTCATATGGAAAAAGTCACATTTCAATGATAATAAAAAAAAATCATTTTTCATTTAGCGTATAATAGTAGTATTGGTTTTTAATTATTTAATTCAAATTCATACTAGAAAAAATCACATTTTAGTGATAATATTTTTTTTTCTTTTTTTTATTTAGCTTTCAATATTATATTGATTTTGAAGGTTGGTTAATCAAAATTAAATGTGATTCTGTCAGTAATATTCTATAAAATTATCTTCTTTAAGGGTGTGTCTGGTATTATAAAAACTACTTATTTCTATTTATAAATTATTCGTTCAAATTTTATAAAATTATCTATCTAAAAATCATATATAATTTTTTTTGAGATAATATTTTGTACTGAGCTTGATTGCTTGCAGTGGTAGAACACAATTTGAATTTCAGACCGAAAAGGGAGATTTGAGCCATGGGGTGGCCGTGGGAGTGAAGGGTGGAGTGTCGGGTTGACGGGAAACAATAATTACATATCATTTATGAAATTTTGTTTTCTTTCGAAAAAAGTCTAACTCTCTAATAACTTATTCATATACTTTTAAAAAAATTAATGAATCACTTTCGATGATATAATAATTACTAGCTAAAAGATTTTAATTTGGCCACAATCAATATATACTAATTTTTTAATTCAACAAGCTGCTGTTCATGCATAAATATGATTTGTGGATATTCTTCATCTTATATTAATTAATTTATTTAAAATAGTCCATCTAATAAATAAATAAATTAGAACTTTCCCAATAAAACACAAAAGTCAAAGAATCTTGTTAGGAGTTGGAATCCTTAATTAAAATCAATAAGATCAGATCGACTTAATTAAATTATGTACTTAAGTATTGTTATTAAACTGATTTTGTACAAGGTGCCAGATTTTAAACAACTTAATATTTAATTAATTAGTTAAATGATCATTTAGACTATTATTTATTCTATTAATTATTGGCTCAGAGAATGAATGTGATCAAACAACCATATTAGACTGTTATTTATTTTTTAATCGAACAAGCTATGTTCACGTATGAACATTAATTATTAAATATTCTTTAATGATACTATTGTTTTAAAATTTTAAAATTTCACGTCAAAAAGGAAACATTCTAATGATTTTTTAAAGACAAATTATCTTTTTTCACAAAAAATTTAATAGTTAACCTAAATAGTCGTCCAACCAACCTCTTAACAAAAATAATCATTAGATGTATAATATATATATATAATTCACAAGGAGAAAAAAAGGAAAAAAAATTATCAAAAAGAATTGTAATGAAGCGATAATTTTTTTTAAAAAAATTATTCAAATATCTCAAATTAAAATCTGGTTGAAGTGATATGTATCATCATTTCTACTACTCCAATTTAAGTCACTTAGCCATTTTTGCATGAACAGCCTATTTTCTTTAAATTTGGTTATAGAAAATACACGTCTCAAATTTAAGATATTATTCAATTAATTATAATAAATATCATTTAATCATTTTATATCCTTCTATAAGTGGCCCATTATAAAAAGAAAAATTAAATCTCATATATCAAAAGTCAAAAGAAGCTTCTTTCCAATCACTACCTAATTAATTGTCTATAGAATGTCATCAATAAAACCCTACAAGAGTGAGACCAAGTCTTTAATACAATTTTTAAAATTATATTTTGAGGTCTTAAAACTATCGTATCTTAAAACAGTTAGCAAACAGAGTATATAAGAATAATATTGAATAAAATATTTTAGTTATGATAAAATTATTTTTTATTGATTACTTAATTTGGTATATTAATATAAGGACAATTTTTTCTAACTATACTTATTCATGTATTAATAGCTATTATATTGCTCATAATTTACACATTCTAATATCAAATAGGATGCATACCATGTATTACAATTATTACACATAGAATATGTTTGGTAAGAACGAAATTGTATTAGATTAATAATTTATCAAGCAAAAGATTTAAATAATATCATGACTAATTCATGTATTATATTTTTCAATTTATTCTACCAAACGAACTTCACTAAAAAATGACATTTATGTATAAACTATAAAGTCTAGCTATATTTTGCGAAAGTCTTATGTATAACATTTAAGTGTGAGCTCGATTCTATTGTTCAATTTTATTTTTCTTCCTTCTTTACTACATATTTTTTAAGGAAAAAAATATTGAATTCTTTATTTCCTTCTCCATTTTTGGGCTATTTGACTGTTTTTCTACTTTAATAAAATTTAATGTTATTTTCCTTTTTTTTCTCCAAGGTACAAGGTACCTGTTGCAAATGTATTATTCTACAGTAAATATTACTTTTTTTTCGTCAAATCTTTTTAAAATTTTAAAACTTAAATAATTTTATTTTTTATTTTTTAATATTTTAAATTATCAATTATTATAAATTTAATACTTTTATATATAAATACAAAAAATCAAAAAGTCATTCTAAAAAATTAAAATTTAAATAATGTCAAGTAAATTACTACAATGGACTAATGTTTTTAGTTAAGCCTTCAAATACTAGAAAAAGAAAAAGGGAAAAATGAGTTTTGACCCAAAAAAAAAAGAAAAAAAGTGTAACAGTTACAGTAAGAGAAAAGTTCTGTGCTTTTGCCGGCCCCTTCTTCTCTACTTATCTGTTTCTTTGATTATTTTTTTAATCTTTCATTTTATATAGTTCAAAATTCTGTTGTTTTTATTCTTATCTTCTGCTTATTTTCTCCCATTATAAGCGTGTTGAACAGTCAACTTGCAGCCTAGCAGCTTTTTAAATTTCTTTTTATAATGCAATGACCATGTTTTTTGGTTTTCTCAGCACCTCTGCACACAGAATTTTTAGAGATCAAGCCGTTTAAATTTGCTGTTGAGGGATTCTGGGGTTTTGTTAGATATTGTGGAATCTTGATTTGTTGTAACTCATAACTGAATTGTGATGAAAATTGGGGTTTATTGATTGAATTGTGTGTAAAGTTGGAGTCTTTTTTGGTTTTGTTTGTTGATGTATCAAGGATTTGTTGTGGGGTTTGGATTCTTGGTGTTTGATTGTTGTTTTTATGGTAAAAAGGTGGAGTCTTTTGGTGGTGTAGTTGGTGAATCAAAGGGTTTATAGAAATTGGATTCATAGTTCTTTTTCTGGTATAAAGTTGGAATCTTTTTGGTGGTGTAGTTAATGAATCAAAGTGTTTATAGAAATTGGATTCTTGGTGTTTGATACTTGATAGTTGTTCTTTTTCTGAAGTTGTAATCTTTTGGAGTTGTAATTACTGCATCAAGTGTTTATGGGTTGTTGGTTGTTCTTTATGTAGTTGAATTTTGGAATGGAAATTTGGAATTGTATTTGAGTGGCTGTTCTACTGAATTGGGTTGTTTTGACTTTGGGGTTCCATGGTTATGGGGAAAAGATTGATTTTTGCAAAGGCTGATCTCTGGGGTTTGTAGTTTTGCAACAGCAGGGGAAGGTTTCCGGTTGGGTTTTGGTTGATTGATTATGGGTGGTGTTTGTGGAAAACCTTCCTCGCCCGTGCAGAATAGGCGGGATAGACAGAAGAGGAGTGAATTTACTAAAGGGACAACTGTGGCATCACGCCCACTACGAGCTGTTTCTTCAAAGAGAGAGGGAAGTTTCAGGGTGAAAGACAAGTTGGTAACTGGTGATGTGAAGCTTGGTTTGGTAGATAGGAAGTCTAATGGATCAAGAAAGGTCCGGGATGATCATTATGAGCAGATAAAGGAAAAGCTTGGACTCATTGTGAATGGTTGTCCTGTAAACGGAGTCGTCCCAAAAGCCTTGGAAGGGGAGCTGGTTGCTGCAGGATGGCCTTCTTGGCTTAGTTCAGTGGCTGGTGAAGCTATTAATGGATGGCTTCCTCGCAAGGTTGATACTTTCGAGAAATTAGACAAGGTACAATTCTGTAGGCATTCTTTATGGGTGATTAATTTGTCAATTTAGATTGGACAGCAATCAAAATTGTATTTTATAAGGCTCATAATCATAGTAATTAATTCTACCTCCCTTTCATTTTATATGGTGGTGTTTGATTTTGTTTTAATTTTTTTTCATTTGGGGGTAGGAGAAGAGGAAATGGGGAAGGGGATTGCAAGGTAGAGAATGAAACTCTCACCAACAAGGTGAAGGTTCACATAGTCAACTATCAATCAACTGAGCTAATAATATTCCCCGTGGTGTTTGATTTTGTCGCAGTTTAAAGTTTTAATTGACTTGTGCATTATACTAGTGACAGTGGAAAAATGTTCAAGTAATTTAGTTTGATAGAGAAAACATTCAATTGAAAGTTTGAAATTTGATCTATTAAAGAAGGTTATACCGAATGAGATATGTAGTTCAACTTTCCTATGCACTTTAACTCATACACACAAAAGTACTATATGCACTTATGAATTTTTGAAAGTTACGGAAGTTATATGTAACAACAAATCCAGTATTATCCCACAGGTGGGTCTGGGGAGGGTAGTGTGTACACTGACCTTACCCTTAACTATAATGTTTTGATTTAGAAATTAGTGTAAAATATATCATATTTATTTGTGATTCCTGTGGCAATATTTCCCTCCCTTTTCTATTTCCTCTAAGGGGCGTTAATTTTCTTTTCCAAAGTGTTCCGAAGTTGTTAGTTAAGTTAATTTTCTTTGCTAATATGTTCAAAAGTTGTGAGCTAAGGTTTTATGGTTATTGTCTGATAGATTCTTGTTTCTGCAGATTGGCCAAGGGACTTATAGTAGTGTATACAAGGCTCGTGACCTAATTAACAATAAACTAGTTGCACTCAAAAGAGTGCGGTTTGATAATATGGATATTGAAAGTGTCAAATTTATGGCAAGGGAGATAGTCATTTTGCGTAAGCTTGATCATCCGAATATTATCAAATTGGAAGGCTTGGTTGCATCACGATCATCTTGCAGTTTGTACCTTGTTTTTGAGTATATGGAACATGATCTCACTGGATTGGCATCTCTTCCTGATAACAGATTTACCGAACCACAGGTGCTTTTCTTGGCATCCTTCATTATGCTTTATTTTGTAGTTTTATACTAATGACTTAGCCATCTCAGCTTTTTAATCAATTAAGAAGCTTATTTCTGACTTTTTTATTTTGTCTTTTATAGATGAAATGCTATATGCATCAACTTCTTAGTGGACTTGATCATTGCCATAGTCGGGGTGTTTTGCATCGGGACATTAAAGGTTCAAATCTTCTGATCGACAATGAAGGTATCTTGAAGATTGCAGATTTTGGCTTAGCAACCTTTTTCGATCCACACCAAAGTGTTCCTTTGACAAGCCGTGTTGTAACTCTTTGGTATCGACCACCCGAGCTCTTACTTGGAGCAAGTCACTACGGAGTCGCTGTAGATTTGTGGAGTACTGGCTGCATACTTGGAGAATTATATGCTGGCAAGCCCATTATGCCTGGAAGAACAGAGGTATAAAACAGATTATCAATGTACTTTTTTAATAACTTGTCCATGATACTCATTGGTAATATTATTTCCCCCCTCCTCCATTTTGGAGATGTTACTACAATCTGAGAAGTAAATAAGCATCTAGGATTTAAAAATGAAGAAGGTGGAGTTCACAAGCAGGAGTCGATCTCAGAACTAAATTTTGGGGTACACTCAGTTTGTTTAACATGACTGGTGGACTTGTAATATTCCAATTAGATTAAAGGTTTATATTGACCTTTGCTGAGTCGCCAACTTGTTCTTACACTCTAATAATAGCTGTTTCTTGTTTTGATGTCAAATACTGGAGCCAAAGAGAAAAGTTTGTTCTATTTACGAAATAAATCCATTTTGGGGGTAAGGAAAATGTAAAGGTTGTAAATTCCACCTAAGGGTCAATGAAGTGGGTTGAGAACAATGAAATCTCACTTTCAAATCCCTACAGAGACAAAAACACAAGGTGATTTCTTACCATCTGTCCCAACTTTGGTGGAATTAGTCAAGGTGCGCAAAAGCTGGCCCGAACACCAAGGTTATAAAAAAGAATAGAACAAAGTAAAAAAAATCTTAAGGTTGTAATTCAGAACCGGGCACCACTTTCTAAAATAATACTGTACAAAACAACTCAAAACCTACTATTACATTGGCCAATATGATTGGATTGCATCTTACAGTCAAATATCACCACATCCAGTTGACTGCCTCCATGATCTTATCATCTTCATTATTTCCTATTTCATTTCATATTTTCTTCTCCGTTTTATGTTGATTTTGCCAAAAGAGGTGCTGTTAGTTCATTATTGTGTTCGCCTCCTTTAAGGTTGTCCTTCATTGTTAAGATGCCCGAGGTATTAATTTTCTTGTGTTTTGGTGACTGATGGTGAGATCTTGGAGATAGCTTATGAAGCTATAACTTAGACATTTACCTATTTGTGCATTAACCTTATTTTTATTACGTACTTTTTACTTTTTGGTGCTCAAATCCTCGTCAGCTGAAAATTTCTCTCTCTTCTTTTTGATTGAGATTATACCTAATTAAGTTTACCTGTGTGTATCTCCTGTGTTGGGATTTTAATTTTTACATCTTAGATAAATGAACTTTTTTCTCCTTGTAGGTGGAACAGCTGCATAAGATTTTTAAGCTTTGTGGTTCACCATCAGAGAATTATTGGAAAAAAGAAAAATTATATCATTCAACAGCATTTAAACCATTACATCCTTACAGACGGCGTCTTGGGGAAACGTTTAAGGATTTTCCTCCATCTGCTGTGAGGTTGATGGACACATTACTTTCTATAGATCCTGAACTTAGGGGAACAGCTGTCAGTGCTCTGGAGAGTGAGGTCAGTTTGGCATTTCTTTGTCCGTCTGTTTCTGCCATCAATCTTAGTTTGATGCTTTGTAGTTTAGTTCGTAAAAAATGGTAAAACAAAACTGAAGGCTGAATCCTGCATGCCTATGGTCGAACGACATGCAGGTTTGAGTCCTAATAGTTACAAACATCAAAGAGGAGAATTGGAGCCAATTTATTTCTAGGAGTATCTTTGCGATTATTTTGATCTCTGTTCTATTTAGCACAAGATAATATTAGATTGTTGCTTCTGAAATTGTATCTGATAAGTCTGCACTAGGTGATATCTCGAACAGATCTGTATATATAAACAAATATGGATGCTATCATTGAATTATTTCTGAGATATTAGATCTTTTTGGGACAGACTAAAAAGAAAAGTGTGACACAAAATGGGATGCATGGCCTCACGAGCTTTTATGTCGAAAATTTGAAATTTGAATAAGTGGTAGTAGCATAGTTCAGGGTAGTTGGAGGTATATTGTTTCATTACAAGTGATATTCGGGAAGAATTGTCTCATTTTGTCCGTCTGAGTCATTCAGTGTCATATCATTATTTTAAGGTTAATCTCATTAATATTTGCATAATAAAGTTCCAAACCCATTTTCCTGATTAACAAAATTGTAACCATACAGTTCTTCACCACAAAGCCACTGCCTTGTGATCCTTCAAGTTTGCCAAAGTACCCTCCCAGCAAGGAAATTGATGCAAAACTGCGGGATGAAGAAGCTCGAAGGTAAGTGATTTCTAGATATCCACATTTCCTGTGAGGAACTAGAACTTTGTTATTTTTGCTTTACTTTAGTCTTTCTCATGATGTGAGCTAATGTTTTTCAGTTATATATCAAGAAGCTTCTTCGTCATTTTTGAAAATGTGTAAAAAAAAGTGTGCAACAGTTGTATTTTCCAGTGGCACTTCCTTTGTTGCTTTTTTAGCTTGCTTGCACAGAGGAACTAGAACTTTATTTGTTTTTGCATAACTTTGGTCTTTCTCGTAATGTGAGCTAATGTTTTTCAATTATATTGAGAAGCTTATTCGTCGTTTTAAAAATGTGTACAAGTGTGCAAATAGTTGTTTCATTTGCTTGAAACAAGATTTTCCATATTAAGTGCTGGAGGATATGTGATAATAGTTGCCTGAATTGTTTCTGCAGACAAGGAGCTGCAGGAGTGAAGAACCAATTTGATGAAGGGCATATGAGAGGATCAAAAGAAGCTCGAGCAGTTCCAGCACCTGATGCTAACGCCGAGTTGGCAAGGTCAATGCAGGTACTTATGTGGGGCCTGATTGTTTTAGTATACCTGTTGATGCATGTTTACATGAAGTCAGATCCTAAAGACCAAATGAATCAGATAGTCACGATTCTTCAATTTTTCCTGTTCTAATTCAAGAGGTTAGTTAGATGCTTACGATTCTGCCATGAATTGTGAAGTTCTTCCACCTTCAAGCTGAACTTACAGTTCCCCAAAAAATGTATTGTGGAGAAAAGGAATATTGAGAATTCATTTAGTCGACACCTATTACGGTAGATTTGAGACATAGGAATTGATGATGTGGAAAATGAAATGTGTAAAGATCCTCTTTGTTGACGTAAAGCTTAGCCTTTTCTTGATAAAGATGCACCGATAGCCATATTTGTCTGCAAATGCTTTTTCTCGTACTCAAGTTATCAATTATATGATCCAGACACTGTTTTGTTCGTTTCAATTAATACTCGTACCTTGTAACAGAGGAGGCAGAGCAGTTCAAATCCTAAGAGCCGATCTGAGCACTTCTATCCCTCTAAAGAAGCTCCTTGCGGTTTTCCAATTGATCAACATAAACCATTACAACCAAGCGAAGAAAAAGGCGGAAATCACTTGGAGAATCATTCAGAGAGATTTTCTCATTCAGGACCTCTAGCTCCAGGCTTTGGGTGGGCAAAATCCGGGAAGAAATATGATCATGATATTTCTGTTGGTTCCAATAGAGCCGACTTATCCAAGTTTTCTACTTTAGTAGCATCTAGGTCAGTTATCACTGGTGATGCTCGAGATCGCTTTGTTGCTTCACAGCTAGAATCTGGCCGTCAAGTAGAAAGACCAGTACACTTGCTTGACGAACATCCAAGGAAGCAGGATTGGAAGCGTCAGATGCAAAACCATGCTAGTTCTCGTCAACTTGACAATGGAAGGGCTAGTATTAAAGAACAAAATCTGGTAAGTATTATAAATATCACAACTCGTCAAATTTTAATTGTATTCATTATTGAGACAATTCGTTTTTGCCTTATTTCACGTACAAGATGATTTAGAACAAGCTACTGAAACTCACGCCTCAAGTATAGATAAACTTACTCGCTATGGTACCAAAAATGTTTGCTTACACAGCTGACCCTTGCTGTTTCCTATTTGGTTTAACCATCTAGTATTCGGAACTAACTGGTATGACTAAGTTCAGATGTGCACTGCGTAAGATCCATTTAAGGGGAAAACACTCTTTCATAGGAATTTCTACATTCCTGGGCTTGAACACGGAACCTTTTGTTAAAGGGTTGAGGGATCCCATCCACCTCGCGATGGTCCCCTATGTATATATACATTCAGTAATAACATTTTGGTTCCACATTTGCTTTCTTGTTATGGAATTCTGGGATTCTTATCTAGTTCTTTATTTTTTTGGTCTATGTAGCATGGCCATGCCCATGGTCACAAGGGAAACACAATCCATTTCTCAGGTCCACTACTTGTTCAACCAAATAAAGTGGATCAAATGCTTAAAGAGCACGATCGTCGTATCCAGGAAGCTGCACGACGAGCAAGGCTCGAGAAGGCAAGAGCAGGCAAAGGCCAAGCTCAAGGGATGCCAAGAACAACCAATTCTTTTTACGTTACTAGTCTGGGATCTCGGTAGTTTGAGAATTATATATACAGTTCTATGTACAGTTCTTGAAGTAATTGTTATTGTTATTTATAGGAAATTCAGTTAAGATGAATATAGCCAAAATAATTATGTGGTCTTTTAAAAGAATAGGTAAAACTTGTTTATGCAAACATTTTTTCTTCTTTTAGTCATTTGCTTCAATTAAATTGACGGCCTTTTATCTTCAATGGAACAAAATTGATAAAAATGATATTACTGACAATAACGCATTCAATGGAATTTCACAAATGGAGTACGTAGATAGTAAGGGTAGGCCTCATTTGGGTCTGAATTTGAACGCATGTCTGGATCTGAATGCTTGTTTAAAATGTGAAATTAGGTCTTATGCTTAACTTATAGCTAAAAGATAAGCTCAAATGAAGGACGATTGCCCAAGCCTTATAAGGGGTTCACCCATCTCATTGATCATCGATGTGGACTTTTGTCATTCTTTAACATCCTATACTCTACCTTACGCACAATGCTTAGCATCTGGTGGGTGGACAATTTTGATTTTGGGGGCCCCAACATCGAGTGAGACGGGCCCTGCTATGATACCATGTGAAATTAGGTCTTAGGCCTAACTTACACCCCAAAAGTTTGCTCAAAAGGAGGAGGATTATTCAAACCTTATAAGGAGTCCACCCATCTCATTAATCACCGATGTGGACTTTTGTCATTCTTTAACACCCCACCTCACGCCTAGTGTTTACCATCTGGTGTGTGAGTCAGGCCTAAGATCTAGTTTCACATGGTATTAGAGCAGGACCCGTCTCACCCGATGTGGGCCCCCCACAATCAAAATTGCCGACGAAGCAGATGCTAAGCACTGAGCGTGAGGTAGGGTGTTAAAGAATGACAAAAGTCCCACATCGGCGGTTATTGAGACGGGTGGACTGCTTATAAGGCTTGAACAATCCTTATTCCTTTTGAGCTAACTTTTGGGGTGTGAGTTAGCTGAATATTTAGATGTAGTTTCCATGTCTGAACATTAAATCATTACATAATATTTTTTGTAAAAAAAAATATATTAGGAATTAAACACTATATCAAAAAAAGTTATAATCCAAACCAAGAATACCACTTTCAAAAAGTAGTTTCAAGAATAAAATTATAACCTACCTCCTAAAAGACAATTAATTTGTTTTCACAAGAAACAAAGATAGCTTCTTCTAAAGAAGTTTTGACAACAAACGAATTGTGACAAGAAGAGCTCTTCAAAAAAATCAATGCACTCAAGAATATTGTATTTATTAAAAATATTATATAAATACTGGTAAAACATTAAGAAAACTTATTTATTCAAAAGAGAAAAAAGTATTTTGGTTGAAAAATGAGAGGAAGAAACTTGAAACTTGTCCAAAAGGAAAGCAAGGAAGAAAGAGAATCTGATTATGAAAGAACTCTTAATATATTTTAGTACCTGAATGGTATTAAGACTCTGTTATAAATTTGATTCATTCAGACTCATTAAGACCATGATTAAGAGATTTTTTTAAAAAAAAGAAACAAATGGACTTAATTGAATAAATTTAATAATTAAATTCAGACCTAAAAATCAAAAGCACTTAATGACCTAAATATAAATGATCAAGATTTAAACCTCCATTAAGTGCAAACAAATGAGTCGTTAGCATGCTAACCCTTGCCTCGAGGAGGTAAATGAGAATCCAGATCAGGTAAAGAACATTAAGGATACATAGTGTGGATTAAAGAACTCGAGGTAATTAATTGTGAACTCGATCTCAAAGTAGGATTAGAGAACTTCAAGTAATCAATGGTGAAAAAGAACATTTTATTAACATTCATGTGAAATTAACAAAATAAAATAAAATAAATGGAACTTTAATTAAATAATAAAAATCATATTTATTAAATATATAACTTCATGGTCCAATAATAGAATATTACCGTGTGATATTACATACCATGTTTAACGCGTTCAATTCTCGACTAATGCAATTTGACTCTCATTAAAAGATCTGAAAGTGACGTGTTCGGTCCTTATTCAATAGCTGTTTCTTTTGCTTTTCTTGATATAGTTTTATTTATTTCCCCATTTTTATAATATTAGAAATTGTACATTTGTGTATCATTATAATACAAAATACTCAATCAACTATATACATATATATATATAGTATAAATATAAGTGCTCGCACGAATTCAATATATGTTACTTTTCAGTCTCAATTTATGTGATATAAATGGATTTAAAAAGTTAACTTACTTTTTATTACGTGTTTTTTTTATAAATATTTTAAGTTGTTAATTTGTTGCGATTTTATATTATTTTTTAAAAAATAAATGTTATTTTTCATATTCAAATTTATGTGACACGTGAAATTAGGAGAGTGAACCAAATTTCTTATATGATTTTTAAGTATTTTCACTTGTTAAATATTGTGATTTATAGTATTGTTTATCCGACTTTCAATAGTATATGTTGTTCCATTTATTCAAATTCACTTGGCATGGATATAATTGCAAGAAATATTTTAAGTTGTTATTTTGATTTATAGTACTTTTAATGTCATTCTAAATATATAATAAAATATTTTAAGTTGTTTTTAATAGTTGTGTGTTTGTGGCTTCTTATTAGATAGTAAAATATTTAAGTTGTTAATTATTGTGATTTATAGTGTATTTTATATAATTGTCAAACTTATAATAAAATATTTTAACTTGTTAATTAGAATGATTTATAGTATCTTAATTGGTATTTTCGAATAAACGATAAACTAAAAAGAAAAATAAGACAAATAAATTTAAATAAAAAGGACAATAATAAATTTTGAAAAATATTTAAGTACGTAACATTTTTCTGATAGCACATAAATCCAACAAGTTCACTTACCATTAAAAACAATTTCACTGTGGATTTATGATCAAATAAATTTCAATATTCAAATTTCTTTCTCACTCTAAAGATAAAAGCTTTTCATTTCTTAATTATATATTTTATTGAATACAAAAATTGTAAATGAAGTAATTAACATTTTCAAAAGTTCATTTGCCACGAAATGAAAGTGAAAGAAGTTCTGATACATAAATTAGCTATAGGGTCGTGTGAAAATCGAATTAATAAATAAATTAAATTGAAAAATATGTTATTGATTTTATAGTTATTGGGTTAACATATTCTTAATAATTTTATTCAGAAAAGTTATCGGGTTATAGGTTTAATTTTAATTTTTTAGATAAATTGATAATCAATTAAGATAATAGTAATTTGCTACTTTATGTGTACATAAATATTAAATGTTAAGTTCAATATTTTACTAGTTACTGTCTTTGCCTTTAGTCTTCAATAAGCTCACGGCTTCATATTATATAAAATGTCAAAATCTAAAGTAAGAATTTTATTGCTCTTTTTTTTTCTTTGCACTTGTATGATTATTATTTTTTTCATGTTAGCTATTACTATTTCAATTTTATAAGCATTTATAATTTTACATAATTGTCTTGCTGTGTCAAATTATTGAAGAAGTCATTTTTTATTTTACAAGCATTTTCTTATATGTAAAATCGAAAAATCAAATTACTAAGTATAAAAATTGATAAATCAAAAACCAACAAAAAAAAAATATCTTAATAATTTGGTTATTGATTAGCATATTTCAAAATTGAAATTGATAAATTAAATCAATAACATACAAAATTAAATCGAATCAATCGATGCATAATGGTTAACCATAACAATAAAAATACATATATTATTTGGCTAGGAAAGAGGCATGTCACAAGCACCTGCTTTCCTAGCTGCTTATATGTAGTAGAAATAATAAATATATACTTGTTTAGTTTCAGCTCATGTGAAAATTCACTTTTTAATTTGTTGCAAAAGAAATAAATGACAACTTCCTAAATTTAGCAGTGATTTTATTTGACACAATTTTTTCTTTTTATTCTCGTTGGTAAGTTTTTATAAAAACATATATCATGAATATTGAAATATTTGTATATAAGTACGGGTATAGATGAGTCATTTTCATAACGAGGGAATATCATTTCTAAGTGACAAAATTAAAGGGTATATCAGACTTTTTTCCCTTAACTGCATAAACTAATGGGTAACTTTCATATATAGCAAACAAAAAATTCATATTTGTATGCTATAGCAAAGTTTGCATAATTGCGCTCCATAGCAAACATAAAACTGTATAATTCGCTATACATATACAATTGTATAATTCGCTGGCCTAAATTGTATAATTCGCTGGCCTATTTCGCTGCAATTGTATAATTAGTTATCCTATTTCACTGCAATTGTATAATGCACAATTGTATAATTCGCTGTCTATTTCGCTGCAATATTTTTATAAAATTTGTTTTGCATACAATTGAATCGAATTAAAATGTATGTATATTGCATAATTATAAGTGTATAGCAAGAAGATATATGTTTTTCTCTCGCTTTATACAAAAACAGAAACACAATATATACACTTCTGTTGTATAAAGCTAGAGAAAATTGTATTTCACTGCAAATGTATAATTCTCAATTGTATAATTCGTTGGCCTTCTTCTCTGCAATATTTGAAGTAAAATGTTTGTAAATTGTATAATAAGTGTATAACATGAAGATATATGTTTTTGCATGTGTATATACAATTTTCTCTCGCTTTATACAAAACAGAAACAGAATTTATGCACTTCTGTGTATAAAGCGAGAGAGGCGAGCAGAGGGAGAGTGGCGAGTGAGAATGGTAGAGTGGCGAGCGAGATTTTTGGGAGAGAAACGCATGGCAAACTTTGGCTAACGTTTGCTATGGAGCACAATTAAATCAAACCCTAGCTACTCCATTTATTTTAGCTTATTAGTTTGCTATTATATACAATTTTCCCTAAACGAATACGACGAGAGCATATGGAGTCAAAATTATAATCCGAATAATCCCAAGGGCTACAAATTAAAGGTTGCAAGATACGACAAAAAAGGGTTACGTTGCTCAAATTTTAAGTACTCCAACTCTAAAGTTATTAAGTTCAAGTCACCAAAATAGCAAATCTCCCGAGAAAACAAAAGGATTGTGGCACTAACAAAAACATAGGTTTTTTTCCACCATGAATCAATGGAAAAATTATGTTTTAAAACACTGCTTCCTGTCATTTCCGATTGAACCAACTCATTGAAAGAAACAAATTCTTACTTAAATACTAATTATTTTTTTTTAAAAAAATAGTGTGAAAATGTTGCTATTTTTTCATTCTTTATCGATTCAATTAAAATATTTATTAAAATAACTATCAATCATCTTTTCAAGTAATAAATTTCAATGAAATAATAGTAATTTTTCAGTTGTGTGAATTGAATCACCAAGATTCTTAAAGTGGACGGAATCTTAAGGAATCTCCGTAAAAAGAAAAGAATAATACTGTTTTTTAAGCTTCATTATAACTTTTATTTATATACAAATAATTAAGAAGATAAGATCCAAGTGTTTCCAACTCATCACTAATTACTTAATCCTAATCAACATGCTTATAATTATCCAATTAGTACACTTAAACCACTTAGCAAACTCATGAGTGACTAATTCTGTCATTATTCTACTGGCCTTTCAGGTGGAAAGAGTTAAAAAATGAATTAGTAGAAAATCTTTTACTGTTAATTATTTTCAGTTCTGGAAGTAATGCTGACATTGCAATCTCTTTTTATTTTCGTTTTTCACGAGCGTTTGGTTATTATATTATTTATTTGTTAAAACTTTTATCATGAAATCTTTACTATTGTATTTTCGTTTACGTTTTCTTTTTGAAATGTTTTGCTTATGTTGAAGATATATTAAAAACAAACATCTCTATCATATAAGGTAAGAGTAAGATTTCCATACACACTATTCTGCAGTTTGTTCAAACTCTAATAGTGGAATTATACGAAATATATTGTTAATGATGTTTGTTATAATTCAAACACTCTAACAAAAATGAATTTGTGCGCTCAAAATTTAGATTTGAACTCGCTTCAAACAAATCATCGAAAAGGTAATATTTTCTCTAACAAAAATGAATTTGTGCGCTCAAAATTTAAATTCAAAATCTTTTTACGTATTACTCCACTACCATCCTTAATTGACATGTTGCAATTTCTTTATATCATGGATGATGTGTACTTTAACTGAAAACTTGTCTAATAAAACTACAAAATCAGCATTAGATTATAAAAGAAAAGGGCTAAATATACACGATATAAAGAATTTTTACATTGTAAAATATTTACATATTTCGTACAATATCAGAAAATGATAAATAGTTAGGTATTAATTGAGATGTTCGATACGAAGGTAAATCATCTAAAAGGTGTATTCCACATTAATTTTAGGAAAAAAGCATAAATATATCCTCGAACTATCGTAAATGGTATGCAGATACCTTCTGTCATACTTTAGGGACATTGATACCCCTGTCGTTCAAAAACTATAGCATATATATCCTTTGTACTAACGGACATACATGTGTCATAATCTTATCCATCAATCCGACATTAGATCGTGGATAAGATTGTGTTATGTGTCCCTATGTAGTCTTCCGTTAGAGTGAACGGCATATACATTTTAGTTTTTCGACAGCAAGAACGCCAATATCCCTAAAATATGACAAAGGGTATATTTGCTTACCAATTACAATAATTCGAAATATACTTATCGTCTTTTCTTAATTCTATTATCCCCGCCCTCCAACATATTAATAAATTTATATCTTTGCCCTTACCCCATAGCTTTCACTTCCAATACGATATAATCTAAAGTATTATTAAATTCATTTGATCCGTTTAAATTTAGCCTAGATTATCGTTCATTTGCTACACCAAGGAAAACCTTATCTACCTTTTTCTTTTCTCTAATTTTTAATGTTGCTTTCATAAATGTGGACATAATAAGGCAACACATAGGATTAAGAGCGACAAATATAATTAATTAAATTTTTTTGATTGCTTCTTATCATCATAACCCACTTAATTAATTGGATTAAGAGCGACAAATATAATTAATTAAATTTTTTTGATTGCTTCTTATCATCATAACCCACTTAATTAATTGTTGTTCATCATCTAATGTCATTAAGTTTCCTTATTGGTTTAAAATCTTGCAACTTGTTTCTTCACATTTTTGTTTTTTTCCACTTCATATCCAAAAAAAAAATGTTAATTCTTTATTTTCATTAATAATGTTGGAAAGTGCTATTTTTTAAATAATAACTTTAGGTGGAAAGTGCATAGTTAATTATCTTATAACTTTTAACTCTTTTGAAGAATTGACCAAAATAAGTCATTCTATAAATCAATTCACCAAAATAGTATGTTTTTAATTTTGTTTACAAAACTAGTATAAACGTGGTTCACAGTAACGTTTTATGCTTTATTTATTTTTTAAAAATTTAATGAAAAAAAATCAAAAGTTCACGGAGCAAACAGAAATAAAACGTTATTGACAATAACGTTTTATACTTCGTTATCTAGAATCACGTTTTAGAGCTAAAACGTTACTTAAAGTAATGTTTTTATATTTTAGTACGTCTTATCCAGTCACGGGCTCTGCAATTAAAGAATCGAATCCTGTATTTTACAGATTATAAAACGTAACTGACAATCACGTTTATTATATAAAACGTAACTGTCAATTACGTTTTATGTTTATTTAATCACGGGGCACCGGATTAAGAATAAAATCCTGCTACATTGGAATCTTACAGATAATAAAACGTTATCGCTGATCACATTTCTGCATTAAATCGTGACTGTCAATTACGACACTATGTTAAAGTTAATTTTCTCTTTTTTTTATAAAATGAACCTTGTTGAAACAAATGTTCTAAACACTCCAACAATATTCTTTCAAAATTTTGTTTGTGTAGCCCAATTTTGAAACAATATTTACAAAGGTATGAATTAAATAAGTCAAGTCAATGTATCATATTGTGTTATTATTTTTACCATACCTTTCAAATATTTTTCTAATTTATTACTTAGAAAGATGACTTATTTTTATGTGTAGGAATAAAAATGGCAAATTTTGAACATAATGTGATGGTTGCTTTGTACTGGGGTGGCGAAATAATTACTGAAATGAACGGATGCAGGTATACTGAATGTGCTAGAATGATTATTAACATGTGTACTTCAATGAAGTATGTTGAATTGGTTGAATTATTGCATGAGAAAATGGGTACAACTAGTGAAAATATTCAAATGGATATTTCGGGAAAATATCCTTGTTCGATTCAAGGTAACCATACAAGGTTCATTGAGTTTAAAATTGATGATGATCAATCTTTGCTACAATTTTTTGTTATACCTCAAAACTTTGCAGATAAGATTGACATAAATGTTTTGGAAATGTATGTAAAGACCAAATCAACAAATCAAAATGATATATTTCAAATTAGTGGTCAACATGGTTATCACATGAATTTATTGTCTCAAAATTATGGATTTGCCACGGTTAGTCAACCTCATTATGCAGAGCCGATTGCTCAACCACCATTTCAACAATTGTTAATGCATGACCAAGGATCATTTGGCGAAGGTTCAAGTAGCCAAAGACATGTTGACAATAGTTCGAGAAAATATGAGGGCAGGTAAAAGAACAAATTTATGTTTTAATGAAGTTTAATATAATTAGTTGATAACACAATTTTACTCATTATAAATATACATATATAGATAGATAGTGATATTTTTTGTGATTAATTACCTTAACTTTTTTAAGGAATAACCTTATGGAGAATAAATTACTGATTTTAAAACAAGCTTCTATGTATCATAATTTTCTAAAATTTAATTGAACTTCTTTTTCCACAGAGAAAATGAGAACAATGTTGATCCATATAGTGATGTAAATGCTGAAATTAGTGAAGAAAGTTCGGAGGAAGATGAACCTTCAAAAGATGATGGTGAAAGTGAATCAGATGAAGATATCAATAATGCTAGAGATTTTTCTCAAAATGACATTGGTATAAATCTTCCTAATCAATTTGAAAAGGATGTTTCTGAAGTGCAAAATGATGTACCCTATTTTAGAACATTAGATAACGAGGAAGACATTTTCATGTCTACATGTGAATCTGAGATGGAGTATTGTTCCGTCTGGTCTGAAGATGGCACAAAAGATTTGAAAAAAGGTATGTTTTTTAATAGTAAAGAAAAATTAAAACGAGCTGTGACAATTTGGAGTTTAAAAAAAAATAAAGAATTCAAGGTGGTGACATCAAACAAGAGTTTATGGGTTGCAAGATGTAAGTTTCATACTTCATTGGGTTGCTTGTGGTTTCTCCGAGGACGAAAGGTTGGAGATAACCTTTGGAAAATAGGAAAATATATTGAAAATCATAGATGTGAGACTGAGGGGCTTTCTAGAGGTCATGCCAATCTAAATACCAATTTAATTGCATCTTTGATTCTTAATCAAATTGAAAAAAATCCCAAGGTTTTGGTGGTAGATGTCATTTCCAAGGTTCACGAAAAATTTGGTCATCAAATAACATACAGAAAAGCGTGGCTTGGGCACAACTTTACCAGGGATGTTCATTTACTAGGTATAATCCAGATAGTTTAATCACATCTAGGACTCGTGGATGAATGGGATGTTCATTTACTAGGTCCCAAAACTTCCCATCACATTTTCTTGTGTTCAAAATCATATTATCATTCCCTATCCATATATCTCGTGACCTATGAGTGAGCTGTCCAGTTAATACAGACGGATCAAGTGGACCGGGATCCAATTGGTATGCATTATTAGCATCCATAAAATAAATACCTACACAGAAGTAAGAACACAACGTAACTTAGAAGCTTTTCTCAATCTACGAGTGCAAGAGTTGTTAAATATATAGTGGTTGTAAATTATGTTTACATGACAGAAACAATCAAAATCACAAGCATGCATTATAAGAAAAGGGCATAGCAGCTTCAATAATTGCAACAAAGTATTCTTGTTAAGGGTCATTGCACTTCGATTGTTAAGTAATTGCTAATCTAAGTTAGCACATAAAATTTTCACCAAACAATCGGCATCATCAATACCTAGGAAGCACGGAACTGCGAATTGTGGCTGATTACTTGCCTCCTAATGAGTGATTTCAAAGGTTTAAGATGAAGAAGGTAGGGAGATGAAGAATCACAAGACATGGAAGCTTACCTCTAAGCAGTGAATGCTCCTACTGAGCTGGATCGCTACAACGAAGAGATCGAAAGCAGGGAGAAAGGCGAATGTTTCGGTGGTTGCCTAAAGGAAAATAACAAATTCATCAATTATAAGATAAACTAAATCAATGTATGACAGAAATTACCTGAATCACAAAAAGAACTCTTCATTATCAAAGTTTTTTTTACCTTATTAAAGCAGATCTGAAGCGTTTTCAAGTGGGTTTTCTTAGGGTTTTCTTGGAGAGTTTGTCGTTTTGGTCTCAGCCGAGCGCCAGCAAGTTTGGGGAAATATGGGTTGCAATCGAGTGCGATTGCAATGGGTTGCCATCTTTCTCGTTTAAAAAAAAACACAGAGAAAAGAGAGAAAGAGGAGAAGGGGATTAGTATGTTTACGCTTCAATGGGGGTTTTTTGTTCTAGTTTATATGCTTAAAACGTTATTCGCAATAACGTATTAGAATTAAAACGTAATTTCCAGTTACGTATTATTATTAAATTATATATGCTTAAAACGTTATTCACAATAACGTATTATAGTTAAAACGTAATTTTCAGTTACGTATTATTATTAAATTATATATGCTTAAAACGTTATTCTCAATAACGTATTAGAGTTAAAACGTAATTTTCAGTTACGTATTATTATTTAACGTCGTTAGCAGGCCGTCCATTTTCTCATTAAATTTTTTAAAATAAAATAATTTTTTAAAAAAATAAATAAAGTATAAAACGTTACTGTGAACCACGTTTATACTAGTTTTGTAAATAAAATTAAAAACATACTATTTTGGTGAATTGATTTATAGAATGGCTTATTTTGGTCAAAAACTCAACTCTTTTTGACTATTGCTCACATCGTTTTATTCTAATTATTCTTTCAAACTCTAGGTTTGTATTAACACTTGATCCAGATAAAAAATAAGCATAACTTACATAAGTAATCTAATTAATGAACACAAATATTAGCATACAAAACTATATAACTAGTGTGCTATGTTGAAATGAATAACTCTTGAATGAGTTTAAGTAGTATACTTAGTAAGCATAGAGAAAATATATTTGTATTTTAGGGTTTCCCTAATAATATCTAAGCATAATCTTAAAAATAAACAAGTTACTTGAATAAAAATGATTTTAGTGTAGCAATTTCTCACATTCAAATAACGAATAATCAACTAGATTTTCTCTAGTTTAATTATTTTTTTGGGTTATATTTAGTTTTATAAGCTAGGAGTGTTTAATATGGCCCAAAATTTGATCGTCAGCTCCATTTCCCTAAAATTTTATGGATTGGACATAAGATAATTTTATATTGGTTTGTATTAGGGTTGGGTCAGGTCCCTAGTCAAGATCAAGGTCAAGTCTTAGGTCTCGAGTCCCTAGTCAAACTTGATTCCTGACTATTGCGTTGAGTCCCAAGTAGGGGTTGGATATCAAGTCTTGGCTTTTAGGTCAAATTCAGGGTTTAGGTTTTGAGGTAGGCTCGGGGATTCAAGAGCGGATCCACATGTAAAGGTTAAGGGTGAACGTGCACTCGTTATCTTGAGACACTGATAGAAAAAGAAATATAATAAAAAGTGCACCCTTAAAGAAGATTGATATGCTCTTGGTCTGCTGGTAGAAGTGAGGACATACCTCCTTGAGACCCAAGTTTGATCCTCGTCAACAACTCTTTTTATTACAAAGTCAAGCGTCCATTAAGCTAAACTCTTTTTATTACAAAGTTAAGCGTCCATTAAGCATTGAAAATTTTGCTTCATTTATGCTTAAATATTATTGGTGCACCCAGACTCTTCAACTCATGGGTTCGCCTCTGCAAGAATTAGGTCCCGGATCATGACTAAGGTCGGGACAAATCTAGAGAATTGGGTCAGGCTCGATTCTCCAGTCTCATGTTCCAAGTTTCGGGTCAAGGCTTGATTCAAGGGTCTCGAGTTAGGATAGGTGGACTATTCAAAAAAATTGAATAGGTCATGACCCAATTAATAATTTTCAATCTATTTTAACCGACCTATTTTAGCTCAAGCTAATTAGTTTTTCAGCTGATTTTGTCTCAATCTATTTATTAACTCAATTCATTTAACTTGCTAAATTCAACTCAATCCGTCTATTTAATACCATTCGATGAATAATACTTTGATAAGAATATGCTAAAGCATTTTATGGAACCCAGCTAGGAAAAAATAGAAACCGCTCACATGATGGTTTGATGCTTCTAAGATACCAATATCATAGTACTAATTAAATACATAATTAGTAACAAGTAGTACTATGTATTATAATAGCATATTTGAGTAGGTGAAATGAAGATTAGCTGGAAAAGTCATCACTCATTAAACCAGATAGAATATGCTAAAAGCATTTTTAATTAATTTATGGAATTAACAACCTAGGGTCCAATTAGACAAAAAAAAAAAAGAAGAGAAAAATAGAAGCCGCTCATCACACATACTACACTTGTATAAGCCGTATTTTGATTTTTCACGTGCCATATAAATTTATAGATTTAAAAACTAATTAAAATTAAATATATAACATATTTAATGCTAAAAATATAGTATTTACTGTTTTTTCGTTATGTATTAGCATGGTTAAAGATTGAAGTTACATCTTTTTCATTATTATTATAGAGGGTATCAATGTTAATAACTTTTTTGTGGAATGCAAATTATTTTTAGTTTGCTAACCAAACAATGTACTAAATTAATCTATGTATAATCAATACAAGTATAAGTAATACCAGCATTACTAATACATTATATATAGCATTATTATTGTTCTTAATTTTTTTCTATTCGAATATACAAAAAAAAAATCTTATTAGAAGCGCATTCACTATAGTATAAATAAATTTTAGCGATAATAAATATACACATTGACAAAAAGTGTTAAAATCATTTTCAATATTAATTAATCCTCAGTAGATCTAGTTTTACTATAAATTTTAACAACATTTATTTAAATAAAAAATAACTATCACTAACAATTGTCATTAATTAATTATCGCGATATAATGACGTAACAGTAGTAAAATAATAAATATCAGAAGCTACTATTTCTTATATTTTTGATATTGTCCGAATCTTTCAAGAATAAACTCTATTATCACAAATTTCATGTCAAAAACTTTATGGAAAATAAATCTATAGTTGTTTGGCCAAATATTACCATATATATCATACTATATAATAATAAGTTAATTAATCACATCCCATAATGATAACATGACAAATTAATATAGAGATGTGAAAGTTGATACCCAATATGTGCGTAGGATTATTCGTCCACGTGGATTAAGTGGGTCCCATTGTTGAGCTTTATAAGAACACAACTTCTTATGACAAAAAAAATATCATAGGGCAAAAAAAAAAACTAATAGAATCGAACAAATAATTAAATTACTAGTATAGTTAAGATGGCCGCAAAGAATTCAGATGAACCAGAAGGCCTTTATGAGTTGACTTTTGGGTTCACCGACGAAGGGATCGAATTTCAATCATGTGAAAATTCGTTAAAATCGAATATTAGTTATAGCAGCGAAGAAATACTGATGAATGAAGAGGAGGAGGAGGACGAAAATGTTAACGATAGCGAAGAAAATAAAGCATTTTGGGCATCACAAGAAGAGCTTCTTAAGGTAAATTAAATCAAGTACTACACTTTTTTTTTATTTTTGAATTACTATTTAATTAATTTGTTTTTTGTTGCTTACCAAATTTTGTTTTTTTTTAGACAACATTGTGTAGGACAACTTCTTTTGAGTCAAAAGTTAGAAAAGCAACAAAAGAGGCTTTAAAAGAATTGAAATTCACAAGTTTCAAATGTAGCTGCCGGAAAATGGTATCCGATGGTTGCCGGAAATGTATGCAAAGAGAAATCTCCGATCGACTTACAAACGAAGGTTATAATTGCTTCATTTGCAAGTCAAAGTGGAAAAGCACACCCGAAATACCTTCAGGTATATTATTAAGTGACAGAATGATCTTACTGTCACGATCCACTGAGATTCAGTCCTTTAATATGATTCTTCTCGGGCACAAGGCCCGAGAAGCCAAAAAGTGCCCTAATTTTGATATGTTTATTGTTTTTCATTTTTGAAAGGTGAATATACATACATGGAAGTGATGGCAAACGCAAGTTCCGAAAAGGGTGAAATGAAGGTGATTATAGAATTAAATTTTCGAGGGGAATTCGAAATGGCACGTGCTAACGAAGGGTATAATCGTCTAGTTGAAAAATTGCCGGAAGTGTACGTCGGAAAAATCGAAAGGCTTAGAAATTTAATAAAAATATTATGTTGTGCTTCTAAAAAATGCATGAAGGAAAAAAAAATGCATATGGCTCCATGGAGGAAGCACAAATACATGCAAGCTAAATATCTCGGCTCGCCGGAAATTAAGTCGGAGACAATTTTGCCGGTGAATAATCTCCGGCGGTTGCCAAGGCCAAGTGGTTCAATGCTCACTTTTGATTTGCTTGATAGCTTGACCCCGGCGATCAAAGTTATTTGATCACCGGGGTCAGATTTCTTTTACCTAGTACCAAGTATTAGAATATTCCTATTTTGCCCTTGGAATTCGGAATTATTAATTTTGCTTGTAAACTAGTGAGATATAATAGATATATATTATTATGGAATATTCCTATTGCATCCTTGTAAGTTATGGTTTATTTGAATTTAATTTTGTAAGAATTTTACTGAAGATGTATAAATAATAATTTTTGATAAATTAAATAAATTATTGTAGAATTTTGAACTCGAATCGTTAAGTCATCATATCAAACAGGCGAAAAGTTGAAGGATTTATTTAATTAAGCTAATTAAAAGAGGTAAAAGTGATAAAAAAGAAAAAAAAAGTGAAAGCTAATTGATAAAGATATAATTAAAGTTAGGAAGTGTTAGGTTATTTATTGATTAAATTGTTAATTAATAGCAGATTCAGAATTTTTGAATATTTTAAATATAAAAAAAAAATCTATATGATGAAACTAAAGTGATTCAATGATTTGAAAAAATTACCTTATTTTATGGAAACCATCGTGTTATCCAAAAAAAGATTAATCTCACAAATTTGTTCATTTTTATGAATTTTTATTTGAAGAAATTTTTAGCATTTCAAATTTGTAAGGTTCATTTTAATTTGTATTTGAACTTCTTTTACGTTGTTGTTTTCTTTTCTATTATCTCCCCTTTGTAGGATTACTTTCGAATCATTACTTCCTTGGTTTTTTTCATTTCAAATATCGTTTTAATATTAAAAAAATTGTCTCAAATAATTGTCACTTTTATAAAATTAAAATTGATAACTATTTTAATCATGCCCTTAATATTAAAGAAGTACTATATACAATTTTTTAGAGAAAAACCAATCTACATTTATTAGATAAGAATAACTTAGTAAACTATATTTTATATTTATTATTTTTTTATAAGTGTACTCTGAATTAAATATCGTTAAAATAGAATATGGGGAGGATAAAAGATTACTCACAAACAAGAACAAAGTTAGTTTGGGCTAGGGTTTATTCGAATTCTTTTTTATTGAAAAATTATACAAGTTATCTAATTAAAATTAATTTTATGTATATTTAATAGATGTTGTGTCGCCTTTTATCAGTTTATATTCGTTTTTTCATATTATGAACTCAATTACTATCGTAAAATTTAAATATGTAAATGACTCTATATATCGAACAAATTCAAAGTACATTTTGTAGAAGTTTTTTTTTTTTTTTTGATAAAAGAATAAGACACACTATCAAACGTCACAAGGATAACGAGTGAATAAATTAATGTTGACAGAGAAATATCATTTATCAATTAAATCTTCGAAAGTCATCATACAAAACAGGTGAAAAGTTGAGAAAAGAAAAAATAAAATATCAAAAGCTTGTTCAATTAAGCTTATAGAAAGATGTAAAAGTGATCAAAAAAGTGATAGAAAGTCAATAAGATATTATCAATAGTCAATAGTATTAAATAAGTGGTAGGTTATTAATTGATGTTTATCCATGTGATCTATACATTAAATTTTTAAAAAAACGTAATCTGGAAAATGACAATACAAAAAGTTGAAATAATTAAGAATACTGCATGTCATCGTATTAAATTGTTAACATCAACAAAAAATATATTGATTTTTTCTATGAACCATAACATTTTAGCTGGTTTGACAAGAACTACGAAAACTATGTATTTATTTTTAATCAGAAGTGAGAGTCTGAGAAATGTAAAGTGTGCATAGATTTTATCTCTATCTTATTAAATAGTTAGAGAGACTCATTTTTGAAAAATCATCAATTTAAGTGCAACACGTCATAGTTATAAAAAGGAAAAATAATAGTAAATAAAACATAACAGTCTACAAATCGAGTCATGAGATCTAAAGTACAAATACTCGACCTAAACATTTTTTTAAAAAAAAATTGGAATAGTTTGTGCAAATTAAACATGAGGATTGGAGTATATCAAAAAAAAAAAAAAAAATCAGAGGAAGAGATCATTGGCTAGGCTGAGCTGGCACCAAGTATCTGATGTCAGCACATATAATCACTCGACACGTGGAAAATTAAATTGGAAAAAAGTTAAAATGTAAAAATTTGTAAGATACAAAGTTTTTAATCGCAAATATTTACTTTATTAATGCAGCATATTATGATATTTCGATGACTTACTGGAGTAACTACTCATTCGATAAGATTGTATAAGAATTAAGAAACTTTTAATAGTTTTCACAAATTTTATGTTTGTGAGAAAACAACTTAAGAAATTCAAATTACACGTAAAACTTCAACTTGTTTAATTTGATTTCAAATCATATTCAAACGAGGCCCTCCACCCCTAGTAACTCATGACGATGGAGAAAAGGGTCTTTCTTGTGTAAATTAGGAAATTCAATTCATAATTTTTTAACATTTTATTTCTAATTACCCATAACCAGAGTAAGGATTTCAACTTATAACTATGAAATTTAGAATGATGATTTCAAGTGTTAATAAGTAGGTTCTAGATTTAATATTTATACCTATTAAATAAACTTTTCAAAACACAAACACATTATACTTTTGAGTTTTATCAAATACGTATTCAGACTTCTAGCCCTGATCTTGATTTTAAGTGAAACCAAGGAAGGGAAAACTAGAAAAATGAATTCAAGAAATTGAACTACTTGTTAAGTATCTTATTTGTAGTAGCCCATTAGTCAGGCCTAATTACATTGTCAACAATTTGATAAAGTGTATACATTCCTTTTGTGAATACACAACAATAACATATTCACTGTGATCCCGCAAAAGTCAAAGTCTTGAAAGGGTAGAATATACACAGAATCTGTTCCCGATAGACCTTTTTTGTGTGAACTTGGTTCTACATTTCCACTTTAGAAGAGTTGATTGCAGCCTTGAAAATGGATTCATATGCATACTCAATACAAGATTTCAGCTTATTTGGATCAATAAAATCTTTCTCCACAACTATTGCAATTCTTAGCTTATCCACATAACTCACTATTGTCACTGAGAAACTCTGCAAAACAAACACACAATTACAAATGTTTAATTTTCGATCATCTAGTTTACAAAATAGTCAATAATGTATAAATTATGTATATTTATATATAATGTGTATATCGCACACACACCTGTGGAGCACCAGTGACAACAAAATATAATCCTTTGACAGGATGATTAGCCAAAGCCATCTCTTCCACTGGCCCTATCATATTTGTTAATGCCATGCTTGTGTTCCTCAATGTCCCATGAATAAATCGAGCTGTCGCCTGAAATTTTCAATTTGTATGACATACTTTTCTATTGAATTAGCTCGTTTGAAAAGGTACGATATAATACTTCCCATTTACGCTTAATAAAAATCTTTTATAGCCAAACAAATGTTATAACATGTTTAGCATTTAGAGTTCAAAAGTTTTAGAACTTGGGCCTGAATTTTTTTCCTTTATTTAAAAACAAATATTTTCTACATAATGTTTGGTTACACATTAGTTTGAGTTTTATTAGTTTTTGACTCATAAAACTTTAACTTTTTTTCAAATAAAATGTATGTCTAAATAAAACTTCAACGTTAACTTTGCATACTATTTTTTTTCCAAATATCATCCAATCCATGTCTGAACCAGAGGCGTATCAGGAATTTAGAGATGATGGGTGCACTATTACGAAAAAGGTAAATCTAAGATATAAATTCATCTGGTTTAATCTCGTTTTGTCAAATAAAAGATTCAAATTTTCAACTTCTCTTAGAAAGTTGCACACAATCATCATCGCACGACATTATATGATACTTCAAGTGTGGGTTCACACATCTATATTTATATATTTTTTTTTAAAAAATATAACACTATTATATATGATTTCAGGAGGGGAGCATAGTTTCATGTGAACCCAATAACCCCCTCCTGGATACGCCTCTAGTCTGAACGTCTACATAATGATACCAGTCATGTAAAGACATAAAAACAGACATATTTTTAATTCAAACTACGTCACATAAATTGAAACAGAAAAACTAGAATGCATTTACATGAAAGATAAAATTAAAGAACATACCTCAGTACCTCTTAGCTTCCTCAATAAATCAAGCAATTTACCAGTAAGCCAAATAGATGCAGAATTCCTTTTCCTTTCTATAATTCTATGAGCTTTTTGAATAAAATAAAGAGGATTATTACTTTTATTATTAGTTAATTTTGGTAATGATATAGGCAAAAATGTGAAATGATTTCCCCATGGCATATCAGAATTAGGTCTTATCATATCACTAACTGATTTATAACTTCCACCAAGTGCCCTTGTGTTGAATAAAACCAATGCACTACATTTTCCATTGCATGTTTCTTTATTTACTTCTTCCATGTATAATCTTGTTCCATATATCACTATCCCTGTTATTACATCATTTATTGTCTGGAAAAAAAATTATATGTCGTTACATAATGTCACAATACATCAGTAATTTGAAAGGATAAATCTTAGAGTAGTACTATAAGAAGGCAGAGTAAATAATAAAATATGATGCAACAATCACACTAAATTAGTCATTACATGAAATGAGACTTTTCATTATTAGATAACAATAAATTTAAGTAACAGTCAAAACAAACTATTTAATTAAGCACAAGAAATATGCTACAACCATCTAAACAAGATGCTACTAGTAGTTTGTCACTTGAGGTAATTAAAAATAATCTTACTTAACGGAGTAACATTGGTTGATAACCTAATAAATTGTATACTCCCTCCGTCCACAATTGTTTGACAGGTATATTAAAAATAGATATTTAAGATTAATTGTCAATTTAAATAATTAAAAAATAATTAGTTTTTTTTTTCAATTTTATCCTTAATAATTACTCTATTTTGTTCAATTAAAAAATTATTTAGACTTTTGATATTATTAATATAATAAAATTATATTAGTTAAATTATATTTTATATTAATTTTTTCTTGATTGGTCCTGACAACAATTATGGATGGAAGAAGTAAGAAGTAACCATAAATACAACAAATTAAAGTATATTAATTTCATTTCACTATCATGGTCATGTACCTACTTATAAGACATCTATGTGTTAGACAATTAATGTGATATATTTACTTTTTTTCTAGAAAGTACATACACATGTATGTAGTTCATTTGATGATCAGTACCTATAAAATCAATAATTTAAATTTCTTCAGAATTTAAAATTTTAACCTTTTTAAAGTTATTAAAATTTAGACTAAAGTTGTTGAATTTAATTGCACCTATAAGCTCTTCTTATTAATAAATGTATATAAGGATGCAATTAATACTTACCACGTTCAAATTGGCCTTAATTTGCTTGAGTCTATCTAGCGAAAATGTCTTGGTAACCAAGACAGGCGATCGGAACTCAACTCCGTCATCACCGGAATGAATCGCTGTCCGATCATCTTCAATCAAAGTGCTCTTCAAAGTACTCCATCCAAAATCATACAATGTATTCACAATCCCTTTAAAAAATCGTGGTACGATTTTAAAATTACTAATATACCCTTTGTTTTTATTCGAATTATTTAAATTCGATTTTTGGCGGGAAGGAAATGTTAGAGGAAGTGAAGGATTATCGACTCGTTGTAAACATGAAAGAAGTGCACCCATTAATGAGTAACCATCTCCTAGTGAATGATGAAGCTTGAAAACTATATTTCCCGCTGCATCGCTCGTTGGATATTTAAATACGTGAATTTCCCATAGTGGTCGATTTTGCGAGAATTTTTCCGTTGCTAAGTTTGATATATAAGTGGAGAAGCATTCGTCGTAGAACTCGATCGGTTTTTGAGTTGGAAATATTGGTGTTTTAATATGGTCTTGATAGTTCACTTCTACTCGCTTCCATTTTTTTGTTCCTTTTTTGCCC
Source organism: Solanum chilense (assembly GCA_032847665.1). Classification (NCBI taxonomy): domain Eukaryota; kingdom Viridiplantae; phylum Streptophyta; class Magnoliopsida; order Solanales; family Solanaceae; genus Solanum; species Solanum chilense. Next base: position 68,096,334 of record CM064969.1, read on the forward strand.
GTTACCTATTTAGACAAAATAAAATATATGATCAATAAAGTAAAAAAAAAAATGAAATTTTATTTTTTACGTAGAAGATTCAAAATAATTTTTAATCTTCCTTACCACTCATACAAGAATGTTCACGAAATTCAACAACTTATATATAACAAAGGAAAATTATATATGTTTATTTACTTATATATAATATAATTTTCAATCGAGAAAAATTTAGTTGAATACCCTTCATTTCATTTAGCTTCGCTCGTTATAATTGGATGTTTCATTTGTTATTAAATTGTAGGGAGAGTCTAATATTAATTTGAGTGTTACACTATTATTCAAATTTTCAATTGTAATAAATATTTAAAATTTTAGTTCTCTCAAGATCTTAAGCAAACATTAAAGCTATTTACGTCATTCAAAAAAAAATCATGTCAAGTAAATTTAATAATTTATATATAATATATAATTCTTAATATAATTCTTTTTACGAATTGCGTCGCTGAAAAAGTGAGTTTTAATTTCGTCTTTTAAATCATTCTTTTCACATGGATCATCTAAAAAATGATTTTTATCAGCTATAGCAAATAAAAAAAAACTTAGAAGTCAAAATGAGGGTGGGGGTGAGAGAGGGTATATATACTCGTTTAGATCATGAGCTGACACAAAAAATAAGAAAACGACTTTATCATATATATAAAAAGGCAATAGAATACTCACCATAATTGAGGAAAATCTTGGATTTATAGGCACAAATACATCTCTGAGTAAATTTATTGGAAGTGAATCTTCATAATCAATTGGAATTTTTGATTCCAATACAGCAATTACTGAGAGTGATAAATTGGAGCTATTTAAATATTGTGAACTTGGACTTGCTGGCTCAAATATTTCTTCTTCCATAGCTATCTCTATTTTCTTGATAAATATTATTAAAAAAAATAATTACTTTGTAACACTTTGTTTAATTAGCATTTGGTATGTAAAGTGTTTGTATATATATAGACAAAGGCTATAAGAAAATCAATCCTCTTGTGTGAAATAATTAATAATGTTTGAGTTGAAAAGGTCTTTCTTGACTTGCTTGAAATTTTATTTGTGATGGAGATATTTATTTGCTTGGATTGAACAAACATAATTAAATATTTTAAGTGATTTTCATATTGTCCCCACAAATAGACGTGAGTAATACAATAAATAGATAAATAACGATTTATATAAAAGATTGTTTTCTTTTCAAACACATAAACTATAAACTTCTTCTGTCTCTATTTATTTGTTCATATTTTCTTTTTTTAACTGTCTTTATTTACTTGTCCGTTTTGCACAAATTAAGAAAGGACAAAAAAAATTCCTATTATACCCTCATTCAAGCTTTTTGAAAATTTTCAAATTTTAATTCATCATTTTTGAAACCATAATTAATAAGGGTAAAATTATAACTTACTATGTTAATTATTGTTATCTTAATATGTGCGTCATTTCTAAAGTGGACAACTTAGGGTGTGCATTATTTGGTTTAAACCAAAAAACCAAACCGAATTCTAATTTGGATTGGTTTTTTGAATTCTTGTTTTGATTTTGAATTTACAGTTTACTTTGTTTGTTTTTTTGGTTTGGTTTGAATTTATAAATATGATAACCCTAAAAAACCTTATTATTATATATATATATTTAGAATTAAGTTGAAATTAACCACTTTTGTCCCTTTTTAGTTATTTTCATTATGAATTAGTTTATTTTCTTATGTTTGGACATCTATAATTGATATACTTTTAAGTATTGTGTTTTACGTTTTACTTGTGATTTATATTAAAAAGTATATTTAATGAATTCAATATTACACATACTTACATATATAAATACATGGCTTAAGTCATCTACGTCCCCCTAAAGTTGTCCGCATAATTCACTTAGACACCTCAACTATGGTTTGTACCTATTGAATACCTAAATTATTCAAAACACGGTCTATTAAGCATAAAATGCTGATATGGCAAAATAAGTGCATCTCACTGCATGGAAGCGCGTGAACAAGTCTAAATTTTATTTTTTATTTTTTATTAATAATAATCTTCTACCTTTTTTTTCTTATAATGACACTTGGCATTGCATTAATAAAAATAACTAAAAAGAAGTATTTTGCATTATAATATTCAAAAAGAAAACAAATCCCCCCCACCCCCTTCCCTGTAAGCTATATCAACAGTTGTCTTCTTCTTTACCCATTTTCATTGTTGTAAACTCTGTGTTGATTTTTCTTTTTTTTGCTCTTCATAAAAAGAAAAATTGAATCTTCTGTTAAATCGAACTTGCAAGAATGAAGCAGAGTTTTAAAGGCAACTCCCGTTCATTTCTATTTCCGACTTCGATCAACAAACATCAACACATTAAGTTGTAACATAATATCAGAAAATTTGATATAATTCTTTAAAATCCTCACGATTTCTCTTAGTAATTAATTTTAAAATAATTTATCAAAGTTAATTTATTTTTCACAAAAATTACAATATTCACTCCATTAATTTATAATAATGGGTAACAACTAATGAAGAAGAAGAAGAAAGCACAGATAACTAAATGGCTGGGGAGTGATTTGTTTCTTTCCTTCTTTTTCATTGTCGCAGGAGGTGTCCATGGACATTAAGGGATGAAGAAGAAAGATGGGTAGTTCCTGTGGGGGAGGAATGACTTTTTGTTTTCTTTTTTAATCATTTTTTTAAAAGAAATTAAAAATTGAAATTAACAAAAATGAAAATTCAATAAATTGGGTCCATGTGACACGTGTTTGAGTATTATTGGTTATTTTTCAGGACAATGTGCGTGAATTACACCCACAATATTTTAAAAGCTTTATTATCATTTTGTGTTCAATAAGTACATATCCATAATATTAGAGTGTTCAATAGGTACAAGTCATAGTTGACGTGTCTAAGTGAATTATGCGGATAACTTTAGGGAGCCGTAGATGACTTAAGCCTATATATATATATATATATATATATATATATATATATATATATATATATATATATATATATATATATATATATATATATATATAAAAAAAAAATTTAAAATTGTAAATATAATTTTGTTATGATTCTAATTATTGACAAAATCGATTAACCAAACCGAAAAAACCCAAATCAGAAAGAGAAAAATCAAACCAAACCAAATTTATTTTGGTTCGGATTAACCAAAAACCAATAACTCAAACCGAATAGTATAAAATCGAACCGAAAAATCGAATGCACACCCCTAAAACAACTAAATAAGGACGGAGAAAATATTTTTCAAATGAAAGTTCATGTTTAAACAGAATTAATATATCCACACAACTAATAACTTTCTAAGTACACTTCTAATTTCATTCAAATATTGCCCATCATTTGCACATAACTTAATATGTATATTAATATTTCATGAATTTCTAAATATAATTCATAGCTTGAACAAAGTTAAGGATTGAGTTAGACCGAATTCGCATATGTTTTCCAACTTTGCCTCGTGTCTGAATATTGATATACAACAAATTATTTTGATCATAGCTAATAAAAATAAAAATATATTTTAGTTAATTGTAGTTAAATATAAAGTTTGGTGGAGTTAAAACACTTTATATATATATAAATAAAATCGAAATTTCTACTAGAGCTATCTAAAAATTATGACAGTCTTAAAGTAGAATCTCAATATCAAAAAATCAATAATATTAATTTTCCCCACCTCTCACCAACATTTTAATTACTAATATAAACATATATAATATTAACGTGTTCAGCTAAACTTAATATTTTGAATTGAGACACTTCATCTTCCCAAAGTAATTAAATGCAATAAGGACACTAGACTACTCTCGTGGTCTAAACATAGCTGAAATATTGGACAAGTATGACTTTTTCATTAACCCTATTTAATTTTGGTTGAAAAATTCTTCTAATCTCTTTTTATAAATAGTTAGAACTATAATATTGTGATTTTATAAAATTTGTATATTAGTTATTATATTTGTCTATTATATTTTTTAATAGAGTAGTTAATTATTTGTAAAATTTATTTATCATTTATAAAGTTGATTTAAGAAAATCATATATAAGAATATAAGAATAAATTATATATATTTTCTTAATACAAATATAAAGTAAAAATGTGATGTATAAAATGAGCGAAAGGAATAATTGAGTACTATAGTTAGGTGGGTGATTTTGATTGATTACCAAAGCGTCTCCACAATTATTATTTAAAATATACGTGGTTACTAATTATTCCCATATTTCTTATGGCTATACTTATGGTATAACCTTTATAGTGCCCCATGAAAATGAAAGCTTGAGAACTAATTATTATGGAAAAATTGAAGTTAAAATATTATATTTGGAGTTGATTTGAGATAATTTGAAGTAATTTTGGATTAAAAGCATATTATTGAAAGTATTATGTAATAAGTAATAAATGATATTCAGAATTTCAATTATAATTATCGAAAAGATTTTAGAAAAACATCAAGACTTGTGGTCCAATATCGATTATAAAACAAACTTTTGCGACTAAAAAAATTGTCGCAATTGTAATTTCTCCTCTTCATATATATATATATATATATATATATATATATATATATATATATATATAGTTAAAGAAGAAGAATTTAATAATGACTCTCTCTATTTTGAGAGTATCGTCTATTCATGTATATATAGTATTACATCAGGTTTTAAGATGAATACATGAGATAGAGTTGTATGAGTATAAAACTCCTAAATACAAGCTAACTATCATCCAAAGGATAATTCAAACTATTGCGATAAGACTACAATTGTTTATCCTTAATATCCCCCGTCAAGCTCAACGGTAGTGTACGGACATTGAGCTTGTCACGAAAATGAATAAAAAGAGACGAGCCTAGTGCCTTTGTGAAGATATCCGCAAACTGATCTTGAGTGGGAACATAGCGAACAATCAGCAAGCCTTGCTCAACTTTCTCACGAACAAAATGATAATCAATCTCGATGTGTTTTGAGCGATTGTGAAAAACAGGATTGGTACACATGTAAAGTGCACTTAAATTATCACATAGAAGCACAGGTGGCTTGCTGCAAGGGACGCCAAGTTCAAATAGTAGATTTTGGAGCCAGGCCACTTCAGCTGTGGCAAAGGCAACTGCTCTGTATTCTGCCTCGGTGCTGGAGCGAGCCACAACAGTTTGCTTTCGAGAAGACCAGCTCACAAGATTACCTCCTAGAAAAATAGCATAGCCATGGTGAGAGCGACGATCAAGGATGTCGGCAGCCCATCCCGCATCAGAGTAAGCTTGAAGTGACTGATCTGATGATGGAAAAAATTGGAGACCAAGGTGCATTGTGCCCTTAAGGTAGCGCAAAATGCGTTTAACTGCAGACCAGTGAGATAGTCGAGGATCGTGCATAAACTGGCAAACCCGAATAACAGCATAAGAGATGTCTGGACGAGTAATTGTGGCGTATTGCAAAGCACCAACAATACGACGATATGAAGTAGCATCAGGAACCGGCGGTCCATCACGTGTCAGTGTGGCAGTAGAGTCTGCAGGAGTTCATAATGGTTTGGCATCTTGGAGATGGCTACGATGGATAATATCCTTGATGTAAGAGGACTGAGACAGTAGCAAAGAACCATGGTGATGCAGTACTTCAATCCCAAGAAAGAAACTCAATTTGCCTAAGTCTTTAAGGGAGAAAACTGAGTCCAAAGTGGCTGTGAAGTGGGAAATAAAATTAGAGTCATTACCTGTGATAATGATATCATCTACGTAGACGAGAAGGTAGGTAAGAGTAGAGCCACGATTGCGAACAAAAAGGGAGGAGTCAGTATAACAACTCCGAAAGCCGTGTTGCACCAGAAAGTTTTTCAGTTTCATAAACCAAGCTCGAGGGGCTTGTTTCAAACCATAGAGAGCTTTTCTTAGGCGACAAACATGATTAGGATATTGTGTATCGATAAAGCCAGGGGGCTGAGACATGTACACAACCTCTTGAAGATCGCCATTTAAGAAAGCGTTATTAACATCAAGTTGTTTAAGTGGCCAGCCACGAGCAAGAGCAAGTGATAAGACCACCCGAATTGTAGTAGGCTTCACAACAGGGCTAAAGGTATCAAAGTAATCAACACCCTCTTCTTGGTGATAACCTTTAGCCACAAGACGAGCTTTATACCGCTCAACCTTCCCATTGGCATGTCGTTTAACTTTGAATACCCATCTACACCCAACAATGTTGGCATGAGGAGGAGATGGTTCGAGGGACCAAGTGCCATTACGAATCAAGGCATTAAATTCAAGTGACATGGCCTCACACCATTCCGGAGATGAACTTGCTTGCTTGTAAGTTTGTGGTTCCATATGAGAAGAGGAGGTGTTCTGAACAGTCAATAGAAATGTCTTGGGTTTAAGAGAATTAGTTTGGGCTCTAGTAGTCATGTGGTGAATAGACGTTGAGGATTGACGAAGATAGGGGAAAGTAGAAGATGGAGGAACAAAAAGGGGAGAAGCAGAAACATGAGACGCAGAAGCGGAAGGAATTGGTGGTTCTAAGGGCTCGGAAGTGGCAGATAAGGGTGGAGATGAGGGTGATGGCAAACTGGATGAAGGGATTGAATTATTGGTAGGGACTGGAAAGGGGTCAGATGAGGTAAACAAAGAGGAGAGTATATCAAGATTGAGAGAGCGTAAAGCGGGAGAGGCAGGTTTGGAGTTATTGGTCATTATGGAGTAAGGAAAGTTTTGCTCATCAAAAATTACATAACGGGCAATGTAAAGGCGACTTGATGAAACATGAAAACACAAGTATCCTTTGTGCTTACTGCTGTATCCTAAGAATACACAAGGCAAAGATCGATACTGAAGTTTATGATTGTTATAGGGACGCAGAAAAGGATAACACAAACACCCAAAAATTTTCAGTAACGAGTAATCAGGACTACGATTGTAGAGAAGAGAAAATGGAGATTGAAAATTAAGAGAAGGACTGATCATCCGATTATGAAGGTAAGTGGATGTGGAGAAGGCATGCTCCCAAAAATGTAAGGGAAGAGATGAGTTTGCAAGAAGAGCAAGACCCTTTTCAACAATGATGCGGTTACGACGTTCAGGAGCACCATTTTGTTCGTGAGTATGAGGGCAAGTAACACGATGAATGATACCTAATTGTTGGACAAAGGTAGAGACATTGCGATATTCACCTCCCCAATCAGTTTGAATAGATTTAATTTTGCGACTAAATTGAGTTTCCACCATTTTGATAAAATGCTTAAAAATGGTGAACACTTGAGATTTAGAAGACATAAAAAAAGTCCATACAAATTTAGAATAATCATCTAGAAATTGAACAAAGTACTTGTTTCCATTAACAGAATCGATTGAAGTAGGGCCCCATACATCAGAATAGACTAATTCAAAAGGAACAGAACTTGACATATGAGACGAAGCTAAATGGAAACGACGACTCTTGCCAAGTTGACAGGGGCCACAAACAGAGTGGAGTTTATTGCTAGAAACTGGAAGGTTAACACTTGAAGCCAAACGACGGAGAACAGATTCATGAGGATGACCAAGTCGATCATGCCATGTTTGAAGAGGAACTTTGGCAGCCAAAAAACTTGTCGGTCGGGATGGAAGATGAGAGGCAGCAAGACGATAGAGGCCATGTTTAATCATTCCTCGAAGTAGAGCCTTTCCCTGTAGGTCCTTTATAAAGCAACAAGAAGGGTGAAACTCAATTATGACATTGTTATCACGAGTAAACTGAGATACACTAAGGAGATTAGTTGTAATTTGAGGAACAATTAAGACATTTTTTAATTGAAAAGATCGAGAGGGAGAGGGAATGGAAGAAGAACCAAAGTGAGTTATATGGAGTTGAGAACCGTTACCAACAGCAAGTGAGTCATTTCCAGAATAGTCTGAGGCAATAGAAAGATTACCGACATCAGCAGTGACATGATTTGTGGCACCTGAGTCAAGACACCAAGAGGGGTCCAAGAACGCCGAGGATGAGGTAGCAACATTGGCTTGAGGTCGAGGTGTATTAGTTGGCGGGTATTGATCATTGTACCGATTATAACAATTTTTTGCTACATGGCCAAGTTTTTCACATATTTGGCAAAGCGGACGATTCGATGGCCGTTTATTGTCATGGCGCTTGGGATTGCGTTGTTGGAATTGATTCGTTGTTGGGTTGGAGTTATAAGACGGCCGAGACTGAAAATTTTGGCGATTGGCAATATTAGCCGAAAGAGTGACATGGGCAGATTCATCAGCAAGTTTTTGTTCTTCCTGTAGGAGAAGACCAAAAAGTTCCTCGCAAGTGACAGGAGGAGTTCGAAGGTTGATGGCCGTGCGGAAGGGGCCATAAGATGGATCAAGTCCATACAGGATATAAGTCACCAATTCATAATTTGTGACAGGTTGAAGGGCCATAGCAAGATTATTGGAAATTGTACGTTTACGCTGGACGTACTCCATGATGGAGAGACTACCCTTGGTCATTGTTTGTAGTTGGAGACGCAAAGTCATCACTCGAGCAAGGGATTGAGTTTGAAAAATATGATGAAGGCTAGTCCATGCCTCAGCTGTGGTTTGAGACTGAATAATGTGTCCAAGGATAGACGGATCAATAGTTGTTTTGATCCAAAGAAGGATAACCCTGTCATGGGATTTCCAAGTTTCATATTCTGGATTGGGAACATGAGTTTGATTTGTGGAGCTATCTGTTGACGGAGACAGAACCGTCCGTGAGGGCATTTGGGTAGAGTCGAGATATTTTTCTCAGTTAAATACCTCAAGAGATGATCTGATTGTGGTTTCCCATAGAAGATAATTATCTTGGGTAAGTGTGAAATTGAGAGGAGGTAAGGAAACTTTGTTGTTGGATCCTCCCGATAGTGCCACAAGGAGATTGTTGGTTGAAGATGAAGCCATAGGAACGGAAAAAAAAAAAGAAAAAAAAAATGAAAGCAGGAATCGTACGCTGCTCCGATACCAAGTTAAAGAAGAAGAATTTAATAATGACTCTCTCTATTTTGAGAGTATCGTCTATTCATGTATATATAGTATTACATCAGGTTTTAAGATGAATACATGAGATAGAGTTGTATGAGTATAAAACTCCTAAATACAAGCTAACTATCATCCAAAGGATAATTCAAACTATTGCGATAAGACTACAATTGTTTATCCTTAATATATATATATATATATATATATATATATATATATATATATAATTGGATTATTAAGAAATTTCCACCTTTTAGTTTCTTGTTATCATTATCCTTAGTAAGTTTTACAAATTTTCAAAATTCCTCATTTTCGCGCATCACATTAATGTATCTCGCGCATTCTATTAGTGTATCATGTATAAAATGTATCTCGCGCATCAGATTAGTGTATCTCGCGCATCAAATTAATGAATTTCCAAGTGTGTTCTAAAAAGATTACTAAAACATACTTCTCTATTTCATATTACTTAACATACTTCTTAAGAAAGCTACTATTTTATATAGTTATTTAATACTATGTTAATACAAAAAGTAATTGAAGTCTTTTGATTTGTTGAAATAAATAAATAAAATGAAACATCTAACTTTTTTTTAGGGGGGCCAAAATAAAATAAAATGGAGTGAGTGAAAGGGTGTTTAAAAGTGGAAACGTGCACCACTAAATGTAATAAATCAACTTCTTAATTTCGTTACGCAATCATCTTAATTTATAATTCAACCTTACAATTAACACTCATATCGACATCTAATCTACTCTTTAAGATAGTCATTAATATATTGTTACAAAATGAGCCAAAATTTACTTTCTACCATCAATAGTGGAGCCAGAATTTTTAATAAGAAGTTTAAAATCTAAAGAAAATACACACGAATTAGATGAAGAGAGTTCAGCATCGACTGTGTATATATAAAAATAATTTTAACCATGTATAAATAATAATATTTTTCGCTAAAAAAGGTTCAGATGACCCCATAACAGTATGTTTGGCTCCACCCCTATCCACAATATATAGAGAGTTGATTATGGAATTATAAAATACATATAAATATGCTACTATATGTATATTGTGTATATATTTATATACAATGTGTATGTTAATGTATATTCATTGACTTGGGAAAGAGTGAGAGAGATTGCGCCATGGACGAGAGAGAAGGGAGACGGGTGAGATTTGGGAAAGAGAGGGAGGGAGAGAGAGGATACATTATGTTGATATAAATTATATTTTCGTTGATATAACTAAAACACAATATGATATATATACAAGCTGATATTGGTTGTATTCGATACTTACAAGATCAACAAGTTGATATATAGATAAAAGATGAGAGATGCTAGAGAGCGGATGAATACATGTTTATATATGTTGTATTCAATAAAATACAAACCATATCAACAATACAATAGGATGTATTTGATATGTATATGTTGATGCAGTTGAATTACTTGTATTCGTTTACTTTTGTAATGCTAGGATACGATATAGGACAATTATAAAAGGTAGAATAAAAGATAAAATAGATTTATTATATAATAAGATAAAATAAGAGGGAAAAAAGTAATGGTTGATCAGACCAAATAAAGGATTACATAAAATGATACTTCTTGTCATTGTCAAACGATATATTTTAACGATATGATAAAAGTTAGATAACAATCGAAACAAATAATATATTTAAACTAACAACATAATAATATAGGTGGTCGTACTCAAATTACAAGATATGCTAGGAGCAATTCTAAAATCTCATTTTTTTACTCCATGAACATCATAAATATTACTGATTTTTCGATTTAGTTTTAGTTTTAATTTAAGTAACTAGCTCTTCCTTCTTCCTTTTTTTGGCTGAATTAATATATTTGATGCGTGATAATTGTTGTGGGTGTCATGTTTATCATGTATTATGAGTGTAACAAGAATTTTGTTTGCTTGAAATCGGAAGATATTATAATTAAATTAATCGAACCATATAATAATTGCTATTTATAGGTGATTTACACATTTATGAGTGAAAACTCTATATAGGCATCAAGAATTTTGTAACATTTTTGTAGTCGTAGAATATATCCTTACTACAAAAATTGTAGTCTCATTTTTATTAATAATTAAATTATTATAAAAAAAAATTTAAAAAAATGTATGGGTTAGTCATCTCACGCATTTGTCTTACTTCTTTGATTCGTTTAGAAAAAAATGTTCCTTTTATTTTTGTCAACTTTTAAATTTCAACACTTCACATATGCTTAAAACAACAAGATTAAAAGATATTTTGATATATTATTCAAAATTTTATCCTTTTTAAATTAATGTCAAATAAAAAATCGAAGAAACCATTGAAATAAATAAATGTTATATTTTTAGTAAATATTAATCCTTTTTCACTAAAAATATAAAATAATATTTCAAAAATTAATTTATTCTGCATCTTAAAAAGTGAAAAAAAATCCATGTGAACAAATCATTTTTAAATAATTGTAAAATTTGAAATCTCCTAATCAATTTGAACCTTCGATCACTAATATAATTGAGCCGCACCCACGTTTTTCTGACAAGTATTTCATTCATAACACCAGAAGTTTCACACATATTCAGCCACGTTTATTTGGCAAGTATTTCATTTTAGACACTAACATCTCATAAAAAATAAAACATGTTTAACCATCAATAATAATAAAATAAAAAATCAACGATAAAACAACGAAAAATTTAGATGTTAATGAAAGTAATTATCATAACACAAAAACTAATAGAGTTTAGAGTAACCAAACACATTAAAAGAAAACCAAAATTAACGCAAATTAATCAAAATCAAATTACAGAAAAACAGCTGCCGCAATTAAACTGATAAAAACTCCAAACAGAACACTTGATGAGCTCACATCCACTGCAATCGCCGCGGATGCCGCCGGCGCCGGAGCTGGAGAAACAGATTCCGGTGGAGGAGTCGGGATCGTCACCGGAGAACTCGCCGGAGATGAAGATTTGTGGTGATTCGGCGACATGACAACTACTAGAAGCTTCTGACCTTTCTCACAATTATCGTCTTTTCCACCGATGAAATAAAATGGGCCATTTCTTGTAAATGTCACTTTAGAATGGCCATCTTTTAAATGATGGATTGGGCTTGTTTTGTTACATTTTAAATAGTCATCATTGTCATGGACCATATAAACTGAATCATACCCTTTCTTGTACTTAAATACTGAAAAAAAAAAAAAAACTTATATATACTGACAACGTAAAAATATACCGCGTAGTTATTTTAGTAAGCAATTTGGTTATATAATTGACCAGTAGTTAACTTAGAAAACATTTTATTAATCTAATTATGTGTACTACTAAATTAACATAATTAAGAAATTGACCAGTAGTTACCTTAGTAAACATTTTGGTAATATAATTAAGTTTTTACCAAATTATCACTATCAAGAGAGATTTGACAAATAATTATCTAGTATAAGCTATTTTTACATGGCTGCATAAAATTTAAACTAAAAAAAATGTTTGTCATACTTTTTTGGGGGGAGGGGTTAAAAATATTATGATGATTTCGTTGCTTTGTATGTTTTTTTTTCTATGTGACTCAATAACTTAAAAGTTTTTTTTAGATCCGATCAAATAAAGAGAATATTTTTTTTCGTACTTTTCAAAAAATAAATTAAGAACTTTCTGATATAAAAAAAAAATTGTGACGCGAAACTAAACTCTCGATAAATAAAAGAAAATTGAAGATACCCTTTATCTCATACTCGATCTCTTGATACAGAATTTAATATTTTTTGAAAAAATGAAAACACAAAAATATCACAAGTCAATTTGAAGTGTTATGTATAGGGTGATCTAGAATTTATAATCTATGATGTTTCTAGAACATAAAAAGTATAATGTTAATTTTGATGATTCACTTATATATATTTATGAAAAAGAAAAACGTATATATTAGGTGAAGTGATATATGATCTTGCTCTAGATTCATAGATTTAAATTTGAACTCAACGATGATAACGAAGAGGAAAACGATTTACCTATAGTGTCATTGACTTGAAAGCGGTTCCTTCTGGCCCAATGGTCATAAGATTCAGACGGGTTTAAAACCCAACCTTCTTTACCACCAGCATAAAACGTATAGCCTTGAGACAAACATAAAAAACTAAAAAAGAACGCAAAGAAAAAGCCAACAAATGAAAGAGAATCCATATGTGTATATGTAGATCCAAACTAAGAACAAAGAGAGAAATGAGAAAATTATTAAAATTGCAAAATGTGTTTGAGATGAAGAAAATAGAAAATGATGTGGGGTTTAAAAAGAGGAAAAAATAATTAACTTGCATTAATTATTTAGGAAGGTAAATGATATTACCGTTGGATTTTATATGTAAGTATATGGAAAGTCTTAGCTGGGAATTTGTGTCTATTTTTATTTATCATGAATTACCTTAATTAATCAATCAATTGTTTGTTATTTTCCCATAAAAAAAAAAACGTTTTCACACACCTGGCCTTTTAATATTTGAGATTTAAAATAAATTTTGATGACAAATATTTTCCTTGTCACCAAATGGGTTGTTTGACCAAGTTATTTCCAAATTATATTTCTAAGATTATAATCTTGAACTCTAATTTATCTCACCTGAAATGTGAGATAATATAAATTTAAATTTAATTGAGTATTTACGATTTATAAATTTATATTTTATTTTGTTAAATATAAAATTATTTGAAGTATAAATTTAATCTCGGGACATCTATGAACCAAGCAACTGCTTAATTTTATTAATTATAAATACATAATTATGGTTATTTTTTTTATTTTTTTTGTCTAAAATGTATTACACTCACAAGAAAGTAAAATCGAAAAAACTTTCATTAGTAGAAATATTATTACTATATAGTATAAAGCTTTAATGCATTAGCTGTCCATTATTAGCAGGAGGAAAGGGGAGTGTTAAATTTTCGAGTTCGATTAAATTTAATAATTTTAATTGAAAATTTATATTAGTCTTAAATTTAGTTGAATATATACAAATTAATATTAGTTTAGAATGTAGTAACTTCACATTATGATTCTGCATTTTTACCCTGATGAATGTTGTTGTTATTCCACTTACTGAAATATTAAAGAAATTAAATAGGTTCGAAAAAATAGTATGATTACTTGTGAATTGAATTAATATAATATTTTTTTTAAAATAGTATCATTATTTACTTTTACTTATCATATTATTTTTAGAATTAATTTGACTAATTTACATTGAACTGAATTAATATAATATTTTAAAAAAATAGATATTCAAATAGTACAAGATATAATTCTTTTTATAATACTATAATTTAATAAAATATATATTATATTAAAGTAATGATCAAAATCTACCTAGTTTGACTGTTAAAATATAAAACATATAACAAGTAAAAGTCAATCAAAAAAATACCAAATATACATTAATGTATTTGAATTGGATTGAAACTTAAATATGCACCAAATACAGTCAAATATTTTCAATTGTCTAACACTTAGGTATTTTATTTTCATATGAAAGTTGTGGAAATAAATTAATGAACTTCCAATTAAAATCTATGTAGAGATAAAAAAATTACTAAGCTAGTTAAAATATTGAAAAATCTTCCAAGGTAAAAAGGGTTGACCAATGACCATAATGTTTTTCTAGTATACTTTCTCCGTCCGATATGTTTGTCATTCATTTTTTAATTGTCAATTTGACTAATTTTTAAAGTTAAATTAGATCACATTAATTCGATATTTTAAACAACAAAAATTAGATATTCTAAAACTATATGAAATTTTTTTATAAATTGCTTGCATATTAATATGATGCAAAAATACATCTTAAAATGTTAGTCAAAATTTTTATAGTTTGATTCTAAAAATAGAAATTATGACAAACAATACCGGACGGAGGGAGTATGACTTATTTGTCCTTTAATTTATATTTATAATACAAATTAATTATAGACCACTTATACCCTTCATTACATTTTGGGATAAAAATACCCTTCTGTTATCCTAGAAGACCACAAAAATCCTCGAGAGTTTATACTTCAATTTTTTAATGGCGTGGCAAGCCATATGAGACTTATTCCTCCACCTAAGCTTTGCCAATTAAGATTCACTACAAAAGAACTTCACCTTTGTCGCCACGAAATTCCAAAATATTGCCACTAAAAGTATGTGTGATTTTTAGTAGCAAATAAGGCTCCAACAACCATTTGTTAGTAAAACCAATTTTTCCAACAAAAAAATATGATAATTAATATTCGATTGAAACCTAATTTTCTAAAATAAATAACTTGCAATATCAATGTTGAAAACATCCAATATTATTATGAAAAATCATCAAAATTACTTCTCGATTCAAATCTCCTACTATATAATGCATCATTGTACATTTTATACATTTACATATGACATATAAATAAAACATACAATGTCTTCAAACTCCTATTAAATCGATATTATTTTTGACTTTTTAAAAACAATGATTAAAAAACACAAAATTAGAATTTAATGTTAAAAAGTTTTAGTAACGATTTTCTGGGCTTTTGGCGACTATTGTCGCAGCTAAAGATCTAGTTTTATTGTAGTGTATCCTAGTTGGCAACGCTTAGATGAAAGGATTAGTTCCACGTGGCTTGCCACGTCAATGAAAGTTTGAAGTGTTAACTCTTGAGGGTATTTATGGTCTTTAGGATAACAACAAAGGCATTTTGATCCCAAAATGTAATGAAGGGTATAAATTATATATTTTTACATAGTTCACGGATAATTTTGATTCTTTTCCGTTTATAATATAATATAATATATAAATAAATATATATGAATGATATTCATTTATTTAAATTTTACATCAACTATAAATAAACACTTAAACTTTGAATATATTGAGTTGTAGGAGGTCGGAACAAAAATGAATATTAACTATTTTCTCCGAAAAGACACTACTCGAGAAATATAATTTGATTAACACTTTCACATTGAATGAATTAAAAGTGTATATTTTCTAATTTTTGTGATTCAATTTCTTCATCCTTTTAGTATGTTTCTTTAAAAGAAAATCTGTTCATTTTATTTTATAACTTTTAATTTTAATTTTTTAATCGCATGTTTATGACTACAAATTAAAAGGCATATTAATATTTTTCTAAAAAAATAATCTTTATAATATAATAACATATCTGTACAAGAAACTGTTATATCAACATGATAACTAATGTACAAGAGGATAATCAAAATAACGTTTAACTATATTTAACTAACTTTTTATCTGAATTTGCGATCTTTATCATGTACTTGGTAAGTTAAAGTTATATCATATTATTTCTAATAACGTTTCTCAAAATTTCTTTAATCTAACTCTACCTCCGCAAGTCATACATAGTCAATATCTTACACCTTTAGATTGGAACATTCATACATTTCATCCGCACATACTTGAATCTTATAAATAAATTTCATATTAAATATAATTAGACAAATAAATTGAGACGGAAGCGTAGAAGTGAGTAGTGGTACAATAAAAGCCCTTCAATTTGAAAAAAAAAAGAACAGTTGGTCACAAAATTTCAAGATTTTCAATTTCCCATGTCTTTGAACACCTTCAAGGAGACGCTCAAGCCTTGTACTAATCAATCATTTTCACAATCTTCATCAACTTCTTACAATTTTGAGACCAAATCTGTAAACCCTAGAAAACCCCCAAAATCTTCTTTGTCGCAGCAGCTTTTACGACTCGAAGATCACACTTCTCTGATTCATAACAAACCCCAAACCCCCAAAAAGCAGAATCATTTTGATTTGAAGAGAAAATATGAAAAAACAGAGGAGGAAGAAGTGGAAGAAGAAGAAAAGGGAATTGGGGTTGGGAAACCCAAGTTGGATCCTTTATTGTTAGATCAAGCAGGACCGTATGAGCCGTTGGTTCTGTCTTCATTGGAAGGAAAACCTCCTGTCCAGGTGATTTTTCGCTGACCCTTATCGTCAAAATTCAATTTTTATAATCATTTGTTTAACTATTTGTTCTATTTCATTTACTTAAAGGCATAATGAAGCAGTGTGGATCATACATATCTAGGAAAGTTACTATTTTGATTCTACTTGGATAACTTATAAGAGGATGTGATGTTTGCTTATTGGTTGTATGTGAACATTCTGATGGTTTGATTTATCTTAGGCATATAGGATCGCGATAGCTCCCTAATTGGAATGTGAAGTTTTGCGTAAATAGAATAAAGGGAAAAGGGTTATACAAAGTTTTAATGTTACACTCCGTTATAGTATTGGTACATAAATGCATGCCCCTACCGTCACAAAAATGGTTGAAATTTGCCTGCCCTCCGATAAACCTCATCCATTTTAGCGGAACTGCCATAGGACATGCCAACTCACCACTGACCACACCAATGAGCTCACATGTTCTATTTTTTCATCACCACCCAAAGTCAGTAACACCTTCATCCTATATACCATTACCACCAACATAGATTATTACCCAAACAACAACAACATACACAGTGTGATTGCCCAGACCTTACCCCTACCTTGTGTGAGGTAGAGAGGTTGTTTCCGGTAGACCGTAGGCTCAACAGATTTGAATTATCTACCCATCTTTCATTTATGTATAACTTCAATTATGAAATTGAATCTAATATATATTTGTTTTTTGTTTTTTTGTGTTGGTCTATGAGTGGCTGAAAATTTTCTAAATATCAATATATTGTGTGTCCTTTGAGACTTTTTTTAATTGATGATGTCTGAATCTGTTAATGAATAAGTGGATGAGAATTTTGCAAGAAATTTTAGTCAATTTAGTTTATTCATCTACTATAATTTCTACCTCCATTTGACAGGAAGATTATATTGAATATTTTCATATTGATCCATCTTTTTTTTTAAAAAAAAGAGATATTAGAATAGAATATTTTGAAACTCATACTAATAACTATAGAAATATATAACTTTAGACAGTGGATTTAGAGGGTAAAATCTACAATTGATCAGCGAAAGGGCATCAGCTGCAAGAGTAATTATAAATTAAACAAATAAAATGAAGAACACAAAAAATGGAAGGAGAGAAAGAGCGGTGGGAGATTTAACTGATAGTTCAAGTCCATGATCTGTTAATTTTCATTTCTAAGGAAATGAAAGACGGGTAGATCATTTATGCTGACAGTGATGGAATATAGGATGATTGTGTAGGTGTCTTTGGGTGGTGGTGGAAGAAGAAGGGTCAGTGTGGTGGGTTGGGATGCCATGTGGTATGGATGGCGTTAACAGAAGAAAATAAAATGACAAAAGCACTCTTAAATTTTAGTAGAATTACAATTCGGAAGTATTTTTCCAAAGAAAAGGAGAAATGATGAATATAGAATGAAAAGAAATTTAGGAGTTTTATTTTGGAAAAGATATTTTGAGAATTAAAAAAATATATCAAGGATAATATAGTAATAGTCTAGGTCAAACTAAAAATGCTTATAAGCTGAAAAACCGTAAGTTGGGGGTGACCAACTTGGCCTTTGCTGATTTTGGCTTATAAGCATTTTAAATGTTTATCAAACGCGTAGATAAGCCAAATGATGCTCATAAGTCAATTTAACCACCTTGTAAGCTTATCCAAACACCCTTGTAGTTGTAGTCACGTTTGTTACCTGGTGAAATTAATTCAAACTTGCTTCTTTGTCCAGGTTATGATGTGTAACAATGATTGAGTACTTATGTCGCAATTTCCTTTATTTCTTTTTCAGGTTCCAGCATCTATAAACTGTAGGCTTTTGGAGCATCAACGAGAAGGAGTGAAATTTTTGTATAGCTTGTATCAGAATAATCATGGAGGAGTTCTTGGAGATGATATGTGAGTTTTATTTGTGCATTTTCTTCTTGGTTGTTATGGTGGAGATGATATTTTTTAATGCTAATATAGTATGTCGTCTTCTAAATTTTAATTGTGTGATTATAATGTCTCTTATTCTTCCCCCCACCTTTTTCTTATTTTTTTATGTGTGCATGAATTTGGAGCAGGGGACTTGGTAAGACCATCCAAAGCATCGCATTCTTAGCTGCTGTATATGGCAAGGATGGGGATTTACCTGAATCATCAGTTTCGAAGGAACGCCAAAGAACAATGGGACCTGTACTAATAGTTTGTCCCTCTTCTTTGATCAACAACTGGGAAAATGAGTTTTCCAAGTGGGCAACATTTAGTGTTTGTATTTATCACGGGCCAAACCGTGATCTAATGATTGACAAACTAGAAGCACGTGGAGTTGAGATACTTATAACCAGTTTTGATACATACAGAATCCATGGAAGAATTTTATCAGATATTGAATGGGAGATTGTGATTATTGATGAGGCACATCGACTTAAGAATGAGAAATCAAAACTGTACGAGGCGTGTTTAGCAATAAAGACCCCAAAACGTTATGGTCTCACAGGAACAATAATGCAGAATAGATTAATGGAATTGTTCAATCTGTTTGACTGGGTCATACCTGGTTGCTTGGGGACACGTGACCACTTCCGAGAGTTTTACGAGGAGCCCCTTAAACATGGACAGAGATCAAGTGCTCCAGATAGATTTGTTCGAGTGGCTGGTGAGCGGAAACAACACTTAGTATCAGTTCTGCGCAAATATTTGTTAAGAAGGACAAAAGAGGAAACTATTGGACATCTCATGTTAGGGAAGGAAGATAATGTTGTTTTTTGTGCGATGAGCGGCCTGCAAAAACGGGTTTATCAGAGAATGCTACTGTTGCCTGATGTACAATGCCTTATCAATAAGGATGTGCCTTGCAGCTGTGGAAGCCCTCTCAAGCAAGTCGAATGTTGCAGGCGGACTGCTTCAGATGGTGTCATCTGGCCTTACCTTCACAGGGACAATCCAGATGGTTGTGATCACTGCCCTTTTTGCCTTGTTCTTCCATGTCTTGTCAAGCTCCAGCAGGTTATCCCTAAAGAATTTCTCTTGGTTATCTGTTGATCACTCGTACAATGATTCCGTGATGGTTAATGATGTAGGAAAAGTAATCTCAATGTAATTCTGTAGTTATTGCACTAGAGATAAGTTACCGGATGCAATATGAGTCATCCGATATAGAGAAGGAAAAAACTGAATATCTAGAAACTCTCAGTTTTAGGTGATGCATCAATGGAGTAATTAACCAATGTTGTTTCAACTTACCAACTTAAATGTTAAATGTGTGATCCTTCTTTTTTGGTCTCTGTATTCAGATTTTTAATCTCACTTTATTTTTGTCAAAAGAAAATTATTAAAACAACAGAAAAGAAGACTCGAGGAAAATGGGTGCAAAGGAGACCAGAGTTCAAATCCAGCAGAGACAAAAAACATTAGGGGTGATCTTTTCTTATTCCCCTAAGCGTTCGTGGACAGAGTTACCCAGTGCTTGTGCTGGTAGGAGATAAGAGGGTACTCGGTGGAATAGTTGAGGTGCTCATAAGCTTACTTGGACTCCGTTATCATCAGGAAAGGATAAAAGGACGAAGAAGGCTAAGGAAAAATTCTTGAAACTTAAAGAGGAAGACCTCTTACCACCTTAGAGGCTTAGAGCTGCCCTTAGTATGAAGCTCACTGGCGTGGCATGTCTCTATTAGTCTGGCAATTTTATTAGACCAATCAATTCTTACTCCTATGCTCGCACTTTTAGCCTTTCAAGCGCATTGAGACTTCTCTTACAGTACTTTTGACTTACCATGTGACGTGACTGACACACGAATAATGTATCACATGTTACCTTCAAACATAATGATTGTTGGTTGTCTGGTGGAGTATGGAGTGGGCGTCACTTGTTTATTTCATTTAACTTTCTATTTATTTGCAGAACTGTTACCCCTCAATCCTACATCTTAGTTTCTTTTGAAGTTATTTTTCATCCCTCTCTTGCATAATTTTGTATCCTCACTTTTTGGATCTCTCCAAGCAGATAAGCAACCATTTGGAGCTTATCAAGCCTAATCCAAGGGATGATCCAGATAAACAAAGAAGAGATGCAGAATTTGCGGCTGCTGTATTTGGTGCGGATGTTGACTTGGTTGGAGGAAATACTCAAAATAAGAGCTTCTTGGGCTTAAGTAATGTTGAACATTGTGGGAAAATGAGAGCATTGGAGAAACTAATGTCCTCTTGGGTTTCACAAAGTGACAAGATTCTTCTTTTCAGCTATTCTGTAAGGTGCGACGTCAGTATTTAGTTCTTTTGACCTTTTGAACTCCTAATATATGTGAATGTTGCAGAAAGCTAGGTGCTTGGCTAACAATATGATTTTATCTTTCTTTTGTGATTGAGATTTAAGAAGTCCAATTATTTTGTAGTTTAATACATTGAATCCGTTCTTTTTGTCGTTGTCATCAGTAATGATAATCATACACTCATCTTTTATGGTGATATTTTAACTACTCCATTGATTCCTCTTCTCTATTATTGTCTGTCACGTGTTATTAATTCAAAAGACTGCATGAGTAACATGTTTTTTCTGCTTTATTCGGATATTAGACCAACGGTGGTTTTGTTCTTTCAGATATGTCAAATTAATCCAATAATGGGCTAACTGAGTCTAAGAATTTTTTGTGATAGTCTAATGGCTATCTCCTTGAAGATAGTACTTGTAACCAATTGAAAGATGAAACCTCTCCAAGTTAAAGTTTTTAGCCTTACAATTTCATTTGATATTTCTTAATATAGGGATTACTTTATTTTCCTTTCTTTTTTTCATAATGGTGGTGTTTGGACCAGCTTGTGCGCACCTTGACTGTTTCACTAGGTACAGGCTACTCCCGCCAACATAAGTATCAGATAACTCTACCCATCAAAACTTAGGCAGATGGGAAGAAAGCACGTAGTCTTTTTGGTCTCCGTTGGGCTTTGAACCCTAATCTCCAAGATTTGCAGTCCACTTGATTGACCACTAAATGACACCCTTGGGTGCACTTCCTTTTCCTTTTCTTTCAAGATTATTAAGCTGTGTTTATCTCTATCTGATCCTTAAAATTGAGGAATGGTCCAGTTTCATTGTCTAATTATTTAGTTGCTGTTTGATTTTGCTACTCCTAACACCATCTTGGATTAAAAGTACTCCAACATCACAAAAAAATTTCCTCTCAGATCTCTGGTAGTCGTGCACTCTCGTGACAACCTGAGGGCTGTAAATGATTTTAATGAGGAACCTCATCCTTTTTTTCTTTTTCATATAAGTAAGATCCCATCCTCGGTTCATCAGATATTTTTCTCTATTTCTCTTGTTTTTGCAACTCTGTTCGAATCTGGAAACAGCAAGAGTCAGCTCAGGAGATGCTTTGGGCTTATAAAATATACCTGTTGTATTTATTGCAAAGATTTTCAGACATGCCATTCTTTCCTTAGTCCAAATTTTCCCTTTTTTAACATAATAATTTTGTCCTGAGCAGGATGCTGGACATACTTGAGAAATTTATTATACGCAAAGGCTATGGTTTTTCAAGACTTGATGGGTCCACCCCAACTGGCCTGCGCCAGTCTCTAGTTGATGACTTCAACTCCAGTCCAAGCAAACAGGTAGATATTAGTAAAATAATCAATCAATCAGCTCTTCGACCCAAAGTTAGTTGGGGTTGGCTATATTATCTGCTTTTGTATCCAATTTTTCTCTATTTAGGCCCAGTTCTCTTTATTTATGTGGAATAGAAAATTGGAAATTCAATTTTAGAACACAATCGAACTTTACCCCTCTTTATCATTTCTGTATTTTGATATCCTTCTCGTCTTAGGTATTCCTATTATCAACAAAAGCTGGTGGCCTTGGCCTTAACCTTGTTAGCGCGAATCGTGTAGTGATATTTGATCCAAACTGGAATCCTGCCCACGATCTGCAGGCCCAGGACAGGTCATTTCGATTTGGACAGAAGCGGCATGTTATTGTTTTCCGCCTACTTGCTGCTGGTTCTCTTGAAGAACTTGTCTACACTCGTCAGGTCTACAAACAGCAGTTATCAAACATTGCTGTCTCTGGAAATATGGAAAAACGCTATTTCGAGGGAGTTCAGGTTGAAAGTCACTTTTCTGTATTTGCTGCTTTCTAGGACCTAAGTGTCAAGTTTGTGTCATTCTTCCAGCTGGAAATGGTTATTTATTCATGCTGCAACTTTCAGGATAGCAAGGAATTTCAAGGGGAGCTATTTGGAATATGCAATCTTTTCAGAGACTTATCTGACAAGCTCTTCACAAGTAATATCATTGAATTGCATGAAAAGAACAGAAAAAAAGATGATGGAACTCACTCAAAGGAGGACTTGAATGTACATGGGATGTATTTTGTTCCTGAGAAAGAACTAACTACAGCTTCGTTTGAGGGAGCTGAAAGCAGTAAACGTAATGAAGAGGAGTGCACAGCAGTTGCTCCAGCGCTTGAAGACCTTGGTGAGTCCATTTCTTATTGGTTTCTGATAAATGATAATTGCTTTAAAGGTCCTTTATTGGAAGCAACGGGAAAGAAAAGAACGGTGACTACTGACTATGTAGGCACCCAAAGTAAAAATTCTCTCAAAAGAAAAGGAGTGTCAACATTGTTCTAACTTAAATATTGATCACCCTGAAAGGAAAGAACTAAATTCAGCTTCCTGTGTCCTTAATCATACAACAAATTTTCTTGATATCATTCCTTTTCTATACAAGAAGTTTCTTAGATTATTTTACTTTAAAATTTGGTATAGCATGTCTCTTTATCGATTTAACTTTTCAACCTTCACTTTTTTTTAAACGATTACTGATATATAATGCAAGTCAAATTAACATTTTAAGCTTCATGCCTAGTCAAAATCTGCTGCTAAATACACAAAGGGGTAAGTACACAACTGGAAGATGGAAATAGTAGATCATCCCTCCTGATCCCGTGCTACACTCTCTCCTGTCCATCGATCTCCTTCCTCTTAGTAAAGCTAAGTGATTCTTTAACAAATTTGATATTTTTAGTTCTTTTTGGGATTGGATAAGACACAGGGAAAGGGAAAGTTACACCTGAAAGGTTGAACCCTGCATTTCTAGAACGCAGAGTAGGTGTTCTATCGCTTCATTACTACTCACCTTAAAATTGGTTATTTGATAAGATGGAACAATGGATGGATATAGTTCTCTTAAAAATCTGCTTTACTGTTGTACCTTAAAACTTCACTCATCTGTTAAGTCATTGACAATCTATTGTCTTTTTTTTTTTTTTCGTAATTTCTCTTTTTTGGCAGAAATACTGAAGTTGTAGTATACAGATATACAATGATGGTTTTATTTTATTGCTCAATTTCATTTGATCCTTTTGATGTGTAGGTATTGTATATGCTCATCGGTATGAAGACATTGTTAACCTCGGACCTGCAAAGATCAAAGAGAAGAAAGAACAGACCATGCATTTAGATTACCCTCCGCGCCAGCCAAAGGCTTCAACTGCTGGGAAGAAGAAATTAGACACCATAACTGGGAAGGAGAAGGCAGGAACTGTCAATCCTATAACGATCCGTAAAAAGAACCAGTACAGCCTCCTTGCTCGTTCCATGGGTATGGAAGAAGTTCAGTTTAGCAAATGGCTCTTATCTGCAACACCAGCAGAGCGCGAAAAAGTACTTAAAGACTATCGTAAGAGAAAGGAGAAGATTCCTAATGGTTGAAACTTTCTTTTCATTGACTTATAACATTTAGTCTGTACAGGTGCCTTTTTTACATATAATTTTTTTCCAAAAATGTGTATAGGAAAGCTTAATAGTTTGTATCTTCATTCATTCTAGCCAAATAGCCAGCACTAGATCAATGTGATGAGTGTAAATTGTATTTGTGAACAAACAATTAGCACTCTCAACAGAGTATAGATTGTTTTGGAATATAAGCAGTTCCCTTTGCAATTCTACTTTCTCTACATCTTGAACCTGAGCTGACAATCTACTAATTGCAGCTACTTTCTCTGCATCTTGAACCTTGATACTGGCTTCGAGCTGCTACCGACAGATTTCACCTTCGAATTAACATCACTATTGTGCTCTACGATACTACCAGTAAAAGCCTGCAGAGCATATTGTCAGATCATATATCCCCTTCTTAATAGATCAAATAATATTATAATCATGCTTGAACATACCTTACTGCTGTCAAATTGTGGTTCAGAGGGACGAGCCTCAGCCTGTAATAAAGCAGTTAGATATGTTTCTTTAGTTCTGAACTCTGGAATGATGCAATGCAGCAAAACATGCATGGAACCGTGTTATTATGATGCAGATAATAGTACAGCAAGACATGTATGGAACAAAGTAGGTAAGAACAAAGAATCGTACTTTGGTCTCCGCTATAACAGGAGCCTTAACATCCTCTTCCGCTTGAGGTTCCACGGGAGCATTCTCAGTCAAATTGAACTTTCCATAAGCTAGATTCTCAGGTAAGCAGTTTTCTGGTACAATGCAATCTTTTAAGAGAAAAAGAAGTTAAAGAAAAAAGGAACTTGCAAATTGAATAATCCTCAGGAAAAGCAAAATTGAGAAAGAACTGGTAAAGTTTATCAACCATGACAGAAAACGAAGAAAGCTGCAAGCGTCCTCTGAATGATTTGATGTTCCATGAAAACAACATGCTTTGATAACTATAGATAGGAGGTGAAAAAGGAAAAGGTCGATGCTGCCTCTAATTCTATCTTCCTCGAAGCTGAACTTTAAATTAAAAATACTGAACAAAGCACCAGAAACCGTCTTCAGTAAGTGAATACTACCAGAAATTCAGAAGAGTAGACCCCACACACAAGTTTGACAAGAAGTAGAAAGTTCTACATAGAAGAATGACGTCAAAGATAAAGCACCAGCATTGGGTACCTTATCAGCTCAAAGTAGTTGAGAGACTTAACTAAAATTCCAAGCGGATAGTTGTTTTGGGTTGATCAGTTATTTATAGTTCATGCACAAGCAACTCCAAGAAGGTTCTGAATTACCCTAAATTAAATCTCTCCGTCTGGGCAGTTGCTTTGGAATGATGAAATCGATTAACATAACACTATACAAGTAATTTCAGAAATTCAATAGGCAAGTGGCAAATGGAGTGTATATAGTTCACAATTCTTTCTTCTGGGGACAAGGCTTACCTTTAGATGTTGCTTTTGAACCTTCAACCTGCACATAAAAATTTCAAATAGATTAGTTGAAAAATAACAAACAAATTCATAGATATGCAAGTCAAGAATACACATCTTAGGTAGAAGGGAAGGGTTACTCACATGCCAGTGATCAGGAAACTTTTCAGTGGACTGAAATCTTGAAGATTTACCTCTTTCCTCGAGCTTGCCAAAGTTATGCATCAAGCCACATGTCAATGCAATTTAGCAAAAATTACAGAAGCATAAATTGTGTATTCCAAGAGTCAAACTTTCTATTTAAGTTCAACAACATGCAACTGACCTCTAAACTTTTCATTTCTTCTTCTAAGATAACATGACCTGGGCTGACATCCGAGTCATCACTACCTATCTCTTCTTGATTGGCATGTTCAGCTTCTTCTTCTTCCTTTTCGAGTTCAGCGAGTCGGGAAAATATGCGATCATATTCCTCATCTTTAACATGAGATACATCTTCAGCTTGAGAAGAAATAGGAAGCTCGGGTTCCACAATACCTGAGTTTCAAGCAGTTTAGATAGTTTAGAGAATGAAATAAGCTGCAATTCGGAGCAATTAAGTGATGCTTGGTTACAAGTAGAACCACAAATCAAAACGATCAAAAAAAGAAAAAAAATAGAATAACAAATCAAAGAACCACCAAAGACTAGTGAATGTTGCTGAAGGTAAAACTCTCATCACAACACTGGAAGATTACTTCAAAAAGCCATCTTCACAACACAGGGAGTAGAAATCTCTCTCGGCCCTCCATCCAGTGTGCAGTATATATGAAAAAAGCATCCCCGTGGTTACACTTAAGATATTGGTCCATGAAATGACAGTAGAAAGCTTGATGCCTTAGTTGCTTTTCACATGTGGAAAGAAACTATAAAAGCTACCTCTAACACACCAATAGTTGATATAAAATCAGTCAGACGCATTAGAAACTCTGCTTCTGTCTCTAACAATATCTAGAAGGATGGAAATAATGAAACTAAGTGGATGATGATTAACTTGTCAATGTTGAATGAACTCAATAAAGATAGTCCAAATAACAAATGGTGGTTTAGATTTTCAAGTTCCTACAGGCCTTAGGAACTTATATTATGTTTGACAATATGGGTCTTGTATTAAAAAGCACGTTTTCAATATTTTACAGTTCTATCATTAGTCCCACTTGAGCACAATAAAAATTCTAAAACATGCCAAACATTTTGCTCGCTTTCAAGACTGAGATTTGAACAATGTTTTCTCCATTAAAATTTAGGATCCATCAAAACACCAACCTTATATAAGTTAGCCGTGTAACAACAAACAATCAAAAAGCATGCGTCAACTTCTTCGGAGAGGTTCTTTTCCATAGCAACATAAAAACAGAAAATTATCCAATACAATAGCATACACAATACCTCTCATAGATGAGCCTATAACTTCAATTAGATATGTTACAAAATTTATAGCAATAACATTCTATAAGAGGCAAAGGTAGAATTTGAAGCTTATGGGCTTAGAATTTGATTTTTTTTGAGCTACTTGGTTCTAAATCAATAATTTGTAGATAAGTTTCATAAGACAAATTTAGGGTTTGAACAAAAAAAGATTGGGTTCTGCCGAATCCGCTTCCTACACTCTAGTTCCGCCCCTGATTCTGATAGTGGAAACATTTAAAGATGCTTTCTACTAATAAAAAAAAATTATAACTAGCAGAGTGATAAAATCAACATTAATTCAACTATTATATGTAAGACATAAACCAGTAACAGGTGTAACATGCCTATCATAGAAGCCTCTTTAGGAGATGTTTCCTCAACATAGTCTTCTCTTATCTCCACAAGACCCTCCTGTCAAAGATTGATTGGAATCATCAAATTGATATAACTATCTGAACTACAGAAACTAAAAACGAATATGCACAAGCAAAAAGAAAAATTACTCCCTCTAACCCAATTTTAGTGTCTTAGTTTGACCAAGCACGGAGTTTAAGAAATAAAGGGAGACTTTTGAATCTTGTGATCTTAAATCAAACATGTTTGTAGTACTTTAAAGCTTGTGATCTTAAACTTGCCATGTAGAATGTATTGGAGAACTTACTAAATTTAGAAAGGACATTCTTTTTGGGACAGATAAAATAGGACAGCAAGACATTTAAATTGGGACGAAGGGAGTAATACATTAAATCAAACGTGAACATCCCAACTATCAACTAATGCTTACAGTGCACACATGCATTCATATGACAAACAGTGAGAAGTATCTATCAAAAAATTCACACCAAATAGGCAAGTCATCTCAACCTAACTCAAGTTTTTGCATTTCTCAAATTTAAGTCCCAACACACTCTCATGTCATATCACCAAATAAGTTTCTGGATCACTTGAAACACTGTAGTTCTATTATCACCTGCTGCATCCAAATAAGCTTTCTAGCACTTCTAAACACGGCAGTTATATTATATCATATTAGTAACTCAAACACTTAGGAAAGCAATACCATGTCAAAATGTTCAAGCCCCATATGATAGAACTAACAAGCATACCGCTGCCTCAGAAGCTGTAGCATCAAAAAATGAGGCCTCAGCCTTAAGGTCTTGCATTAAAGCGCTTACAGACTCCACTTGGACCTCCAATGCCTTCGCTCTTCTGTTCAGTATCCCAACTGTTTGCTTCGCTGTCCTCTCAGCATAATGACCCTCTCCTAGAAGAACCTGCATACATGACAGAAAAGTAGAAAATTATATTCAAGAAGTTGTTACTATCTAAGGAATCTAAGAGCAAAATTTCACGTATTTGTCAGTAAAAAAAAAAGATGAAGCGTATTTTCATAATTAACCAAAGACCACTTGCTAATTAGCCAGACAAGTTAAATATTAGGTTTTAAACTTAGAAATGATTGTCTAAACAGCAGAGACTTAGACTTATCAAACAGATGCAAAAAAACTAATGTAGAATTCAGGAAAGAAGAAATGAAGCATATTCCATGATTTGGCAAAGAAGATCCTACCACTATCAGATGCCTCGTCGGAGAACAATAACCTTTCCAGTTTTACGGATATATTAATCAATAAACCATCCGATTGGACAGTTTTGAAGAAATGGTTCATTTTGATCAAGGAAGAGAACCAGCAACAGATCAACGACAGCTCATTCACAAACTAGTTGGGTTGACTATACCGATTCCACTCTACTCATTCTGCTCTACTTAGGTCATTAAGAGGATTCATCATAGTGATACTACTCTTATAACAGTCATCAACTTATCACAATTCTCCTCCCTTATTTGGGCTTGCGACAAGAAATACTTTGCACATAACGGGAGTTTGATCAAGGAAGAGCTTCTGACAGGGAAAAAAAAGTTTCCATTTAATCCAGAAAGAAAGACAAAAACTTTGTGCAGGAAGGCCAAAATTTTGTGCATTTAGCATCATGCACAATCAACAGATAAGTCTTGCACTCAGTGGCAAAGCCACATACAATGAAGGGGATTCATCGGAAAGTTTTACTGCCTAAATAAGGTAAAAAGGATTTTTTAAACATATGTAAAATTTTGAATCCCCTCAACAGGTTCAACTCCCAAGTGTGACATTTTTGAATCCCCTCATCAGAACTCTGATTCCTCCACTCTTATTGCACCTCAAGTATCGCTTGTTAGTAATGTCTTTCGTACTCTCACCTTACCTCATTCTTCTATTATTTTTTTTTGGCAATAAAATGTGAATATTACCATACAACAAAACCAACTCAACAATCTTTACTATCTACGAGCATCTAGTGATCTGAATTCCTTTCTAGGAAGATCATCCAGTTTCGATCTAGACCTCCATCGCACTTACTAAAACAATACAAAACATCAAACAAAACCTATATTAATTATAAATTCTCTGTAACAAAACTTGACACCTTCTTGCTTTTCGTGATCCTGTGACCATGCTCACCCTTTCTCTGGTTTCCTTTTGAATCTGTGACGCTATATACCTTGTGTCTACATTCAAACCCTTGTACACTCTCAGTTCCTTGCTTGCCAGGCATAATAAATCAAGGCTCCATGATGCAGCTGCTAGTTACTTGCGAAATTTTCTCCATTGTCTATTCTTTATCCATCGCATACAATCCTCTACATTTTTTGTTGGGATTGGAATGCCAGCCCATCTACTCAACGATCCCCGAACCTCAACGATCCAAGTGCAATCTACAAAAAGATGATGTTGGTTCTCTATCGTAGCCAGTGCACACAAGCAGCAATTAGTATCTCCTACATCTGGAAACTGTAGCCTCATCATCCTCTCCTTTGTAAGAAGCTTATTCTGGTATGCTACCCACATGATCACCCTTTGACTAGGTAGCATAATAGAATTCCAGATTAGATCTGCTTCCCTTAGTCTAGTCAAAGGACCCAATATATCAATATAGTTGCTGACACCGAGTAGATACCATTATTCGTTAATCTATATATGTCTCTTCTGTACCAATTTACCATTTTCTCCTTCAAGCCATTCAATTTTCTCCAGTACCAGCTACTATCCTGAGGTGGGCAATGATCCCAAATATTCCTACATGTTTTCATATATTTCTCATGCACCCATTTTACCCATAACATGTCCTTCTATGTTGCCAGTTGCCATAAAAGTTTCCCAATGGATGCTACATTCCAGTTTTCACATCCTTTAATGTTCAAACCACCAAATTTCTTAGGCATACAAACTCTTGTACAAGCAACCAAGGAGACTTTCCTATGGCCTTCATAGATAATCTCTACATTTTCTATCAATCTCTTTGATCACACGTTGTGGAAGAATGAAGACAGCCCCCCAAAAGTTGTAAATGGAAAATAAAACAGCATTGATAACCTGTAGTCTACCAGCATAAGATAGTTGCTTCGCATATCCATTGCTTATTCTGCTTGTTATCTTGTCCACTAGTTGATGGCAATCCAATTTGCTCCATTTCTTTGAGGATAAAGGCAATCCTAAATATCTGATAGGTAGGAATCCTTTAGTGAATCCAGTACTGTGAATAATCTTCTGTTGAAGTACCTCTCCTACCCCTGCTAGATAAATGGTAGACTTCTCCTGATTCGCCACCAGCCCTGTTACATCACTAAAATGATTAATTGCCTCCATGATTTGGTTAATGGAAGTTAGATCCCCTTTGCAAAGTAGCATCACATCATCAGCAAATATTAAGTGAGTGAGTTTTGTTGCCTTGCACATAGGATGAAATTGGAACTCAGGCTGTACATTCATTCTGTGAAGGACCCTTGTTAAGTATTCCATGACAAGCACAAAGAGTAAGGGGGACATTGGATCTCCTTGTCTAAGTCCCCTTCTCCCTTCAAAGTAAACATGTCCTTCCCCATTTACTTTGATAGTGTATTCCGTTGAAGTCACACACTTCATAACCAGATTGACAAAAGGTTAAGGGAAAATCATAGCCTATCAGTGCTTCTTCTAAAAATTCCCAACTTACCATATCATACGCTTTCTTGAGGTCTATCTTCATTAAGCATCTAGGAGTTGTTTTCCTACTATAATGTCTTAGTAGGTATGACAGATCAATACATTGTGAATAAGAGACCTCCCTTCTACAAAAGCACCTTGATTCTCCGACACTAACATTGGTAGTACATCTCTTAACCTTTGACATATCACTTTTGAGATGCATTTGTATAGAACATTACAGCAAGCTATAGGTCTGTACTGGCTTGCAAACTGAGGATGTTCTACCTTTGGAATTAGAACAATCATAGTTGCGTTTATCTGATTAAGGAGTTGCCCATTTGCTAAGAATTCAAGTATAGCAGTAGTTACCTCCTCACCTACAATTTTCCATGATGATTTGAAAAAACCACTCCCAAATCCATCTGGACCAGGGCTCTTATTCATATCAATGCTGAACATGGCTACTTCTATCTCTTTTGCTGTGTAGGGCCTTAGAATTTGTAGTTGTTGACTTGTAGTCAGGACACAACCTCCCCTTAGAATGTTCTTTTCTACACTAATGTACTTCCCTTTCTTACTGATTTGATACTATTTACTTGATCCGAGATCAATCGGAAACAATGTCTCTAACTTAACAACCTTCCCAAGATGGGGGCAAGGCTCCATATACATCACTCTCCAGACTCCACTTATGGGATTACACACTAGGTATATTTTGTTTTTGTTTGCTGAAACGACACAAGGAAAAAGGCTCATACTATTGAAAGTGTTTACAACAACAACAGACCTAATAGAACCCACAAAGTGGATTCTGGGAGAGCAGACCGTACGCGAACCTTATCGCTACCTCAAAGGTAGAGACATAATTTGTGATAGACCCTCGGCTCAACGGAAAAATAGTGACAGTCCAGAAGAAAAAAAAAAGTAATAGAAGTACAAGAAATAGTAAATAGTAACAAAAACAGCAGACAGTAACTATAACAAAATAATATGATTATCATAGTACAAAAAACAACAAGTAATAACAGAAATCAAAACTGAGCAATAGTACAACTACTACTACTGAAATCGCTTAACGAATAAATTACCAGAAATTCATTGGTGTGAATCAATCGACCAGGAAAAAATGCAGCTTTACCAAACGGAACCTGAAAATTTGCAAAAACGCGAACACATTAATCGCCTAGACATACAACAAGCATATAACACTTTACTATCCGATCAAAGGGAAAAAGGTACAGTAAACAAAAATTCACCATGATATCATGATGGAGCTCATCGGGAAGTCGCTGAACAAGCCTAATAAGAGTATTATTGTCGGCGGCAAAATCTCGGAGCTGGTCCAGCTGCTTCTGCCGCTCCGATATAATTTCCTCCACACGCTTCGCTGCTTTCTGTGCTTCATCCACCG
Organism: Solanum chilense; assembly: GCA_032847665.1. NCBI lineage: Eukaryota > Viridiplantae > Streptophyta > Magnoliopsida > Solanales > Solanaceae > Solanum > Solanum chilense. The sequence goes on from CM064969.1 coordinate 68,129,318, forward strand.
GAAACAGTGAAGATAGTGACGTCACCGTTCCCTTCACTGATTCTGCCATGACTTCACTTGCCGGCAAACACCGGCGGCAACAAAATCCTCTTTCCGGCCTGTGTTTCGCGCGGCGAAAGAAAATTAGGGTGACTTTCAAATTTCTTTTTTGGAAAATTAGTTTACATAAAATAATTTCGGGGACATATGTAAAAAAAAAAAAAAATTGCTGAAGAGATATATTTTAGGCAAAAGGTATAATATACGTCTCAATTTTGTCTTTTATAGTTGAAATACTCTATATTTTGAAATAATTTATATATGCTTCTAGCGTTATACAAGTAACTCAAGTATATCGTTATCGTTATAAAAAGAGCTTATATACACTCTTTATTTAACAAAAGTAAAAAAATAAAGTTTTGAATTTTTCTTTTTTAAAAAATTTATATATATATATATATATACATATATATATATATATGTATATATATATATATATATATATATACATATATATATATATATATATCTCCTTTTAACAAATATTTTAATTTTTTCAAATATAAATTCTATTTTGACTTCTTTAATTATCATTATTTGAGTTTTTTTCCCCTATCATTCTTTGGCTTAAAAAAAAGAAGAGAAAATACATAAATAAAAAAAATTATACTTGATAGCACAACTTACTTCAGTACTTAAACAACACGGACGTTTGAATATCCCCTTAACATTTTTGAAAGTGAATTAAATACAATTCTGAGAATAGAATACCATTCTCACTTGGCACATTATAACCATTAGGTATTTACACGACCAGGTTGGTTCGGATTTTTCAAAATATCAAATCTAATCATTCGTGTAAAAATTTTAAATTTATAAACCAAACCAAACTAATAAAATTCAGAAAAAATTGGATTTTTCAACCTCGGGTTGGTTCGAGTTTTTCAAATACCAAATTAAACATTTTGCCGAACTTTTGAAATTATAAATCCAGCCAAACTATTTAACTTCGGATTTTTCTAGATTTTTGGATTTTTTCAGTAAAGTCGCATACAAACATATAATTAACTTATGCTCCAAATATTTCTTTAGTACAATCAAAATATAATTATCTAAGGTTTTTTTAAAAAAAAAATAATACAAAATTTTAGATGAATATGATGACACAAAAATATTCAATAAAAAATAATAATGAAATTATCATATAAAATAAATATTGTAAAGTTATAATGAAAATAATCATAATCTAAAATAAGTTTAGTAAGTATTAGTTACATTACTAAATATTTAAGGAAAATTAAAATTACATTATGTATCCTAATTGTCTAAATCAATGTAAAACTAAAGAACAAATATTCAATATTATTGTCATTCTTACTGTTGAATTGATTCATCTTTTTTGCATTAGTAGTAATTTGATTTTGATTTAAGTTTTATTATAATTATCAATATCTAAAACTACAATCTTTATTGGACCATTCTGAATTCCATGTTTTAAACTAGAAATAATATATTAAAAAATAAAAACTATGAAATAGTATAAAAGAATATTTTAAAATGATATCAAAGTAAATATTTTCATGTATAAAATAAAATTTTAAATATATAATGTCGGATTGGTTTGGTCTCGGGTTGTTTTTTTTTAAATTAAAATCAAACCAACTCAAATGTAGTCGGGTTTTTTCCAATACCAAACCAAGTCAAACCAAATCACTAGGTGGATTTTTTTTCAATCTGCGGTTTGGTTCGATTTTCAGTTCGATTTTGAACACCCCTAATAACCATGTAAGCATCACGTCATTAATTTTTATTTTTAGTTTGCTCATTCACCTTTTTTCTTAAATTTTATTATACTAATGAATTAATAAAAAATACATTTTAAAATTAAATTCCTCCAGCTTCTTCCACCCCTTCTAGTTGTTTTTCTTCAACATTCATCAATTTTTTTATAAAAAAAATAGCATACTTCCTTTTTCTTCTTCGAACCCTCTTCTCTCCCACAAATTGCCTCTTGGAGGATACTATTTTTTGAAGTTATTTTTTTCTCAACAACTCAAATAAAAAATGAAGATTGAGTAAGAAAGTTGATAAACTCACAATTTTTGCATCACAATTAAGAAAATTCAAAATGGGTTACTTAAAATTCAAGAAAATTTACATTCAATAATATGAATTAGGTGTTGAGTTTTGTGATTAGTAAAGGAGGGGTGAGGTGAGGGATGAAGATGAACAAAAATTTAAGTATGAAAAAGGGAAAATACCCAAGTACCCCCTTAACCTATGCCCGAAATCCCAAAGACACAATTATACTATACTAAGGTCCTATTACCCCCCTGAACTTATTTTATATGTAATTTTCTACCTCTTTTTAGCCTACGTGGCACTAGTTCAAAAAAAAAAGTCAACAATCGTTGGGCCCACAAGATAGTGTCACGTAAGCTAAAAAGGAGTAAAAAATTATTAATAAAATAAGTTCAGGGGGGTAATAAAACCTTAGTATAGTATAAGTGTGTCTTTGAGATTTCGGGCATAGGTTGAGGGGGTACTTGAGCATTATCCCTATGAAAAAAAGAAAGGTATAAGAAGTGCTTCAATGGGGAAAAACACATTTGGAAAGACAACAAAATAAATAGAGAATAAAAATATTAAATATGTTTTTTTAAAAAATTGAACCCACAAATTACATTTACTTCAAAACAAAAAAAAATAAATAAAAGTTGTTAGTTATATATTGACCAATGTGTATGATTTTACCTTCAATCTTTTTTAAATTTTTTTATTATTTCATGAATTTTGAGGAGAGTGAATACACTCACTTCGCCACATTAGCTCTTAGGGTGGTATTTAATTAGTTCAGAATTGTTAAGGGATATTTAAATGCCCATATAATTAAAGTATTAAAGTAAGTTTTGTTGTCAAGTTTAGAGGAGGAGGTGGAGGGAGGGGGGTTATGTACTTTCTCTACAAAAAAGTTAAACTCAAAATTTTACTGGCTATATTGTAGTTCAGTTCTTGTATTTGTAAAAATAAAATTTAAAAATGGGGTATTTGTAATATATTTTACAAAAAAATTAGTAAAATATAAATAAATTTGACCATCAAAATAATAAATTTAAATAAGTCATTGAAATAAAAAAAAAATAAAAAAAACATGTATGAGGAGGATGAAATATGCCCACCCATATGGATTATATTGTTTCAAACAAAATAATTGAAAAGATAAATTTGAATTAATTTTTTCACTTTTTTAGAGAAAAAAGGTACATGTGACTCATTTGTATAACCACAAGAATATATGTGAGTAACTTTTACAATGACGGATATATCAACTTCAAATGGCGAAACTGAGAGGTATATTAGCCCCTTTTCTCTAGATTTTTATTTATATATAATATATATAGAATGATAGGAGTGTTGAGAAAAAATGGTGAATGTATGAATTTGATGTATTATTGATATTTTGTCTGGTATACTTTTTTAATATATGTATAAATAATGTTTAACTTTGTTTGGTATTATGTTATGTATAACATGATATTAGCAGTGCAATAAGTTTTATTGCATGTATTAACATAGTTAAAAATACATTTATCCATCAAAGTCTTTTCTACAACTTTACCATTATGTATTTGTGAAGGATATTTTTTACAAATAAATTATTAATACACTATTCATCAATATTGTTATAAACCTTATCAAATGACGCTTTATGCTATATTTGGATCATTATTACCTATTGTATTGTATTATATTGTTATATCAAATACAATGTTATTTTTGTCGTTTTGAATCCATTTCGCTCAATTGTGTATGATTTTTATTTTTTGGCCTTTCCGAAGGTTCTCTCGATATGGTGGAAGTACAACCTCTTCAAAAACACGTGTTGGTGTGTTCTATGTGCTTTCATCTGGCAGGGATCCATTTGAAACTAATCACTGAATATACAACGTTGAACGTGAATATAGACGAGAAAGAAAATTAAACATGAATTAAACAAGTAACTAATGACACACAATCAAATTTAATCCTTCTACCTTTTGAAACTCAACTCTGTGCTCAAACTTGATTCATTTCAAAATTGATCACTGAATACACATCTCAAAAGGTAGTTGTATTTGTGAAGAAAAGTGAGAAGTTGCGAAAGAATATCGCAATGGTGAGAGAAATCGTTAGTGAGATGCAACAGAAAATTGGGAGAGAAAGATGGGAAAAAATTAAGTTTGAAGTGAATTATTTAGCCAAATTGTTATATATAGTTAAATAAATAATGTTGACGAATGTAGTAAATATTTTTTTTTAAAAGTGTACATGTAAGTGATTTTCTCTTATTTAATTCCATTTAAACCTTCTACCTAGCAATTACTACATTTTTTTTTTCTTTCTTTGTTTGGTTGTTTGTTCTTCCTCTTTCTTCTTTTTAATAATCATACGTTCTTCCCTTTTTTTCATACTTTAGTCTTTTTCTATCTATCACTTTACAATATTTTTTTAAATATAATTAAATAAATTTAGATACCAATGTGGTAATTATATTTGTTAATATAAACATGTTTTATTTTCATATGACATAAGAAAATATGGATGATAATATTGTTATTCTTTTAGTAATTATTGATAAATTTAATATTTAATATAACTAAAGACATTTTAGTAAATTTATAATTACAATCAAATCAAATAATAAAATTCTTAAATAACAACAAACAATATCAGATGTCTTGAATTTCAATCTAAACGTGTTCAGTTTCAATTAGGATTATGGGAGGGTACTTAAGTAGTAATCGATGGGAAATTAGCCATCAGGCAACAATGAGTAGTGACGCTAACGGCCACCGCGACCAGCAGCAGCCGACCAGTCAGAGTCTCAACAGCTAGTGATTTCTCATTTCAGCGACCAACGACCAGCGGCAGTGAGTCGATCAACAACCAGCGACCACCCTCCAAATTTTAATTATTTAAACAAAAAATTGAATAACAAAAATCAGATCGAACTCACAAAAATCAAATTGAATTAATAAAAATTGAATTATTTCGGTTCGATGTTCGGTATACCAATTGCAAGAATCGAAAACTAAAAAAGAAAAATCGAAATCAAATTGAATTACTGAATGCCCAGACCTAAAGAATAGTACTACATTACCAAAAACTCAAAGTACTAAATCACGACTAATTCAAATCATCCAAATTTGAGAAATAATTACGAAGAAATCATAAGATTGAGAAGAATAAGGCTGAAGATTGAGAAGGATTACAAGAATGATTGAAAAGAAATCATGGATAAACTTCTAGATAGGAATAGTAACCATGTTTTTTTATTATTAAAATAATTTTGTTTCTTCATATTTTATTTGTGGTTGATATATCTTTCATATATTTAATCTCTTCTCTCACAAATTAAATATGTAAAGTTGAAGCCACAAAATGGCAAGGGTGGAAGAATGAGTACTTCAAGCTTCATCTTTGAATTTCAACAAGTCTACACTCTGATACGTTGAGTTTTGGGCATTTTCCCCTTCCTATATGGATGAATAAAAGTCTAAGGTTTTGGGTCTACCATCCTTTCCTTTGTGGATAAAATTAGTTCAAATTTGAGAAATCACTTTTGCCCATAAGCCCAATATTATGGTGCATATGTAAGACTTTCTTTTAGGTCTTATTTAGACAAGAATCACAAGTGTTTGAGAGCAGCTAATATAGAGAGAGAAGTGAGAAAGTGCAGATTTTCGCAGAAGCCCTAATAGTTATTTTCAAGCATCGATTTCCGTTTTGTTTCTTGGTCGATTGAGCTGATTTTTGGATGGCGTGTTCCTTTCAACTTAATCTTTGATCGGGAACTCTGAGAGAGGGTGATTTGGAGACCTGTAGCTCCGGATTTTAGCTTGTGATAGTAGCTGCGGTTTGGTGTTTTTGCTTCTCTAATTTCTGTAGTTTTTGATGTTATCTTGTAGTTGTGTTGCTCATCGTTTTGGCACTTTATTGATGACCATTTTGGAGGACACTTTTGTAACTCTTGTTGATTATAGTGGAATTTTAGTCTTGTAGTTTTTACTCTTCACACCGAAGAGGTTTTCCACGTTAAATTTGATGTCTCTTGTTTTGATTTATTTTTCTTGCTTGGTTGATTAGTTTGCTGCCCAAACTGTTTTATTTTTTGAATTATTTTGCCTTCTCTTGATTCAAATAGAAATAGAAAGTTTTGACTTTAGTTTCTTCCGCTATCGCCTTTATCGTGCACATTTATTTTATGCTAGCCTTTCCCAACACGATAAGCCTTTACAAGACGTGTTCAATTCTAATTAAACATTATAAGACGTGTTCAATTCCCATTAGGTTCTTAAAGACTAGTCAACCCTAAGTCGTAGTTTATGCCTATATAAAGGGTAATATAAGAGACATCTCGAGCATTTTGCAAATCCATGAGTTCATAAAGTGATTAAGATGTGACCTTCTAGTTTGAGAAATACGCCATTAACGATCCTTGAATCACAAAGAAATCTAGATCATCTTAGTTTGAGACGCGAATCACGAAAAAAGAGAAGCTAAGAGAGAAGAATCATATTAAAGAAAATTATTTTATTAATAACATTCTTGTTTCTTCAGATTTTATTTATAATGAATTTATTTTTTATATATTTAAAAGTTTTTACAAATAAATACCTGTTGACAGTGTTGAGGGACTTAATAATATATTAAAAGAACATAGAAAGAAAATTTCAAAAGATGGAAAGCACTTAACCGTCTTGAGGGACTTAATAATAATTTGACATTAAAATATCTATTTTATTTTAAGTAAAATAATTTATAATACATAGATATCTTATAATTTATTTTAGATCAAAACCTTCAAATTATAATTCATATAAATTAAATTGATTATATAAATTGGAACCATTAAAGTATTTATTAAAGCAAAGCTGTCAACAAGTACAAAAGGAGATATAGAGACAAATTCAATGAGAATCCTTTCATGACAGCTCAATCACAACAATCATCAATGAACTTATCCAAGTCAACATGATTTATTTTCAATGCAAATAATTTTACTTTAATTTATATTTACACCAAACTACATAAAACATACACTTCTTTGGATAATAAATAATGTAATATTGTTTTTACTTGATTAGCTCTCAACTTATATAAACTTTCGATCTTGTAATATGAGTGGAATATATTTTTGAATTCTCATCAAATTTAGTGTTTTCAATACTTTTCTCGATTCTTTCATTAAGAGTCTCATGCTCCTACAAGAGTTTGAGACCACTTTTACATCATATGACAAATTGAAGACGTATTTAAGTTTAGTTAGTCAAATAAAAAAATATTTTTAAGAGTGTCAATAATTCATACATAAAATTAATAATTTACGCCAATGAAATGATACACGAAAAATAAATGCTCAGCCTACAATATCCGATAAGAAAAATGTGTTCAAATACTTCTAACAAAAGTCAAATTAAATTATAGTACCTACTGTCTACTTCTACTCAAAAGTTTTAGGAAAATAATTTTGGAACTTAAAAAGTAGCATCTATGAAATGAATTTCACTACAAAATAAAAATAAAATCATTACACATTTCTTCTTAGTTTCTTTTTTAATCATAATTTTCGAATAAGCTCATATATTTTTATTAATTTTATGAAATATTATACTACTATCTTCTATTAATTTAAGTATTAAGTAATCTAGTTCAAATTCTCGTAATTCTCAATCTAAATTATTTGTTCACACTCCTTAATATGATCACACTTTGAAATATTTTTAAAAGAAAATATTTATCGCAATATGCGTGTATCTGTATTTTGAAAAAAAATTATTTTAATAATAATAACAACACAATTGAATACGCTTTTACTTGTAATATTTATATATGTTTTATGTGCAAAATTACCAAAAGAAGTGCAAAAATATTTTCTTATCAATTAAATTAAAAATTAATAAGAAATATTTTATTTATTAAACTATCAATTTAATATATTTAAAAATAAATAGCCGATAATATATAAAATCGAATCATCGATATAAAGCAGCCTGCCAAATAGAGGAAAACATCCACCCCACTTTTTCATCACTAATCAATATTATATAAGAATATTAGTTGTTTATTTAGAGCCTAATTGACAAACAGAATATTCTAATTTTAATTATGTACCAATAATTTATGTTTAGTTAAGTAAATAAAATAAGAAAAAAAAAACAGTACTAGTGGGATTCTATTTTCTTGTCCAAAATTGACCAGTGAAGGCCCTTTTTGTTGGAACCAAAAAAAAAATCAAAAAAAATCATCTATTTAGGTTGTAGATTAGCCGTTGAGCTCTCATTTTCTCAAAAATTTGCTGGTGTTTTGGTGCTTGTTGTTGGGTTGTTAGTTCTAAGATTTTTTGTTTTTGTTTTTTTTGACTTCACTTGAAGCAACCCCATTTGTTTGTATATCTTAAATATTTCTTCTTTTAAACTGTAATGGACTTAATTTTTTCATCTGGGTTGATCTTAAATTGCTTGAAGGAGAAGAATTGGAGTTGATCTTGAAATGGGTGTGGCTAAAAATTTGATCTTTATAAGAAAGAATTCAGGGGTTTGGCTTAGAGTTCTGTTTTATTTATGGTTTTTCTTTGGAGGGTTTTGCCAAGTAAAGGGACTCAGACCTCTTAGAGAAAAGTATCGTTCGTGGGGCGATGAGGTTAGTAACTTGCAATTGTTTGTTTTATTTGTTGTTGATTTTAGGATCACTTCAATTTGGTGTATGTTTTGTATTGATGTATTCTGGTCTCAATTGTCACGGTTTGACCTGAAGTTTGAGTTTTTGAAGTTGTGTTTGGAATGCATTTTACTTGGAAAATTTTTTGAACATATGTGAGTGAAAGTGAAACATATATGTGAAGATAAATGTTCAAAATCTGATAAAAACGCTAGCAAAAGTATCTGATTGTGAAGATTCTACTTTTATTTTCAATCAAAATGGGAACTTCACTCAGTCAACTGCTTAAGTTATGAAGTCCAAAGCTTATTCTTCGCTAGCTGGAACTTTTAACCCTCTGAACATCGTATGAAGTCCTAAGTTATACGAGTGATTGGTGCTTATATAAAAAGAGCAGTTACTATATGATTTGTTGTTCTTCTTTGTTAACGTTATAAATTTTTCCTGACTGATACATTTAGATCAGATTCCTCCTTCAACTATGTATATAGCTATGGGAATTGGTGCTTATAGATCTGTATGGAGAAAGAAAAAAGAAAGGGGATTTTAGCTTCCTGTGTGTTGCCTGAAATGAGAGCATCCTTGTGGTGTTTGATGCATTTGACTTTTGCTATCTGGAAATTTCAATTGAATTTGAGAAAAAGAAAGGTGATAGAAGTGGAGGATTTGTGATAAATGTGATTTTATCACATGTTTAGAGCCTAGCTTAGATCAAACTCAAAAGGGTTTCGGGACTTGATTGATAGGAAAGAGAGAATAAGAGACTTTGGTGAGGTTTTACCTACATGTAGTGCATATTTGTTAGTGCTTTATATCAGAATGGTCACCATATACCTGGGATGAAAATGATATGAGGTGATTGAATTTCAAAGTTTCCATTTATTGAGATGATTGATTAAAGTTAAGTGTATTTACAGTTGATCGACTTTGATCCTAGTTCAGCAGGCATCATGGCACTTCTGCAGCAAAGATAGAGAAAGAAAAAGATAGAAAAATTAAAAAAAGGAAAGACACGGTGCTGCTACATCTTGTCATCTTAATAGAAGGTCATTTCAGTGTATTTGAAGTGATAAATAATATCATCATGGTTATCTTTCTGTAGAATGATCATTTGGAGCTACTTTTACTCTTTTTTCCCTGGTAAGTCTGAGTTTGTATCAGAGTTTTGCCTAATAGGGTGGCATCCATTCCGAGAAATCCTTGATCTACAAATGAAAAGTTGGACTCTTATTAGGAATAGAAATGGGGACTCAACCATGGCAAACCACATAGCACTAGGAGGTTTGACCTTCTTTAAGCTTCAATGACTCGTGAACGATAGCAAAAGATCTACAGTGTAGTTATTTTTGTTTAGTTGAGAACTATCTTATAAGAGAACCAATGCTTGCATGTAATGGTTGTTGTTTTTCAAATAATATAACATTAGTCATTTCTTTAGTTCACATTACATCTCATATAGGAGTGAGGTATGGACCTAAGGATATAACATGTCTGGATGCACCCAAGGTGTTCCAAAACTTGGCTTGTGAGAGAAAGCCAATCTTGAGAACTTGGACCATTTGAGTCTTGCTAATATAAGCCTTATCCCTTAGGTATTAGTCTTAAGAAATTCACAACTTAGGGATTTATTTTGAAGCCGTAGTACTTTTCCAGCCCAAAATACCATGAATTAGTGCCAAAGGCTCTCTTTGAAGCCTTGGTTGAAAGGTTATTCAGTATTTGTGTCTTTGGGAGGTAGGAAGAACCCAGTGAAATAGTTAATGTATGAGCAAAGTGGCCCACACCTCCATCATAAGAATAAAAGGTCTCTTTATAGCCAGAATCACTTGTTGGAGATTTTTCTAGCACTGTTGTGATTCGCTTTAAGAAATGTTTACAATATAGTTTTCACCTTCTAAGCTTTCATAAATCCTATTCTGGGAGATGTTTGCCTTGAAATTGTATGTCCTCCAAGAAAGCCAAGTTTGTCCAACCTTTGTCGGAACCATGAAATTGACATGATATCAATGATAAGATATAATAAAATTAAAGGAGACAACAATATGCTAGCTAAATGTTGAAACATTTGCTCCTAGTATATATTTTCCAAGAAAATAACTTGCCTCTACAGGAACTTGTCTAATAATTGGTGAAGATCCATAAGGAATGATTTGTTATGGAGATTATACAGCGTCAATTCCCTCTTCTTCTCCCCCAACCCTGTCCCTTCTAGATAGAAGAAAAGAAAAAGTTTTGACCCATCTCACTGAAGGATGGAATGACATGATTTATTTTTTCAAGGAGCTATGAAGTTAGTTTAACTCCTTTACGTAAGATTGGATGTAAGAGTGTGCGCAGAAATACCATTGATCAGTCTGGCTATATTTAGCTTCCTTTGTGAGATATAGGATCAATGTGAAAAATCCTATTTCAGTGTAATATTTTTGGAGCTCATTTGCAGATTAAGCATATTGAAGCCTGGAGGGTATTCTACTCGTGCATGGTTAACATGAGGGCTATGTTGCTCGAACTCTTCAAAAATGTCAACGGTTGAGTGTCGGACTCTTCAAAATTAGTGTACTTTTGGAGAATCTGACACGGGTGCAACATCGAAAATGAAGAGTCCGGGCAACTTAGCATGAGGGTCATGACATTATTACTTAACTGTCTTAGGCCTTACTGCTCCCAGGATTTCTGTTCAACGATAAAGATAGTACAACACGGGATGTGTACAGGTGCATGCATGAGTTTGAAACCTGAACTGAAAGCAATTTATTTTTTAGATGGAGAGGGTAGAGGGAGGACCAATCGTCCATCGAGTTCTGAAGCTGCAAGAATCGATCTTTTTTGGGTCAATATTAGTGCTAGTGGAGCAACATCCCGTGTCTTCTCTTTCTTCTTCTATGGGTCCAACTAAACATTTCTTATTTTGCGGTGACTTCACCCACTAAAGTCCAAATCATCTTAGTATGCCCCCCACCCCACCCCACCCCACCCCCACACACAGAGTCTAGACTACAGATGCTATCTCACAGTCATCAAAATAAAAGAGAAAAGAAGAAGAAAAGAAAAAGTGACTCTTATTATAGTATGCCTGTTTGTTTTTCCTGCCTAATTGCTGATCACATTCTTCATGTTTTTGGTAGCAGTGGCTTTCTGCAAGGAAGGATGAGAATGAATTTGGGCCATTTTCTGCTTGGAATATAACAGGGACCTTCAGAGGTCCGTAAGCTAACTTGCTTTCTGGTGCTTATATTGCATTTGAGTTTTGGGACATATTCTTTATGTTCTTTTACTTATCTGATGACTAATTTCTCGTGAAGATAATGATAGTACCTAATCTGTTTTGTTAAATACACTGGGCTAAGAAGATAAAACTGATGCTATGGATTGAGCAGAAGACATCTCAAAGAAAATATCATACTTCCTTAAATAAATAAACTTTCCTTGCTACTACTGTCTTTAATCTAATAATATTTTCCTCTGCAATTTGAGCTGCAGGGTCTTGGAGGTTCCTAAATTCAAAGAATAACTCTTCCCTTTTTCCTGATTTCAAGAAATCCAATGGTAACTCTGTCCTGGAATTGATTAGTACTCCTACAAAAATAACTGGTGTACACTATGTTCAGGTAGTTCTGCCATCACAATTATCACTCTTTATACAAATTTGTGTTTACTCGGGACCTTTTTTTTCACGAACTTACTTGTCTCTCATCAAAAGAAATGAAAAAAAAGATGTTGTATCTCTGTAGTTTCTACAAGATGATGATTACTGGAATATAAGTTGCCACCAAAAAGGAAAGAAGTTACTTTACTGAAATTGGATGAAATACAACACCTTCATTTGTCTTTTTTTTTTTTAATCTTGGAAAAAGGAAGTCTTGCACAACAAATTGCATGCCATGATTGATTGCATCGCTTGTTTTCTCATCTGATAAAGAATGGGGAGTCATAAACTGTTATTATTGCTGTAAGCCTGTAACTTTGAAGTCTCTATCCATGTTAGTCTTGGTTTTGGAGATGACCAAAAATTCCCTTTAGAAGATTGCTTATATCATGATTATTCTAGAGCCTATGTCATTTACCCAAATTCGAAGCTTGTACTTTGGTTGGATATAGTTTTCAGCCAGAACAAATTTTTATTTAACATCCCCACTAGAATTACGAGCAGAGTATCATCCATTTGTTGCTGTGATTGATAGTCTTTAATCATGATGGTGTATGATGGTATTCCTGACATCTATGTGATTACCGTAGCAATTGCCATTTTAAGCTCGAAAATCTGAACCTGATAGGCAAAAGTCATATGTGCTTATGCCCTATTGCTAGGCTTTTGCGATGTATTATGCTCCTCTGATGAGCTTTTCAAAAGCTGTGTTATAAAGCTTGTGAATTCAAAATTTTCTTTTGCCTGCTATAATTAGTAGTAATGTCGAGTGGAGCACTTTATCTTCCTCAGTTGGATATACTTTTTATGATGGCATCACTTATTTCAATTACATTATCTTCATATAATTTACTGTTGCCAACAGGGAGTAATAATTTTCCATGATATTTTTGACAATGAACGTGGGGGTGCTCAAATCAGAGTAGAAGGTGTATATGTATGGCCATTCAGACAACTTCGCATGGTAGCTCACAGGTACTAATTTTGTCACTTGGCTGAAAGGAAATTCTTTGCGTATATACGTCTAACCACCTATCTTGCTTTATAGCAGAAAATTGATGTTGAAAGGTCCGTTTATAGTAGAACGAAAATAAAAGAGCTTTATAAATTAGAAGTACTCTCAACTAATATTTTATAATTCAAAGCTATTTTCACTTTCTTATTGAGAGATTGCAGTCTGAAAATTGTCTTTATGAAGTTCATGACAGTAATATCACACATAAGATGTAGAGGCTTAGGACTTGGGTATTTTAGTGTTGAGTTTGGTTATATCAGGTTATGAATAGGCATAAAAGATATGGTGAAGGATTATGACCTCAGGTTAGCTTTGTGAAGTGTTATTGAGAAAGATAGTAGAAGTGTATTTCTTAGGAAAATAGCTGTAAAGTTGTAAAGGAAAAGAAATAATTTCCTTCTAACTATTTGTTTTAAGACTATACCTTAATGTCATAGGTTTGGGCATAGTTAGTTGATTGGATTGATTAAATTGATCCAATGATTCTGTAGACTAAGGTTTGAATCTCAGAGAGGGAAAAATTGGGTGACTTCGTCTCTATTGCTCAAGTCTTGGTGGATAGAGTCATCCGATACTAGTATTGGTAGGAGAATGCTGGAATATAATATAGCACTGAGCCACGTGCATGTTGGTCTGCAGTCCGGACACCACTGTTATAAAAAATACTTTCTTTTGGAAATGTTTCTAGTCACTTTTTCCATAATGGCCATCCAACTTTTTCCATAAGTTCCCTGCATACAAATGCTGATTTTTTTTTAATTTTTGGTACTATTGTTTTGCTTTTGTAGCAACCGAACTGTAACTCAGGTGTCAGGTATTGCATTGAGAAACAATGTAAGATAACAAAACAAACTATATAAAAAACATCTTTATTTTGCTAGGGGTAGTTCTTATTGTTGAGACTCTTTCAAACAGAAGGAGCTCAATTTGGCATCTAACTTATTAACTAAAATAACCAAATTGAGATTTGAGACAGAGACTTGTGGTTCATGTGTCCTTGGTCTTTTTTAACGTGACTCACAAACCTCCATTGTGTGATGTGAATTGAAAGGCAAGCTCTCTCTCTCTCTCTCTCTCTTTTAGTCCAAGCTGGCATCCAGTTGGGTAGTAGGAGATTAGTCATGCTTAGGCTCTGATCTAAAAATCCATCCAAAAGCTCTTGTCTACGACCTATGTAAATTTAAACTATTGTTTCAGTCACGCGCATTACAAGCCTGTAGATGGTATTAGTATTTGGAATGCTTCATCAACTGACATTTATGCTTCTTTTTCAGCAGCAAAGAGGGTGAATTTGGCCAGGAAGATGATTATCTGTTATCAAATCCTTATCATTTGGTATTAATCATGACCATGTTTTATTTGCCTTTGACGTGACAATTTATGACATTTGTACTTGTGGGTTTTGCTAGCACTGAGCATGATTACTTTAAATTTCTCCATTGCTGTTATGTATTTCTGTTTATATTTTGAATTTGATAACGCTCACTGTCACTGACAAATTTACAAATTTAACGTTTTCATCCATGAATGACATGATTTCTCTTGTATACAATATTGAGACAATGCATACATAATAAAGCAAATTTGTTGCTCATGTTTTTATACAAAAAATGAAAGAAACTACTAGTGGTGATTAATAGAGGGAACTCTTTGTTCCATATGAAAAAACAAGAAATATTGGAGGCAACTTGTTGTATCGTTCACACGCCACACTCCCTCTACCAATTTGTTCCTTCATAAATTTTATTTTCTAACTTAAAAGGGTCTGACATCCTTCTTAAGAAAAAGAACCTTAAAAGGGACTGACATGGTCCGAAAAAAGTTGACAATTGAAAAGCTCATTGTCTGCAAATGGACAACTTCTACTTCAATGCCCATGTCGTCACATTTAGCTTCTTTGTGATCAAAATGGACAGAAAATCAGGAAGCTCTTAATCTTTTTTTATGTTTCATAATGGCAGCTAAGAGACTGAGCCATTTAGTTAAATAGACTTCAATTTAAAAAAGAGATGTTCTTTTTAGCGCAGGAATTATCTGTATTCTAGATAAATAAGTTACGATAACAAATTTTGATTTACATTCTATTCAAAGAATTCTAATCAAATATTGAATGTCAACTTTTTATCAAATGATAATATCTTTCTTTATCTTACCTTTCCTGCACAGCTTGGAACTTTCTCATCTCAGGTCTTCCAAGAGTCGCCACGAGATAAGATTTGGAAACAGAAACACTGTAATAATGATTACTCAACCTTGATCCAATTTAGCTTTTTTAACCATTGCTTAAACTATGTATCTCTGTTACTGCAGCGCCTATTTATGAGATGGAGAAACATTGTAATGTTGAAATTGCAGCACAAGTTTCTCGAGTGTCATCTTCCACTAATGGTACTTGATTTTTCTTCTTTACTTGTTCATCTCTTTGCCCGGTTTTCTCCCTTATTTATGTAAACCATTTGAACTGAACTCTGGATTCTGTATTCACGCTGCTCCTTTCTATCATCTGATGATATCTGCTTGTTAACTTCCTCAAATTCTGTTTCTCTGGTTCATGTTTACATTGGATGTTATTAGTTTTTAACGTAGATTTAACTTCCATATTGATGTTAGTTGAGAACTTCTTATCATATCCTTTTAGAAGCTCTAATTTTGCCTTTGTTGCATTTCCTTGGAGCATCGTGTATGCCCTGATAATGCAAAACAATAGATATTGATGCATTGTGCTTTTCTACCCATGATCTTTAATTAGTATACAGCTGTACATGCGCCAAAATGCAATTTGTCCAAACCCGTGGGAGATTTTACGAGTAGCATGTATCATTAGAAATTCAAACTTATGCTTTAGTTTGAGAAAATACTTGGGGAACATATTTTAACTTACTTGTCTTTTTCCAGATGGAGATCAAGACCATTATCATCTAGAAGGATTGATGGAGAGCCCTTCAGTGGATGATGATGGAGACTGTTTCTCCCCCATGCTATTGAATGCCACTTCTATCAATATAGAGGTTTACTACAACAAAGCAGTTAATTACACGTTAATGGTCACCTTTGTATCCTCCAAGAGTTGTTATTCATTGATGTTATTTTCTTCTATGAACTGCATTTGTGTGGATTCCTTAACTTCTTGAAACCTAGGTTTCTTTTCTTCAAGTGCTCCTTCTCATTCGGCAAATGGAACATAGCAATACCCAATCAGTAAGAATATGAGATTCTGTTACAATAAATGACATAAGTCTTCCCATGTTACTATCTTGCTGTTGCAATGTGTCAAATCAAATGAATGGTGTCTGATACTTTTTTTACAGGGAGCTGCCAAAGTTTCAATTTTGATGATCGGGCAACAGGGAATAATTGATGCTTATCTTTGTCTTTTACATCTGACTGCAGGCATACTTGTTGGTAAGTTTGATGGTAGCTATTATCTAAGTGATTATAGCCAGCACATTTAGCTGGTTTTATTATCTAAAAGTTGTATAGTGGTAACAATGAGGTAGCCCCTCTAGGGATTAACATGGTATTGGTTAGTAACTTTTTATCAAGGCATTTCTATGTCATGCTTTGCCTCCACGTAACCAACTCTTAGAAGTTTGTATATTTTCCCTTAACAGACTCTATAAAATATTCTATTTTTCTTGTTTCTAGCGGCTCTGCACTCTGTAAATAAAATCTCCTCACCCCGTCATTCTTTACAGAATCGCTGTTCAATGCTTTTGCAACCGCTGCATTTTTCAAGTTCGTTGTCTTCTCAATATTTGAGATGAGATATCTTCTCGCTATATGGAAGGCAAATAGACCTATGACTAGTGGAGAGGGTTGGCAAGCAATGAGACGCGAACTGTCAGTTCTGTACAGCCGCTTCTGTAAGTATCCTTGCTGAAATGTGAACATGTGCATAGAATTAAACTGACTCATCAGCTATATGTGTCTGTACCTTGAACGTGTCTGGCTGCAGGGTATTGCTCTAGTGAAAGGGCATATTAGATGCAACAACATACCTAGTGTTATCTGATAGACCCGTGGTTCAAGTAAAGGGAAAGGGGAAATTAGATGTTGAAGAGTAAATAACACATTTGAGTTTTTCCATTAAAAGTTTTCTTTGACATAATTGCACTTGCTTTGATATAAGTTAATGTAATAACACATCCTGAATCTATTCCATTCCTATACCTAGCATAGGAAGATGTAACATCTGATTTTCAATAATTCATTCAGGGCTCAACTGGGCTTCAGAAAATTTGTAATTTCTGATCTGAGACAACGGTTTTAAGATAAAAATCAGTATTTAGATTGCAAAATTTAGCAACAAATTAATATTTTCGTGTTCAACGTACTACATAGTGCTTGGTTTGGTTCAGATGGGTGCCAAGGGCCCAAGGATAAAGAGATTTTATGACATTCTCTTTATGTCATTCTAACATCATTAGACATAGTGAGCCAAAGAACTATGAAGTAATACAAGAGAATGTAGTCACTCAGATTTTGTAAGGAAACGCAAAAGCTTTCATTAGTTCTTCTCTCCCTCTGTCTCGTGCAAACTTGATCTATGTCAGACATTAGTATTATTGTCACGGACAACCTGCTCATATCTCTTTGTTTTCCAACATTGTTTTGCAGATGGGATCCTTTTAGGTGGAATTTTAATCATGTATGAATTCCATAGGTTTCTGCAGCCACTCCTTTTCCTTTTACACTCTTTTTGGATACCTCAAATTGTAACTAACGTTATTCGTGACTCGAGAAAACCGTTGCATCCTCATTACATCTTGGGAATGACTGTTACTCGGCTAGCAATTCCACTATATGTCTTTGGTTGTCCTCATAATTTTATGCGCATAGAGCCCGACAAAAGTTGGTGCATTTGTTTGGGAATTTTCATGGCAGTGCAGGCATTAGTTCTTCTTTTGCAGCACTATCTTGGATCTCGGTGGTTCATTCCACGACAGGTATTATTTTGCTCTTTTGTTTTTCGATGATATAGATTATGCTATTAGAAGTTAGTAATCAACTGCAAATATTAAGTTTCCCCTGACCTATCTTTTCGGATTTTAGTATACAAGGTATATGGTTTAGACAAAAAAAAAAACTCTTCATAAAGGAACACTTAATCATCTATGAGTTTTGTAGTGACTAGTGACCTATCTTATGTAAGTTTTGCTGATGTGTTGCAGATTTTACCTGAAAAATATAGTTATTACAGAAGATTTGATCAGAATGGAGATCATGCTACTGACTGTGTGATTTGCATGACTGCTATTGATCTCACTCAACGTTCAAATAATTGCATGGTAATGCTACATGTATTGGACTTTTCTCACTATAATGTGGAATTCTTAACAAATATGATTTGATTTTACTAATGGAAAGAAAAATCCATATGGGTATAACGTGCCAACTAATGTTCAGGTGACGCCCTGTGATCATTTCTTTCATTCGGGGTGTTTGCAAAGATGGATGGACATAAAGATGGAGTGCCCAACATGCCGACGTTCTCTTCCTCCAGCCTGAACGGATGTTTTTTGTTTTTTGAATTCCTGTTAATATACAGCAACTGACATCACCAACCTGTCAAATGAGGTAAATATCTGTTCATGAATTTATTTTAAGCACTATATAGGGTTTAAATCCCAGTAGAGACAAAAGATACTAGGTGATTTCTTCCATCTACCAAGCCTTGGTCGACAGAGTTACCACGGTACCCGTGTTGGTAAGAGCAGATACCTAGTGGAATAGTCGTTGTATGTAACCTGGTCCGAAAACTACCATCATAAGAAAGATAAAAAAGGACAAGCGCGCCGTACATAAGTTATGCAAAGAAGTTCAGTGTGTCCATGAGTTGTTGAAAAGTTAAACAAGTTGTCTGACTAATAGCCTGTTTAGTCAAAACATCCAAAATTTGCTTATTTTTAAAAGTATATTTTCTCAGAAAAAGTACTTTTGGGTAGAGTAGCAATTTGTATTTAGCTAGTCACTTCGAAATCACTTTTATAATATTAGAGTAATAATTTATGCTTGACGAAGGTCCCAAAAGTGCTTCCAGAGAACATCAACTTTTTTTTTGAGCTTCTTGAAAACAACTTATGCTATTCAGAGCTTCTTCTCCCTTTGTCCAAACGCCGTAACTCTCTAAAATGATCATTTTTGGCTTTCTTGAAGCTTGGCTAAATAGGCTATAAATGCATCTCATTGTGATTATTCCCTCTATAGATATAAAGGTTCCTTCTTCCCTTGGATCCAGAACGAAAAACGTGACTGAGCTTTGTATTTTTCCTCAGGTTGGTGTCGGAGTGGATCAGAGCGTTCTTGAGAAGTCTTAAAAGTAGGTTTTATGAAAATTTTAACGCAGAAACACCAGATTGCCGCGTGCAATTCTTGTGATGTACATTATGGTCATTCTAGTTTTTATTCAAGATGATAACATTCTAGTTTTCTCTTGTATTTCATTACATTTTCTTTGAGATAGAAAGCAAGTTGTAAATTTCAAGTTGGGCATTGTAGCACCTTTACATAGTTGAATTACAGGTAGATAGCAGTGATAATTTTTCACAGAACAGTTGTGTGTACAGTTTTCTGATTTTGTTGTACTATACTATGGTTCCTTCCTCCTACAGAATTTGTTTTAATTTGCCCAATAAATGATGACATTGTAAACTAAATTCAAGTTTTGGTCAAAAATGACCTGAAATTTAGAATTATTATGTGTAGTACTTTGGAATATTTAAGGCTTTTTCATTTGCTTATTTACTAATCAGATCTCATTTGGAATGTTTGAGGGAAGGGACTTGTGTAACCAAAACTCGGCTCCGTTGGTTGGAGAACAAGTTATCTCAGGATTGTTATTCACCCTCGATAGGACAAAATAGCACTATAATATAATCCTAGGATAACTAATCTCGGAGCAAGTTATCCTGACCAAACATGGAATAAACTTCATGTTAAAAATCCACATTTGCAATAAACAATTGCATCTAGTTGATATGCAAGTAGCAACAGATAAAAATTAAACCAAAATGAAAAAAATGTGAAATTTCAAGGAGAATCATTGTTTGGGACAACAGATATAAACAGCATCAAAGTTAAATTACCAACATATATGTAAATATATAAAAAACTTATCACACACCATAATTTACAGACTTACACTATTGACTTTATTCCTTTTTCACATTGGCTACTAAATTTGAAAAAAAAAAAAAGAAATCAAGGAAAACTCAAGCTAGTACTAATTTGTCATATTATCAGTAGAACCAACACATGAGCAACAATATCAAGTGCCACAATGAAATGCTAAACAGTCAATGGGATGCTCATCCACAGCATCACATTCCTTCTTGCTTCTCTGAAGAGGCTTTTCTGGCAAACAGTTTCGACGATCATCGTAAACTATACCCTTTGATGTCAAGTTGCTGCAAATCCCTTGTTCCTCACAAAAATAGTTATAAGAGAATGTGAAGTTTGAGAGCTTAGGTAATGTACATATTCCCTCTGGTACAGTTCCAGTAAACATGTTATGTGCTAAATTTAGTACCTCTAAGTGAGCTAAACCAGAAATACTATAAGGTATTGTCCCTGCTAACTTGTTGTTGCTCACATCAAGAACTTTTAACTTGTATAAAAATCCCACTTCAGGAGGCAAACAACCTGATAAGCTTGTATTAATAAGGAGCAACTCTTCTAAGGAGTTTGCAAAGTTGGCTATGCTTGGTGGTAAGCATCCTCCAAAGTAGTTATTAGCAAAAACCACAACAGAAGCAGAGCTTGATCCTAAATTTGAAGGGATTACATTAGATAAACGATTATTGTTTACGAAAATAGCATCGAGATCTTTGCTAAAGAGTGGAGGCGGCAATGGCCCTTCAAACTCATTGTAGCGAAGATCAAGATATTTCAAGGAAGGCAGAGAGAGGACAACGTTAGGAAAAGGTCCTACGAATCTGTTGTTACTGAGATCAAGCTCATGCAAAAGAGTGAGGTTGGATAAAGAGAGTGGGAGGATTCCACAGAAGCGGTTGCTGTTCAGGTGCAGCAACGCTAAGTCATGGAGAAGGCCGAGTTCCTCAGGTAGGAAACCGGCTATATCAGCATGGTTCAGATCAATGCCAGCAACAACTTGGACTTTGGTGTTATTAGGGAATGGGGCGCAATATATGCCAGTGTAGTTGCAGACTGAAGGGCCAACCCAAGTAGAAGTAAAGTTGTTAGGATCAGAGTAGATAACACGTTTCCAAGCTTGGAGAGCAATGTAGGCTTTTTGCAGCCTCGGGTTTTTTATGCCCTTACCGGAGGAGGAATGGCTGTGTTTGGCTGCTGAGTTGTTGAACACATTGGAGGTAAGACTTAGAAGCAAGATAACAAAGGCAGTAGTGGTAATGGGAAAGGAAAATGAAGCCATTTTTGTTGATGACTAGCAATGCAAGCATCACTCAACAGCCTCTACTTGGTTTTTATAAGGTGAGATATCCTTTCATTTTCAAATACTTCTTAAGGTCCTTTAGGCTAATGATATAACTACTACATCCACAGTGCATTTTACACAACAACTGAAATAACAGCAACCTAACTACTCTAAGAAATAGCAGCCAACATAATGATGTCTTTTGTACAATGTTTTCACATCTTTATCAGATGGTTCTTAAGAAATTTCTTGGATTCTAGATCCATCAACAAGATGGGCAAATTCAACGTTAACAATGATCATGATATTTGCAGATAAAGTTAGAGTTAAGGGGATGTGAATGACATAGACTTCCCTCCTTACAGGTAGCTTTCTCAGTTGTTTGAAGTGGGATTGAATAAGGACACAGTATAGGTAAGAACAGGATCTTAACTTGAAGTTAAAGCAAATGACTTTGTTTCAACAAAGTTTTAAGGTGATAAGAGCCCTCAGCTAGGGGAGTTTCCATTAAAGCATTAACTGGTACAACAACAACTATATTCTCTAGTTGAATGGTGGATTAAATCTATCCTAGGACAGCCAAGATCCTATGGTTAATCACAGTATGCACTATCGTTCAGCTAGCATGTTATTACTTCTCTTAAATGTTTTAGATGATTTGAACACTTCAATCAAACCTGATAATTTACTCTAGACTGATATGACTACTTACGACGAGTGTGTAGGTCTTGCTAAGAAGTAGCAGAAAGTAAAATTTTATAACAATTTCTGCATAAAAGGCAACTATAACAAGAAGCAGCTTCAGAGCTCCATAGAAACAAGAAAAACTTCAAGAAAATACTGTTCCAGAATAAACTTTGCAGAAAATGCCAACCAAAGTGACATAGTTTGGGAAAATTATTAAAAAGCACTGGACAATCAAGGAAATCTACACAACCAAAGGACAGTTTTCGTCATTATCATTCATCACCATATTAGATTAGCCACCGCCACCTGACCCATATTTCTTTCCAAACATAATAAGCTGCAGCTTATCGTACCCGGCTAGGACACCTGCACCAGCAACAGCACGTAGAATGTTTGCTCCAGCACCTTTGAAGAGGGATTTACTGCCTTCATTCTTAACAATCTGAGAAAATGCATCCATTGAACCCTTGTACTTGACTGCTTCTCCAGAAGTCATCATCATTCTTCTACGCACTGTATCAATTGGGTAAGAAGCCAAACCAGCACCAATAGTGATACCCCATCCCAGCAAGAAACTCGCAAAAAAACTATCCTGTAAAAAAACAGAATATTGCAGTAGTGTTATACCAGCCACACTATCACACGGAAACTAAAGCTACTAGAAATAGAGATCATCCTTCAGTTCTAAATGTTGACGGTATGACCCGAGCAGATGAGGGACTAATCACACATAAGTCATATGCATGTAGTGAAATGGTTTGAATCACCAAATCATGAAAAATATGTATTGATATCTCAAATGATAAACTTCTACATATGGATAATACATCATTGACGAAAGGGAGGAGAAACAACAGAAATATTTGGTGAAGTTGTGAGAGCACGTGTGGGGTGGGGGTTTAAAGTGTGTCAAAAGGACAAAAGAATCCAGCATATGAAATGTGTGCGCTTAAGGTATGAATTTATAAAATAAAATGAAATTGAATCAGAATTAGGATTTCCGATACCTGCATGTCACCGACTAGAAGTACTGGTTTAAGTGAATCATACATTCCAAAGTACAGACCACGGTAAACAATAATGCCCACACATGAGATGGTGAATCCACGGTAAAGCCCCCCAATACCATCTGACTTAAGAGTTTTCCTGTAAACGTCAACCAAACCATTGAACTGCCTCTCACCACCCTTTTTTGCAGCCTTATTATCATTAGCAAGGCGTGTTCTTGCATAATCCAAAGAATACACAAATAAAAGGGATGAGGCACCAGCAGCACCACCAGATGCCAAGTTTCCTGCAAACCACTTCCAGTAGCCATCCTTGTCTTTCTTGAAATTAAAGAGTCTTTTAAAGTAATCTTTGAAAGCGAAATTCAAGGCCTGCAAAAAACATATTCAGGAATTAATAAATCTGAAGGACGAAAAATGTTGCAAAAGTGACCACAAATTTTAAGTACTCAAATGTACCTATCCTACTTTCAAGTCGTCTTTTTTTTCTTTATTAGGCAGTGCACATCACTAGAGAGATTTATAAAGTTGAACAATATTACAATAAAGAAAATTTTAACTAATGAAAGAAATGCAGAAATTAATGATCCCTAAGGACACAAGATGATGTAGTGATGACCATGTCCATGTAATTGTTTAAACTACAAATGTACCGATGATACCCTCAAGTCTTCCTCTGTTAGCTTTTTTGACAATACACATCTGGAGAGATGCATAAAGTTTCAGTACTATCATAATAACAAATGAATCAAAGCACTTTTAGAATGCTGGAAAAATGTATTCAAATCCAGGACTTATCATTGTTAGACACAATAAAGTTTACCAGCAACCAGGGTCTCTAAATCATTACAACAATAAAAGTAAAATGTTCGAAGTAATGATGGCAAAACCAGTTGACATGTTCTATATTTTGTTTTAGTATTATCTTAATAACAGCCTTGTAGGTAAATAACAACAAACTTTGAACAAAAATCAAAAAGCGGGGAAGTGCTCCCCAAGTGTGATGAAAAAGTTAAGTAGCAGGCTACATTGTAGACAATCAATAGGGGTCAACCAACAGAAAGTAAGGTTAATCAACCTGAGTGGGGAAGTATCTGATGACATTTGCAGTATTGCCTCTCCAAAGAGCAAGGACGCCTTCATCCTTGATAGTTCTACCAAAGCAGTCTGAAATCCCTTTATAAGGTTCAGAAAGTCTACCAGCCTTTATCATCTCATCCTGATTCTGAATCAAAAGCTTGACTCTCTCAATTGGAGCTGCAGCTGTCTTAGACACTGCAGCAGAAACCCCTCCCATAAGAAAATCCACGACGAAACTGTTAGCTTTCTTCTCTTCAGATGGGGCCTGTATGAGAATACGATTTCCCAATTGACGGACTTCCAGATTAGCGGCTTGGCAATTTGTCATACAAGCACCCCGTAGAATTTCATTGACATATCCACCAGTCATGTTGTATGAACCAGTATACTTAGAATGCGTGTGGGGAGATATTAGAGAGAAGAGGTGTGAATTGCCATGTATTTTCTGAAATGCAGTTGGAGGCGCTGAACCATCCCCCATGTTTGTATATCAACACAGTGACCTGCAAAGAAGAAAAATAGTAACTGAAGTATTCCTAAAAATACAAATAGTGGAGCACGGAAGCTTCCTATAAGCAAGGAACCAAATAATTAAGCTACACTGTGGAGCTTTCAGTTCAAAAACTGGAATA
The DNA here is from genome assembly GCA_032847665.1 of Solanum chilense. NCBI lineage: Eukaryota > Viridiplantae > Streptophyta > Magnoliopsida > Solanales > Solanaceae > Solanum > Solanum chilense. The sequence continues at coordinate 68,154,459 of CM064969.1, forward strand.
AAGATATTTAATCACTAAGCAGTCAAACCCTTACCTATAAAAGCACATCCTCGCAGGAATTCTAAGCAAACACAATAGAATATTTACTAAATAATTCAACAAGAACACACTTAGAAATAGATACTTGACAATTACTGTGTATTGACAGAAATCAACAAATACTTTGGATCTGAGAAACAAGGGACTACAACAATAACAACATACCCAGCGTAGTCCTACAAAATGGGATCTGCGGAGAGTAGATTGCACGAAGACCTTACCTCTAACTCAGAAGTAAAGAGGTTGTTTCCAATAGACCCCCAACTCAAGAAAAACAATCCAAAAAGAGAAGTAATGGAAGAACAAGAAACACCAGATTGTAACAAAATGGAAACTACAACAAAACAATAGAAATAGATACTTGACAATTACTGTGTATTGACAGAAATCAACAAATACTTTGGATCTGAGAAACAAGGGACTACAACAATAACAACATACCCAGCGTAGTCCTACAAAATGGGATCTGCGGAGAGTAGATTGCACGAAGACCTTACCTCTAACTCAGAAGTAGAGAGGTTGTTTCCGATAGACCCTCAACTCAATAAAAACAATCCAAAAAGAGAAGTAATGGAAGTACAAGAAACACCAGATCGTAACAAAATGGAAACTACAACAAAACAATACAATGATCAAGGTACAAGAAACAACATAGAGCAAACAAAAATCGAAGGACAAGATACTACGGAGCAAAACTACAACTACAACATACTGCTACCTACTAACCTTCTATCTTAATAGATAGATATGTAGTAATTTAACACCAGAACGTCACCTCAACATGCACAGTGGTTTAGCATAGCCAGAATTTTCACGAATGATGTCTAGAAATTGTACACGGGTACATTTTTTCTTTTGGATGAATGAGTGCACTAGAAATTTTAAAATTAAACTATGAAATATACATGAAAAAATTTGAAAAAACGAACGTAATATACATGAAAAAAAATTGAAAAGAGATTTGAACTCACAAACACTTAAAATATTGGCTCTTTCAAGGCACCTTAAACCACTAGGCTACAACACCTTGTTGTGTTAAGGGTGTCTAGAATACGTTATTTCACTACTTTGTATAAACGGTATAATTTTTCTGACGAAGAGTGTCCTAAAGACTATGTAGCTACATCCCTGAACATGCAGATTATACATAAACAACCAAGATATTTACCAATACCATGGATAAAAACAAATATATTTTCATTTTCAAAATCCAAACTCAAATCATAAAAGTATCAAACCTCAAAACTAATCATAGAAAAAGCAAAATGAGAAATGATCTCAACTCTGCTGAACCAAACTACATAACTCACTCAATAAACAACCAATCGCCAACGGGATAACTATGATCCGTCAATCATACAACAACACAGCAAATCACAATTGCATAGTAAAGACATTAGTAATCAACTTCTCCTAACAAAATTCATGAACTTGACGATCAACTGATCTACTGATCCGATAAAGTTGACAAGTAAACAAAATTCTCATATTAGCAACATTTACACACAGTATAGGTGTTTCTACGTGTAGAGAGAGAGAGAAAAAACGATACCTGAGAGAGTGCGAGAGGTTTCCTTCCCAGCTCCGAGGAAGTAATATTTCTTCAATGAAGCTGAGTGAGTATTTTAGCAAAATGGAGTTTCTAGAAGCTACAGAGGACTAGGGTTTCCAAATTATTGACTCATCTGACCCTCTTTCTCCGCCAATATTATACTAACTGCCATTTTCGCGCTTCATTCAACACTACTATTTATAGTCATCCATAGTCTATTATGGTGGCGCTGAGACTAAGGTTCTCTCTTTCTTTTTTTCCCCTATTTTATATAGCTATATTTTTTTCTTTCTTTTTAATAAATACTATAACCATGTCATACGGGTCGCTTAATTAATTTCAATGTGGTACTGTGACTCATTTACAAAAATCACGTTGCCTAATAATTTTTGTTTCGGTTAAAAATTGAATTTAAAACTTCATAATTTTTATTTTACAAAAACATGTTATCTCTCATCGGCATAGGTAACTTGATTCATTAAGCTTGAACATATATGAGGAAAAATTACCTAGTGTTTTTATTTATAAAATTTGTATTTTTGAAATCTAACTTTATTGAGAAAAAAAGGTTACTTGTGAATGTTATAAACTCGTATCTGACTTGATACAATGTAAATTATATAATACAAATATTCTATTTATGTATTGTATTAAGGATATTGATGGAGATATTAACATACTACTTAAAAATTAATTAGATACATATAACAGCCCAAAACAGATGAAACCTTTTATAAATTGAAATGAAGAGCACACTTGTGAGTTGTCCCAAACTTAACATAAATTATTGGGGAAGTTCCAAGTAAAGTTACACATTGTAGCGAATACAGTTACAATATCTGATCAGTAGAAGTTTGCAAGTCACAGAGGAATTCAAATGTTAACAACACCAGTTATATGTTGTTTTTGGATACAAATGACACATACAAGTCTAGCCTATCTTTCCTGAAAAATAATTTCGGAAAGACGGGGACAGCAGCAACTACAGTTCTGCAGATTCATGAATATCATTAAGCTTTGTAGGCCAATCCCCACAACGCGTTGATATATGAGCATGAACGTATACAGTTTCGTAAATCAATGAGGCTTTGATACATTGAACTGCTTCAGGGCGCATTTTTCTACAGACCGTCTCTATGAAGAACATAAGGAAGTTTTTTGCTTTGCCAGCAACTGCCTAAGCTTTTTAATCAGCTGAGGATTTGAGCACATATAATCCTGGAATGATTCCTTCAGGCTTTTCAACATGTTCTTATGATCTTCAGTGTGGTCTACGTTAAGTAACTTGGTGAATAAGTTCTTCCAGAGTTCAACTTTCCAGTATCTGAAAGCAGAATGGAGAATACGAAACATATTACATAACAATAAGCAACTGGAATTTTCCATTTCGTGTGGACCATAATGACTTGATATTAGTATATACCAAACCATCGGAAATTTCAAACTTAGAAGACGATGCAAGCATTAATTATTTGGACACAAGATATACCAGCAAACAGGCAGTGGAGCAAAGACATACCGCTTAAAAGGCAACTTAGGTTGATAACTATGGCCACCATGGGGAGAAGGTCTTCTCTCAATCTCCATATATGAATTGTGAAGCATCATGTGTACAATAACACAGAGGCCATATGCATCCACCTGGTATCACCATTAGATATCAAAAATCTAGTTTCCACTCGGCACCAGTTTAATCATCTGGACTATATAAAGTTGCTAGATCTTGAAAGGCATTTACCTGATACTTCCATGGTTTTTGTTCTAGCATTTGGATGCAGCGGAAACCAGAAGTTCGACTGTCCCCTATAAACTCGGTCTGGTCAGGGAAAAGACTCAGGTCTATACCCCGTCCCCAGTCGACAAGGCTAAGTCCCTGGAAAATAAAACTGTGATAGTCTGCCAATGTTTCATTATTACCAACACAAAATGCGTAGAAATACCTGTTCCCTCCATGAACCAGTACGGTGACGAAAATTTTCCACGTCATCTGCCAGATCGTCCCTGAACAGGCACGATAGCATATACTTCATTAGAGAGATACCCCTAAACTACTCTATTTTCACAGTTCAACAATAAAATGATATTTTGAATAGTCCTAAAATTGGTCCAATTTCCCAAAGCAAAGAGTAAGTATTTCCTTATTTAAATACTACTACGCCTCAAACCCAAACTATTTGTAGTTGGCAATATAAACCCTCAATATACACTCTGCTCCATTTAATAAAATATAATTCAAATCTCACCTTAAAAAACCATTTTTAGATAAAATTAGGGCACTTAAATTGGGTCAGCAGAAGTTTTCATCTGAGATACTCGGAAGGCTTCCTGGGAGTTCATTAATAGATATCAAGAGTTCTCTCCCTTTAAACCTTGAGATGCAAAAATAACTATTGCTCAAAAGCATTTCAAATATTTCATTCTAATCTGTTGTTTAAGAAATTATAGTGAAAGTTAGAACTCCATATGGAAGCAAACATTAACAGCAACCCTCTCATAAAATTGACATAAAGAAACCATAGAAAACTTGACCTGAAAGTAACTTTGAAGACATTTAGAACCATGAATTTCTTTTTCTTCGTTAACCCATATAAACAACAGAAACTGTAAACAACCTACAAGGACAGATTTTGCAACCTCATGCCAATGTATGTAACATCTTATCCTGTCCGACGGAACTCAAAAGGTATCAGTCCTACCAATTACACTTTTTCAGAAGGATAAGAGAACCAAAAAGTGAGTAAAACCGTAGACGTTGCACGATGCAGACACTCTCTGGTTAACTATGCCCTATTGATCAAGTATTAACATGTAAGGCTTTAGCATAGAAGGAGTAAATATCTTTCATGTTTATAAGTGGAATGAAGGCTTCAGTTACCTTGCATAACGAATCAGAAGATTATCTGGTTTGAAGTCGCCATGAATAATCCGGATATCATGCAAAATTTCTAAAATGCAGAGCATCTCAATGGTGTAATAAATGCATAATACTTCCTCCATGGCCCCACCAAGCACAACATTGGAATTGATTGCATCCTGCAAGGTGCTCAAGTCATGGAATCATATCATTCAAGTTGAAGGTGAAAGATCAACAGACACCTACCTGAAGTGTGCCATTAGCCAGGAAGTCAGAAACAAGTATGCTGTAGTCCGAATATAGATGCAATCTGTGGGCATACCCAAAGCTTAATCTCTGGTGAATAAGAATAAAACAAATCAGTACCATTTTCCTAACCAGCATACACCAATATATAGTCTATTTTCCATACTACATACTTCTTTTTCAGGAATTCTCATATCCAGTTGACGATAAATATAGAATTCCCATGGGAAAGCTGGCTTTTGAATCTGCAGAGATCAATAACATAAAAAAGAAACGTGAGGACATTTCCAGTGTCAGATTTCCTCATGAAGGGAAATAAGGATAAACTATTATATCACCTTAAGTGCGACAACCTCATCTGGATTACCATCACAACATGCTTTAAATACTTGAGCAAATCCTCCCTGACCTGCACATCCCTTGATCTGATAGCTGTATCCACCTGAAACCATTCCAGGATGAGACACATTTAGCTGACAGCACACCAAGTTCATGTTCATGTCTATAGACAACTGAATTCATCAGATTTTGTCATAAAATTCCATTTCCAAAATTTTAAGGCAGAAAGTGCAATTGGGCCAAGGATCTTCCGAAAACAGTCTCTCTACCTCCATGAGGTAGAGGTAAGGTCTGCATACACTCTACCCTCCCCAGACCCCACTTGTGTGATTACACTGGGAATGTTGTTGTTGTTGTAAGGCAGAAAGTGCAATAAGTAACTCTTAAGCACCATGCACTCTTCAAGTTGATGGGGGTGGATTTAGGCCTCTGCCACCTCTCCCTACTGGAGTTGATATCCACCAAACCACAGCAGATACCCTAAGGAATGAATGAGCTCTCTACATCTAGTGATAACATTCAATAACACTCCTCTGGCTCTCTTTTTATTATCTAATAGATACCAGTAAGCATCTCATTTAAAAGAGCTTAATAATATCCATACCACCTTTAATCACACAAAAAATTGTGAGGGAAGAAAAGATGGTGGAAAGTTATGAAAAATATATTTATATCCATTCAAACTTATGATATATCTGAATTAGGTGATGTTTGTTTAAAATTTTCAAGAGCATCTAGAGAAAACAATTCAAGGGGTAATTTTGAAGGGCATACATGCTAAACAAACCAAGGCATAAAATACTATGTATATATTGGGGGTCGGACCCAAGTATCAAGGTACTAGTCCCAAGAGACCTTAGTCCTCCATGGTCACTGCAGAACATTTAGAAGATGTGTTGCCCCAAGGGCCAAGACCAGTCCCAACTTTGCCGTCATCTTAATCTCTGCAATTGTCAGTGAGCATCGAATACTATGTAGCTATTATAGACTAAGAAACAAGAATTTTTACCTATATCAATAGTTTTATTCCTGGCAGATTTCTGCAAAGTTGACAGTGCTACCTTTCCTGAATACGCCTTTTTGCTTGGATGGTATCCCTGATGAAAATTCACATGTAGCTATCATGAATTGCTGTTAACATGTAAAATAGTTTCATTAAATGCTTCTGAGCAATCTCACATCATATCTTATTATCTCAGGATTCTTCTTCTGCAACAGATTTTTAATTGTTGAGATCACCCATGGATTGACACAAGCTCCACCATTCTCCGACACAATGTCCATCTACATGATGATGCATAAATAAATCAATAATATAATCCTGTGTCATCTAAACACATGGAATAAAAGAGTAAGAATTGAAATAACAGACAACATAAGAAATAGTCCATAAGTATTCCCAAAACAAGAGAAAATGAAAAGAGATTGTAGAACTCTGGTACATCAGATTCTCACAGTTTGAAAGAAAAGACTGTGATAAGCAACAAAGATAGCCTAGAGGCAAGATGGAATTAGTTATGCATGTAAATAGAATCAACAAAATGGGCAAATGAACTTGAAGGCTCCCCACGGGAATGAAGTACAGTGAATATCCTACAATCTTACCACTTGATATTCAACTTGAAGATTTTAGGCCAGCTTATCTGGATGTTAGAAACTTGACAGATCTAAAGGGTGTTAACTTTTGGTAAAGAATAGATTAAACATGACTAATAACATTCTTGGCACTGAAATTAGAATGTGTTGTATGATGTAATAGGGTGTCTGAAAGTGTCACAAGCTTACTCCTATTATTTTTTTGTAAAGTTTTTGTAAAAACGAAGAATTAATTTCTATTTTCTCTCCTATTTACTACGGCGACGAAGAATCAGGCATAAATTGATACCGACACCTCAGAATTTGGTAATCTCACCTCCATTAACAACTACTTATGAATCCTTTTCGATTTACACCCATTATCTCAAGTTTTGGATCGAACTAATCCATTGACCCAAATAGTTCATGGGAGAAAATTAAGTTATTTGGGCCCTGGAGGACTGACAGGCCGCACTGCTAGTTTTCGGATACGAGATATCCATCCTAGTCACAGCAAACATAGAAATTCTTTGACAACTAAACTTGAGTAATTACTAAAGAGTAAGACAATCATAAAATGGATGCTAAATATTCATCGTGACAAAAGTCAACACTTGACTTGCTTTATCAGCACTTGTTGACTCTCTGATACTGAACATATTCTAACAACATATGATATTGCAGATTTGAGAAGTGTGCAGATACTTAAGTTACGAAAACACATTATATATTTAAAATCATTAGGGCTCAAATTTCAAATGTAAACCAAGCAAAAAATACTCAACTTACAAATACTGGTAAGATTCCAACAAGGTGGTTAATATCTCAATACTTTTAAGTAGCTTTAGGGTGTCTATTAAGTCTTAAGACTTTTTAGAAGCTGAGTTTTCAATTTATCAGATGGTCCTAAATGTTCCTCCTTTATCAGATGGCATAGTGATGGTGCAATTTATTGAAGCTACACGATATTGATAGGCGACTAGAACTCTATAAATGAAACCATCCCCTTCTGTCATCTAGGTCAAAGCTCTGATGGTTAATTGTTATATCACATTCATTGATCATTTGATATATCATATGAGCTATCAACTAAATGGAACTCATCAACCGGCCAAATCTACTTGTCTGGAATACAAAGAGTTAGCATTATATTTTTTGCTGAAAGCAGAAAAAACTGATATTCACATCACTATCTATGTTTCATTTATGCAGTATGGACTGAACAAGATCTAAGAAAGCTGGAAATGCAGATAGCTGAATAGATGTCAGAGATTTGGTACCTAATCTGCATAACAAGAAAATCCAAGCATGAGGCCTTAAAATGTCCTTTATGCATTTAAGACAAGATAAATTATTTATCTCATTGAAGTTCAGCAGTTTCTTTCTAGGTAATAGCTTGATTACTGAATCCAGCATCACCACTTCCAAAGACCTAACTCTACACTTATAACATTATCACACCTTGTCCCAGTTGGCACAGATTCTGAAAAAGAACCAAACATACCTTCTGTATTGAACCAGCTGTTACTTTCTCAGACATTCTCTCAAGAAACAACACTTGTGCCTTCTTCAATCTGCCCAAAGGCTCAGCATTCCTAAAACCAGAGTCCCAAGTTCATGAATTTAATGTCATATAATACAAACGCAGACATGTGCTGACATGCATAAAGAATTATGATCCTACGAAAGAGAATATGTCCTATGAAAAGAGAGTAACCTTGAAATTCCCAAATGGTAAATGAGAAATGCATCAATTAACCTCCCTTTTGCCTCTAGGAATAACGCATATGTCTCGTAAAGCAAAGAATTGAACAGACAAATCTTATTCTGCTCAATTTCTCTATATATGCTTTCGTGATTCGAACTGCTATCCATCTGAAACACAAGCGACCACTAGATCAGATAAAGCAACAAACATTTCACATCACTTGTATACAAAGTGCATCTTTATCACAAAAGTAGTCTACACTCTACACCAATTAACTCAAAATCCCAAATATACCTTTGCCCAAACACTTCACATCACTAGGTTAAACATATACATAAAGAAATCAATACAGGAAAAACAAAAGGGAGATAAGAATTATTACATATAGAAACCAAATCTTGAGAAATCTGACGTCGTTTTGGTACCGAGGATTGTTCTTAAAGGTACTGATGCAGTTCGAGCAAAGCTCATGCAGATCTCTTCCATCAATTGACGTTCGCTCTTTCAGTGATTTCTCAATTGACCTACAAATTAGGGCATAACATAAACAATTGAACGACTACAAATGCAAATTTTGGGAGAAAATAAGATAAAAAGGTACCATAACCAAGGCAATAACGGGTCGTCGGAGCTAGTTGTATTGCTTTGATTTTTTGAAATGACGGCCATTGCCATCTGATTCAGCCTCACTCGCCGGAAAATGAAAAATTGTCCTACTGGTTCAGGGAGATGAAACGGGCGGGAATACACTGTATTTGAATTTGTTGTGAGTTTTAACTAATATACCCAAATTTAATGTACATCTTATATTATCTAAGTGAACATAATACATTCTTATAATATTCGAAAAAATAGCAGGAATCATCCTTCAATATATTTTTATTAAGGAAATGATAGAACCAATAAAAGAATAATTTAATTTGGTCATGTTTTGGCCAAGACGAGAAGATAAAAATTAGCTAAAAAGAATAAGAATATAGATAGAAAATGAATCTTCAATTCTCAAAATCTAAATTTGAGTGTTGATAGTTATATGTTTTTTTGCATCATCAAGTAAATTGACTTGCATCAATAATAAGTTTTAAAATATTTATATTCTCAAATTTCGATGGTTAGAAAGATTATGTAAAAGAAGTCATTTCAAAAATATTACGTCTAACTATTTAGAGATTTTCTTTGATAAAATATTTAGAACGTATCTAATATATCTACAGCCAAATACCAATTTACATTTTAAATAATGGGCAAACCAATTTACATTTTAAATAATGGGCAAAAATGCTGAAAATTTAGTGAAATTACGTAGGCATTTTGTTATGAAAATAAAAAAAATTATTTAAAATTTTTGAAGTTAGAGTAGTATTTGCCCATATTTTTACAAAAAATGTTTAGAATTTGAATATATTTTATCTGAATATGATTTAAACCCTCAATTTCTAAAATAAAAAATCACCTAATTTGACTAGCATAACCTTGCACATATATTCATTCGATTTGACACTTTTTTTGTTGGCGACGTCAGTTTCTTAAAAAAAACACAGACAAAAGGATGAATCTTGCAACTCTTTAGATAATTTAAGGATATTTTTTGTTCATTTATATAACATAAGAATGTACTTAGGTTTAGGTGATATTTCAGAGATGATTTTAGCCAAAAACTCTCAAATGTAATGTGTGTATAAAATTAATCAAATCACACTTCGTTAGTTATAACTTCATAATTAATTAATTAATATTCTCTCCTCAAGAAAAACGATGCTTTATTGTACATGTGGCTTTGTTTCAACAATGATTGATTAATTTGATTTGTATCAATTATCGTTAAATTATGTAAACTCATATACCACTATTTTAGTAACATGAAACCCAATATTAGGAATATTAGGGATGTGTAAAAATTGAATCGATCGATAAATTAAATCGAAAAAAATGTTATTAACTAATTGGGTTATTGAGTTTTTAATGCGTTTATTAAAATAATTATTGGGTAAGTGATTTGGTATTGGTTTTTATTATTGCGTTATTGGGTACGGTAATAATTTATAATTTTACGCTTCCTAATTATTTAATATATAATTAGACACTAACTATATCAAATTATTAGGATTCTACCAACTTCACGCTAGACCGCTTTACTAGTTTTTATTGTTTACTCAAAATCTAAATGTTAAAATAAGAGGTTCACAATTGTGGCTATTTGATTTTAGTTTTAGTCTTGTTAGACTATTTATAGTTTTAGTTTGTGATCGTAGATTATAGCAATTTGCAAGTTTGTAAAGGTTCGTAAACTGATTAACATAAAAAAAATTTATAATATGTTTTGATGGTAACACGTAATTATAGCATTCATATAATATTTTCTCTTATTGATGCATTTCTCATTATCTTTCTTGTTTCACTATATCAAATCATTTAGAGAAGTGAAAAGACATATAATATTTTACGGACATTTTTATTGGATAAAGGTAAACCGAAAACTAAACTGATAATGATCAAAAATCGATAAAGAATATTTTATTGGTTTGTTTTTGGTTTAGCATATTTAAAAATCGAAAATCGATAAACGGAATTGATAATACATAAAATCGTCCCACCGACACACACCCCTACCCAATACAATAATCTCTATTAATCTTTTTTTTTTAATTTTTGGTAATCTCTTCCTTTATTTCAATTAACAAAAGAAATTAAAAATGATAAGTGACTAGTGGGTCCGACCTTTAATATAGTGCAAGCTTTAGAATTAGTAATGTAACGTATTTTATTCACTTATTACTCTTTGTATTGGTACTTCTAAACAATTGCAAATATAAGATAATTACACACACATATATATATATATATATGCACGTATCTAAAAAATTTATATCGTTATTGTCCATCCTAACCTCACTTGCTCATCGGCGTTTATATCCCGTCATTATTCACCCCGTCCTCACTTGTTCATCGATTTTTCAGTTGACCAATGTTCTGCTCATATAATTTAGGGCTACATAACATATACATATGATTTATCATATAACTACATACATCCAATTTTTGTTTTGAAAACACATTTATACACATACAATTGACCCCCCCCCCCCCACACACACATTTATCCACTCGAATTCAATTAGGATACGGTTTTGTGTATACACATAGTTTGCTACATTTTTTTAAAAAAAAATTGTACTACATTTCGAAAAAATCATAAAATCTAGCTATATTTTGCAATTATCTATGAGAATTCACATGTACAAATTACAAAGTACATCAAATGGACCCAAATGTTTTAATTGGGTTGTTGGGCCAGACAAACCCATCCCCACCACTGCAATAGGAATCGTACCTCACCCAATTGAAAAGACACAAGTCCATGAATTTTCGGACTTCATCAAGCACCAATAATGCCACGTTTCAATTTTTGATTGCATCAAATATATCGTCGAATTATAAGAAAAAAAATCAATAATAGCGAAGCTAAAAAATTTATGAAGAAAAAACTTTCATTTTCTTACATAAACGTCATATCGAACGATCTCTTGTAAATTTGAAACTATTAGAGATCTACATAAAATGTTATAGTTGAAAAATCGAAATATTATATACAGTTCTATTCTTTTATAGTGAAATATTCTTTTTACTTTATAACGAAGATTAGACGTAATGAAATCTCATTAAATCATTGTGTTATCGTATTTTCGCAACGTTAGAGGAATGACCCAACCATAGAATCGTTCCCATTCGAAACCTGTCTGCTCGATAGTGTTATATAACTGATGAGTAGGGGGCCACCACTCACGAGTAGCTAAGACAACCCAATGCCAACCATGTACTCTTTATCTTTAATTTTTTTTTTTTTGATGCCCACAATGAAATCATCACTAATGTCCTTTTTTCTTAAAAAAAAAAAAAAAGGTGGCGTCTGATATGTATTTTTATTAAAGTCTGACTATATATAAAATTGCGCCTGAAATTTACATTGAAATGTAAATCACTCGCTAATGTGGTGATCAAACTCTTACATTATGTTTGAATTATTGTTATCCATTGTATTGTATTGTATAGTTACTATACCTACAATGTTTGTTTTAATTGTTACTTAAAATGTATTGTATTGTATTGTTAAATTTCGTTGTTACGTAACAATGAAAATCTCTATTTTATGGAACAACCAATTTGGTGTGTTCCCATTGTTACTTAATTTCTTTTTCTAATTATATATTTATATAATATTTCAAAATATTATTTCACCCTTTATCTTAATTATTTAAATATAGTCAAACCTCCTATCCTATAATAATTAGGATATTTTAGTATATTTATAAATTACAATACAGTACGATACGATCAAACCAAACAATTAAAATGTTATTAAACAACAACAAATAATACAGTCTAGCCAAACATTGTATCTACCATACAATAATGTACAATAGAGTACAATACAATACATTATGAAACAATGGGTAACAATGATCCAACACAAAGTGTTAATGTTCCACAATCCTAAACAAATTTGATTTAACAATATGATTTATACCTCTCTTTTTTTCTTCTCATTTAGTGTTAGATATTTGTATCAATCTCAACTAGTTTGATATCATGTTACATAATGAAAAATCAATAAAGACCTCTCAATAAGAGCCCGTTTGAATTGATTTGAAAAAGTAGCTTTTAAGTAAAAAAAAGTCAAATTTAAATGATTTTTAAATAGTTACGGAAAAGGGCCTAAAATACCCTTAAAGTATTGGAAATGGTACAAAATTACCCTCCATCCACCTATTGGCTCCAAAATACCCTTCTCACCCACCTATTGGGTCCAAAATATCCTTGTCATCCACCTTTTGGTTCAAAATTGACCACTTATTTAACGGTTTTATATTTAAACTATTTAAATATTTTTTAAATACGTGACGCTCAACTATTTGTTATAATTTAACTTATTAATGTAATTTATAAATCAATTCACTATCCACCCATTACTAATTAAACCAATCTAAATTAATAAATCCGTCACATTATTAATGCAACAACAGATTAGCTACTACCGATTGAGTGTTTTTAAAAATTTGAGGCGAAAATATCTATAGAATTAAATTATCATACATTCAAGTGTCTAAATAAAATTACCGATAAACTTAAAATTCTGACTATGTTTATCTTAATTATTCTTACATCTCAATTATGTGATGTTACTTCATAGGTAACTTTAAACAATATATTAAAGGTTTTAAAACAAATAATAAATATTTATAAAATTATATTTTAAAAAAAATGCATGAATTAATTCGGGATGTATTACTTCTTTACCTTTAATCATAAATTTCTCATTCAATCTTGAAAGAAAGTGTCCTCCTAAATAAGCGGCTCAACCTAAATTTAATTGGGGCTTCGATTCGGACTCGAATAATTTTTAAATATTATTTTCAGGAATCTATAATTTCATCGTGTTTTAGTAGTGTTTATGATGATTTCGATATTATAATTGGATTATTAATTTGGTGAGGTTTAGTTAGTAATTAGTGGATAGTGGTTTGGTTTATAAATTATATTAATAAATTAAATTATAACCATTAGTTGAACGTCAAGTATTTTAAAAAATATTTAAAGAGTTTAATTTTAAAACAATTAAAAAAGGGTCAATTTTGAATCCAAAGGTGGATGACAAGGGTATTTTGGAGCCAATAGGTGGATGAAAAGAACATTTTGGAGCCAATAGGTGTATGAAGGAAAATTTTATACAATTTTCAATACTTTTAGGGTATTTTAGGTCCTTTTTCGAAATAAATAAAGAAGTAGAGGAGACTTACTTTTTTTTTTAAAAAAAATAATAATTATTTTTAACGTTGTCAAACACTTTTAGAAGCTATGGATGACTTAAAAACAAGGTTGACGAACTTTTAAGTCAATCAAAACATGTTCTAAGGAAGAAATATTTTTATTCATCTTAACACAACTGTTGATGATAATTATATAAATTATACATTTTAAAAACAATTTCATTATTTTAAACGGTAATTATGAAACATAAAATTAAAGTACTATCCTCACGATCTTTTATTCAATCATAAAATTATCAGCGATGAGTTGTCACTCGTTAGAACATATTCTTATTTATGTAAATTTTTCTTTTGATTCATCAACGAAAAGTAAGCTTGTAAATACTAAATAAAAGAAATTTGAAAAGGAAACAACATTTAATGGGATCAAAAACTATCTGTTCTATATATTATTCTAATTTTATTAGATGTCTCGAAAAAACGATGTATTGAAACTAGCTAGCTTACACTTGGAGCGTTTATAAACATTAGGCTATAATTTTGATCTCATTTATGGTGTCTATTTCGATTCAAATTAGTTTTTGTCACATAGTGATTTTCAATCGTTAATATTCCTCAAAGTATCTTAAAAATAAATAAATTCGTTTTTTTTAAGTGGAAAAAAAGTTAAACTGATATTTTGGGGAATAAAGCAGGTCAACTATAGCTGGAAGCAATTGAAGATATTATACGTCAGACCAATTTCAAATATTATGATACTTAAATTAGTGTAGAACTGTTGATGCAGAAAATGATAAAATAGAAAATCACAGGAAAAGATAATAATTATAATAATTAATAATAATAATAATAATAATAATAATTATATAATATAATTATTATTATATTATGATCATAATTATCATTATCATTATTATTATTGTCATATTAGAGTTTGGACCATACTATTATTTGATGTTGTCTTCCATAATAGCGGAGCCACCTAGTTCAAATTTAGACTAAAAATTATATAATATTATATATAAATAATTTTTTTATCTATAATATATATTAGATCTTTATAACTTTTTTATATTTTTACCGTTAAAATCATATAAATATCTTGATAAGATTCATAACAGACAACTAACAGACAACCTCTCTATAGAAGGGAAAGGGTCATATATCGAAAAAAATTCAATTACTCGATGATAATATTTTTATTCCACTTAATAAAAATATCGACTAACCTATAATATCATCAAATGTTGCTTTCTTTCAATCATTCTTTGGCTTCTCATACCCACACACGTACCAACACTAGTTTGTATTCCTCCATTATCAAATTGATATTTCTACTTTATCGACTCCCTTTCACGTAATTATCGATCGCAGTGTTCGAGTCAGAAATTTCAGTAAATAATTTAAAAAATATAAAAAGTTACAAACATATGAAAAAGTAAAAGGAGATTTCACATCTAATATATATGTATATACAAGTAATTTTAATCAAGTATAAGTAATATAAATTTCTTTCAAAAGTAATTCGAATGAACCTCTCGATCCTATGTAACTGTGCTCCGATGCATACTTATAAATAGATTCATAAAAACAAAAACGCGTACGCAAAGGACGTGGTCCTAAATAAACATCACACTCTTACCTTTTTTTTCCAATCAAAAATTCCCACTTTAATATTATTACACACACATATATATATATCTTTGTTTTCTTCTTCTTTTCTTCACACATCAACTTTAGTAAATCATTTTTTTTTCTCTCTATGGAAACAGCTAATAATCAGTTAAAATACATGGAGAAAAATGATGATTTGTTAGTAATTTCCACTAGTGAAAATACTAACAAAAAAATCATCACAACAAATAATAATAACAAGAAATTATTATCAAATTCTTCTTCTTCTTCTTCTTCATTAATAAGAAGTTGTCAAGCTGAGAAATGTAATGTTGATTTAAGTGATGCTAAGCAATACCATAAGAGGCATAAAGTCTGTGAATATCATGCTAAATCTCAAGTCGTCGTCGTCGCTGGACTCCGCCAACGTTTCTGTCAACAATGCAGCCGGTTAGATCATATATCTCTGTCTCGTTTTATGTGTCACTTTAATTTTAAGTTCACAAACTCTAAAAGTACTTTATGTCCAGTTAAATACTGTCATATAAATAAAAATGAAACGTACTAGTCTATGTTTATATAAGTAGTTGAAAAGCTGGTAATTTGAAAGTGACTATATAGTATAAACATAACAATAATAATAACCATATATAGTATAGTACTATTAAAGATCGTATCTTAGTCATTGACTAATTTAGTTTAGCATGGTTTAATTAATTAGATTATGTGTAGATTGACTTCATAATTTTAAGTGGTTGACTAGTTCAGTTACTTTAATATCATATTATTTGATGATTTTTTTTTGTATGTTGTTAAAAAAGTAAAAGTGGTTGAAGTAGATGCTAAAAATAGCATGGAAATATAAAAATTAAAGCTTCTTTTTAAAGTGAATTTGAACCAAAAAGACATCTTACATCACTATGTTTTATAATATATGGTATTAATTATTTCTACATTTTTTTTTATTTCAAATTTATCATAGGTTTTGATTAATTCAAATTTATAGTAGAATAGATCAAAAATTTATTATTATTTTTTTTTTGTATTTTGTTGCGATACATATAGCAGGATAGATAAATCTGAGATGTATACTAATTCAAATTCGTGATGCGATAAAATTAATGATCTTTTTGCCTTTGCCTTTTTATCTTTTGTCCTACTAGTTTTTTTTTTATTCAACTTTTGTGGATCCAAGCCTTTTCGTTTTTCCACATACATTAAATGGCCTTTCTAAAATTTGTCAAATCAACTGATTTAAATAAAGAGAAAATTGTTTTTTTTGTACTTTGAATGTATTTTCTCTTTTTTATTAAAAAATAAACAATATAATTACCATAAATTGTTGAAATATTATGTAAACTAGCTAAGAATGTCATCTTAACTACGTTCTTCATTCAATTTTAAAAAATATTTTCCATTTCCCAATCGATTATGGGCGGGTAGGGCCCTATTTGGAGAAGCGCTCTCTATCAAGAATTTCTCTTAGTTTAAACTTGAGATTCCGGATAAAGAACAAGCAATCTTGTTCGTATTCTTCATACTTGGATGGACAAGCATATTTTTGGATCGTGTATTAAGAAGACAACTTAGTTAATTAATGAATAATTAGTTAACGTTCCTAATCTCGATTCTTTCTTCCATTTTTAAAATTAATTTATCACGTTATAATTGCTGTAAACAAAATCAGATCTGGCCACGTACACATTACTACAGGTATCTGATTTGGTGATATTCTTTTGATTGATATTTTCTTCTTAATTAATAAATATATCAAACAAAATTAGGTCCAAAGAGGCTAATTTGTTAGTTGATCTAACTATTTTACATCTCCAATATGTAAAGCAAAAAACAAAATCCTATAATTTGTCCTATAGAAAAATCTGTAGTAACTTCATGACGAGATAAACTATTAAAAACTTATTTTTTACCTTCTGATTAGTTTATCGAAAATAATAATTTGTATATATATATATATATATATATATATATATATATATAACTAGTGTGATTGGGCCGTGATATAGTAGTAGAACCAGATGAACGTGACACACTATTTCTCAACCTTTTGTAAAATGTGAACTTTGTTTGGTCATATTAAAGTTTGAACACACATAGTACTACTCTTAAAGCTATTGTTTGGTCAAATGTAAAAATTAAAGTCTAATCAATAAAACAAAAGTTGAGGGGTATTTTTGAATATTTTTCGTAAAATTATTTCTACGCAGATTTCATGAGCTGACGGAATTTGATGAATCGAAAAGGAGTTGCCGGAGACGTTTGGCTGGACACAACGAAAGGCGAAGAAAGAGTACATCATCGTCATCATCTTCATCATCATATGCAGATCGAATTCATATGTCTACCCAAGAAAATCCAACTCATAAAAACTTTCACTTACGTTGAAAAAAAAGCATATTTTATATAGTAATTTGCTCTCTCTCTTCTGTCATACATCTGTTTCTAAAATAATAATCATCATTCACTTACCATCCGGTGATAATTAAGTACAATAAAGTACTTTTAAAGTTATTAAAGGTTGTTATATTACATGTACTTGTAATAGGGCATAGGACTTATTGCGATCGCGATAACTCTGAAGTTATTAGTATATATAAATGTTATATGCAAGGTTAGAGAGGTGGGGAATGATGAACTATGGACTTTAATTTTATATTGTATTTTTGTAGATGTATTGTAAGAAGTTTTAAGAAGATATGCTCCTATAATTGTTAAGTTAATTTGTGTTTGTAAGTTTTATGGGAGTAATATATAATCATATTAACTATATGGACTATTGTATTGGAATTGGTGACCATTAGATATCCATGCTTTAGTTTCTTTATTCACTTTAGAATAAAGTTTGATATGTATTAACTTTGTCTTATTTATATATATATATATATATATATATATATATATATATATATATATATATATATATATAGAATATTATTCTTTGATGAAAGAGTGTCAATTGATTATTTTTCGATGAATGAGTGTCAATTGATTTTTATTAAACAAATGTGTAGGTTCATTCTGCTCCAATATAATCAATAAATTCTTAGAATTTTGTAAAATTACAGTTTTATACAATCTTGAAACTCGAGTATATCAATGTTTAAGAGAATGTCTCATCAATTATAAGGAGGCAAAATTCAAGATTGAAGGCAAAACACATAGACATATATTTAAAAATTGACACGAAGTGTCACTTTAGATATCTCAATTTAGAGACGTATCATTTAAACATTCGTAGTAGGGCTTGGTTGTGTTGTTTCGATATTTTTTGCTCACTCGAACAAATATATAATGAATATAGAACACTTTTATCAATGACATGTGCAAATAACGAATTAAATAAAGACACGTGAATATAAAATAAATTATGAGAAAAAAGATTGGAAAAATTTGAAAATTTGGTTAGAATTTGGCTAGAATAGTATTTTACCTTTTTAACTTTAATACCTTTTAATTAAAAAATAAAAGTAAGATCAATTTTTTTAAAAATAAAAAATATTACTATTTTTTTAAAATTCAGGTTAAATTCTGGCCAAATTTTCTGGTCATTTAGGACCCATCTGGCCATTGTTTTCCCAAATAATATTTGAGAAAAAATTTGGCAAATAGCTTTGTCCATAAAATTTGTCATTATTGACAAATATCTCAAAATTCCAAATTCTAGTTTTTTCTAGTATTTGGGATAAAATTCATTATTTGGGATCTTTTAAAAATTGAAATTTACCCCAAATTTTTATATTTTGTAAAAATACCCTATATCGTAGTTGTTTGCGTTGCATTACATATTTTCTTACATGAACAACAAAGTAGTGATGAAATATTCGTGATGATATGATTGTTGATGAAAATGATGAAAAATCAACTCAGGGTAACAAACTCATGTGTTTTGACTACTTCGCGATAAATTGAATGATACTTGTTGCACTCACTTTAAACTACCACATTGTTTTAGTGTCATGGACACTACTCGTTACTTGTTGCAACGAAGAGTCAATTGACTTGTATTATAAACTTATAATTAATTTTTGATAGTTTAAAAAACTTATGTGTATGAATCAAAATTCAAACCCAGATATACCTGATGCATATCCCACATAATCACAAATGCAAACTCTTGATTCTTTAATGGAACCACAATCACATACCTGATCCTCTCATAGAATCAAAATTCAAACCCAAATTGTTAGTGTGCTGGCGTGTACCTCGAGCCATTCATAGTTAGTGTACCGACATGGTACCCGAAACAACCAACAATCACAAACAATCATGCACAATCACATTGCACAATGAACAATACCACTTGAAAAAATCATAAGTTACAATAACAAGTTAATTGCATGAGATTACCTACACGATGTCATTGCATATGTCTCCCTACCACGCATTGCATAAATGATACTACAAAGCAGTAGACATGCATACATACATAAACAAAAAATATGCAATCACAACCTAACCTACATTCCGTTTGAGGCTGGCCTGACCGAATATTTTAAGTCACCACCTAAAAAGTTTTCTGGCCAAAATTCTTTCACTATTGTCTTATTCATAGCGATCGGGTCAGGTCGTTACACGTATATTATTCAAAATTATTGTCCAAAAATAAAAGTGTGAACATAGTGAATGCACCTACCCCTTTTTTCAAATTCGGTCAATCCATTTATGAGAAATGTATAATTTATATATTGACGTCAGATCTGAATTAACTACTAACATCTGTCATTAAAATATATTAAAAAGCAGTAGCATCTTCTCGTGTGAATGCAAATACTCATGACGACGTCGTTTTCAAATTTTAAAAAAAGAACAAAAAAGGTGAGAGTTTCTAGAGTTAAAGCCCACCTAACACTCTCTATACACTGTTTAACACACGCAAACAATTTTTTCTTTTCGTAAAATGTTAAAATTACTTCTGACATTGTTCGAAAGACAAACAAACCGTTTGTAAAAATAGACTTTCTTGACGTAGATTCAAACATCTATATATACTATTCGATAAATCCAATAAGCTTTACTCAAATCCTAGATATAGAACCAAGTGACTAACATATTCAGTATTTATAAGCTTCAAATCTTGACTCCACCGTGCTGTTCCGACCTGGAATAGCAAAAGGAAAAATAATAATGAGGTAAGGAAGAAGAAGTGTTACAAAATTGTAAGAAATTTGTGTATTTAATTACATATTTTCTTACATGAACAACAAAGTGATGATATGATTGTTGATGAAAATGATGAAAAATCAACTCAGGGTAACAAAATCATGTGTTTTGATTACTTCACGATAAATGAAATGATACTTGTTGCACTCACTCCAAACTGCCACATTGTTTTAGTTATATGGACACTACTTGTTACTTGTTCCAACGAAGAGTCAATTAACTTGTATTATAAACTTATGATTAATTTTGATAGTTTAAAAAACTTATGTATATAAATCATATTTTTTACTAAAACATGAATTAAGTTTTCCAAATACTATAACAATTCATAGTGAAATTTTATCAAATTTTTACTCAAATAATATTTGTCAAAAAAGTATTTGAAAATCTATGGTTATAATACCTCATGCCTTCATGGATGCTCCACCATCACCATGCCCACAACGAAGAGTGAAATGTTAAATTCTCACCCACGAGGACAAAGTAATATTAAAATTAAACACGAGGACAAAGTAATATTAAAATTAATTATGAGTTCAAATGAATTCATTAAATTTTACTTATGTTAAACATTTGTATTAGATGGTGATTCATTGAATGCATATAGATTAATTGTAAACACGTTAATTTAAAAAATTATAATTATATAAGACACTAATTTTTTTACACATATATTGCATGTTAATCTCAAGTTATGTGGTATGAAATATTATAAAACAATACTAATACTATCAATATATAATAAAAAGGTATTCATTAAAAATAATAACATTCTTTCGTGTGAATACAAATACTCAAAGCGATATCGTTTTTAAATTATAAAAAAAGAACAAAAAAGTTGAGCATTTCCAAAGTTAAATCCATCTTATACTCGCTATATCATTGTTTAACACACACAAAATATATTCTCTTTTCAGAAAACATTAAAACTACTTCTTACATTGTTCAAAACACAAAAGACCCTTCGTAAAACAAGACATCTACGTAGAGACGGATCAATTATATACAATGATGAATTCAATAAACTTGCTAAACTTTATATATAAAACTTAGTGACTATCATATTTTGTATCTATAAACTTTAAATTTCGATTCTAACAAACAACAATAAAGAAAAGCGAAGTGTTGCAAAATTGTAAGAATTATGTATTTGATAAAAAAACAGTGAAATATTTTATCATCCCAAGAACACTTTTCTTATCTTTTTTTGCCATCTCCTATTCTTCACTGATTATGATTATATATAGTAACTATTTTATTCTTACATCTATTGCACGTGACTGTCAAAATATATTATGTAATATTAAAAAATAACATAAATATTATTAAAATATAATTTTGGGTAGATAGTTAAATATGAAAATATAATTTGATTTAATTCAAAGGTTGAATACACATACAAATTTTAAAATTTTACTTAGACACCTTAACGCTTTTTATGTGTTAATTATCAAAAGAGTGAAAATAGTAAATGTATTTGTTCCCGCCTTAGATTTATTTTATCCATTTATAACAAAAATGCATAATTTTGTATACAACATCTAATTAATAAATATATTCATCATTAAAAGATAAATTTAAATTTTTTTGTGTGAACAATTTTACTCTAAGCAACCACGTCAGTTAATGAATAATAACAAAAATAAAAATCCCATCTTATATATTTGAAAAATATTAGAAATACTAATGACATTGTTTAAAAGAAAAAGGTCCATAATTTTTTTTTTTTTTACCGTAGATTTTCAATATCTACACTTTGGGGTACAATTACAGTATCAAACGAACAAATCTAATATTATTTTGCTTTAAATATTATATTTATATTACGAAAATTCATCAAATATATAAAAATATCTAATTACGATCTCAATACTAACAAACTATACCCTAAAACTTTAAAATGTGACTCCGGTATGACTACCCAACAACAACAACAACAACAATGCATAGTTTTATAAGTGGAATCGGAAATGTAAATTATTGTTAAAAGTCAAAAGTATAAATCTCGATCACCAAGAGAATAAAAAGATGAAAAAGCGAGAGGGATAAAAGCAGAAGCGAGCCAAAATTGCAGATTTGTGGGTTCTAAAATTAATACAGGAATCGTAAAACACAAATTATGTTAATGAGATGTTTGTCATGTTTGAAAACATTACCTTAGATATTGTTATTCTAAAACTTATTTTAATAATATGAAGAGTTAGTAATTTATTTTAAAGTTCTAAAATATTGTTGATAAAAGATAATAATTTTTAAAATATGAATTTCAAACATTTTTATTATAATCTAGAATACTATTTTAAGTGAGAAAAAATATTAAACTCACCATTAATATTTTTGCACCTAAAATATATATTTTATTAGTTTTATTGTGACCGTTACTACATTCTAAAGTTAAATTTCGAAAAGCAAATAACAATTATTCACTATAATTAATTATCGATACATGAGATAACCCTAGGAAATATTAAAAATTAATTTTGAATAGGTAATTCTACCGTGTACAAGCAAACAAATAAGAAAAAATGAAAAAGGAGAGGCAAGAGTACATAGTACATATCGAGGGATAAAGATCTAATGATAGCAATCAAATCAACAGTAAAAGTTAAACCTCTTTTGAAAATAAATCGGGGTTAAAATATATATTTGGGTTAAAATTTTTTGAATGTCTGAGTAGAACAATTTTTTTAAAAATATAAATTATCATTTGTCAATTTTCGATTTTTTTATTTAAAAAATTCAATGTTTATTTCTGAAATTAATTCCAAAACATAGTGAGATTCGAACCGACAAAAGCGCATATTTAATTAAAGACTTCACTAGGTGCTTGGAGACCATTGGGCCACCCGTTTCATTATGCTATAAAAGTTCACAAGATATTTATATGTACATTTTATTTGATATTTTAATACGAATATAAAATCTAAAAAAAAAATGAATAGATTCATCCGAACCCCCTTTTGCTACGGTAGCTTCGCCCTGGATAAAAGTAACTAATAGACATGCTTTAGATTAAATAACAAAAGTATTTTTTTTTACTACAAAAATATTGTGTTAGATGTCGTGAAGAAAGGAAAAAAGAGTACTACAAAGGAACAAATTATTATTAAAAGAAAAAGTTGACGCTGGAATTTTTTTCAATGTTCTTGAAAAAATGCCTATGATTTGAAATTTATAAGCAACGGAAAAAAATAAATCACCACACCTTTTTAAAAAATAAATGCATCCCTTAATAATGGATGGCATCTTTTATCAATAATTCTTTTAGATTTTTATTTAATTACTATTGTTATTATTAATATAAGAATAAATTATTAAAAGAACATTTTAAAAATTTAGCTTTGGAGTTTAATGGCATCTCAATTTTTATATGATAAAGGATTTTTATTAAAAAATACAAATTATGAATTTAATAACCAATTGAAAACTCACAAAATTTAAATTCTTAATATGTTTTGATACGATTAAAAGGTGATTATAATATATATATGTGTTTTCTTTATAACAATATTTTATTATAGCAACAAAAAAATTGTAGAGACAATAACAACATTATTATATAAGTATATAGGTTGACTATATTTTTTCTATACTTTTAGATTGATGTTGCATGGAAAATAACAGAGGACAAATGAACTAATTTTACTATCAAAGTTGACTAATTTAAACAAAAAGTAATATTTGTGATGCATGCAATTAATAGATGATATCATATATCAAAAGCTTAATTAAAATATTTCCAAGTACATAATATTGTGTATATGATCATGTAATTCAATTTTAAAGTAATATTCCTAGGCTCTATGCTTGCCCACAATATGAAATTATTTTGATTTCATGAAATTTATTTTTTGAAAAATTGAAGTTGTATATATGATGTGAAATTCAAGATTTTATAACCCAACATGTTTATATGTGTCAATTGTCAAAAAGTGTGAAAATAGTGAATGTGTCTATTTATGTTTTAGATTCGTTTTATCCATTTATAAAAAAGAGACAATTTTGTGCATGTGTTTGACACCAAATTCTAACTAGTATATCTATTATTGAAAAATATTGAAAGTAACTATATTTTTTCGTGTGAACATAATATACTTTAAACGAGGGATAGTGCACAAGTACCCCTTAACCTTTTTGAAATCTCAGAGATACATTTATACTATAAAAAGAACATATTACACTCCTAAACTTATTTTATAAATAATTTCTATCCCTTTTCGGCCTACGTGACACTATCTTGTGGCCCCAACGCATGTTGACATTTTTTTCCAAACTAGTACCACGTAGGTCAAAAGGGGTAAAAAGTATTTATAAAATAAGTTCGGGGGGAGGGGTAATGGGACCTTAGTATAGTATAAATATGTCTCTGAAAATTCGGGCATAGATTAGGGTAGGAGGGTACTTAGGCATTTTCCCCTTTAAATGATGTGGTTTTCAAGTTGATTACAAAACAAAATAAAAGAGTGTCTCGAGAATAAATTTCATCTTATATCTTTAGAGAACGTTTGAATTACTTATGACATTGTTCAAAAGCTTTTAAAAAAGTCTTCAGAAAAAAAGGAGAATTTCTTGACGTAGATTTTCAAATATCTACGTTTCGAGATGGAATTACAATATCAAATATTGATTCCAATGAACCCAATAATTTTTACTTTAAATATTATGCTTATATTAAGAGATTGATCATATATATATAAATGTTTAACTCAGCAAGTAACCTGTAAACTTTAAAATATGACTTCACTATGACTACTCTACAATAATAATGTATAATTTCACAAGTGAGATACGAAAATGATAGAATACACACAGACTGTCTCGTCTCCAATAGTCGTGAGTGACGTCCACACTGAATTACCTGATGGGAGAACCAAAGACCAACCCAAACCAACCCAAAACTATTCTTAAAACCAAGTTTTATCGTTATAAAATAAAAGAAACAATTTAGTTAACTAAAAAAATGAGTCGCCATAAATCCAACCCAATAGCCAGAAACATTTAACTCATGAATAACCCATAAGAGCTGAAAGTTACCATACGAAAATTCTAAATCAGTCAACTGGTCGGGATATGCAACCCCGAAACTAAACATAACAAAAGTCTAAAGTGTGTCCGACAAGATGGACAAGAAAGCTAGAGGAATTTACAGCAACCTGAAAGATGTAGCTCACCCTTGGATTCAGAATCGAATACCCCTCAAGTTAGGTCTTCGGTCAGCCGTTGGAGGATGCCCTGTACTCAACAAGGAAAGAACACATGCAATGTCATTACACACACCACAGTGTATTGATAGGATCACGTGACTAGTCCAAAATATGAAAGAAAACGGTTCACTACAAAGCAGTGAATAGAACAATAGATATAACAAATATCAAACCACATAGGCTCTCAATCAAATGTCATGAAACAACAATATACCTGATGCATGTCCCACATAATAACAAATGCAAACTCTTGATTCTTTAATGGAACCACAATCACATACCTGATCCTCTCATAGAATCAAAATCCAAACCCAAATTGTTAGTGCTGGCGTGTACCTCGAGCCATTTGTAGTTAGTGTACCGACATGGTACCCGAAACAACCAACAATCACAAACAATCACAAACAATCATGCACAATCACATATCACAATGAACAATACCACTTGAAAAAAATCAAAAGTTACAATAATAAGTTAATTACATGAGATTACCTACACGATGTCATTGCATATGTCTCCCTACCACGCATTGCACAAATGATACTACAAAGCAGTAGACATGCATACATACATAAATAAAAACTATGCAATCACAACCTAACCAAGATTCTGTTTGAGGCTGGCCTGGCCAGGCCAAATATTTTAAGTCACTATCTAAAAAGTTTTCTGACCAAAATTCTTTCACTATTGGCTTATTCATAGCGATCGGGTCAAGTCGTTACACATATCTTATTTAAAATTATTGTTTAGAAATAAAAGTGTGAACATAGTGAATGCGCCTACCCCTTTTTTCAAATTCGGTCAATCCATTTATGAGAAATGTATAATTTATATATTGACGTCAAATCTGAATTAACTACTAACATCTGTCATTAAAATATATTAAAAATAGTAGCATCTTCTCGTGTGAATACAAATACTCATGACGACGTCGTTTTCAAATTATAAAAAAGAACAAAAAAGGTGAGCGTTTCGAGAGTTAAAGCCCACCTAACACTCTCTATACACTGTTTAACACACGCAAACTATTTTCTCTTTTCGTAAAATATTAAAATTACTTCTGACATTGTTCGAAAGACAAACAAACCGTTTATAAAAATAGACTTTCTTGACGTAGATTCAAACATTTATATATACTATTCGATAAATCCAATAAGCTTAACTCAAATCCTATATATAGCACCAAGTGACTAGCACATTCTGTATTCATAAGCTTCAAATCTTGACTCTGCCGCTGTTCCGGCCTGGAATAGCAAAAGGAAAAATAATAATGAGGTAAGGAAGAAGAAGTGTTACAAAATTGTAAGGAATTTGTGTATTTAATTACAAAGGTATAGCTGAATATTTCTCATCTCAAGTCCACTTCTCTTCTTCACTGAGCCCTCTTTCTCTTTCTCTTTCTCTCTCTTTTTTTTGGTACAAAGTGAACAAAAAGCTTATTGCTTTCATCAAATTTACAACTCTTTATGCTTCTCTCAATTGTAAACAACAAATAAAGCCAACTCATTCAGTAAAAGCTTTGCCTTTTTTTCTGTAGCGGTGCTCAAGGAAAAATGCCAGCCCAGAAACGATTTTTATCGAATTATCAAGATGATGACAACGATGAGGATGATGAGAACTCGCCGGAGCAACAGCAACAGCAGCAGCAGCAGCACCGTCGCCGGAAACAATCCAGGCGAGCTATGGAAGAGGAACAACAACAAGTTGAGGAAGAGGAGGAAGATGAGCAAGAACAAACCCAGGATGATGATGGTGATGGGGATGGGGATGATCGAGAGGGGAAAAAGCAATCTTCTGATGATGGTTACGTATCTAAACACTTTATATGTGTACCCAAAATTCCAAATCTCTGTTATATGAATGAATGTGTGTTTGTTCTGTTATGGTGCATTGATTTTTTTCGTTTTTTTTTTTATGTTTAATGATTTGATTGGTTTGATTTTTGCAGATTCTGATGGAAGTGGCACTGACCCAGAAGCCTTTGATGAGTAATTTCTCTGTTTTTTTTTCATCTGCATGTTTAATTTCGTGTTTTTTTACTTCTGGGTTTGCTACTTTTTGATCTTTTTCTTTGATGGGTTTGAGTTCAGATGGCTTGTTTTCGTTTTCTGTGTCGACCCAAATAATTCTTCTTTTGAGTAACGGCAGATTGATGGATGCAGAATTTCTACTTTTAAACTTTGTTTGAGTGATTGGATTCTTGCTTTGGAGTTTGGAGTTTGGAGTTTGGAATTTGGCCAAGTTTCTAATGCACTCATGCTGCTTGATTTAATGCGCAAGTGATCATTTCTGCATGCGGTCGTTAGTTTTAATATCTGAGCTTCTCGGAGGACTTTTTTCTATAAGTAGATTGATTGTGAATTTGGAAATGCTATTGGGGTATTGCGTTTGAGTTATAAAGAATCCATTTTTATAATTTACGTTTTACCCTTTTTTGATATGCATTGCATT
Organism: Solanum chilense; assembly: GCA_032847665.1. NCBI lineage: Eukaryota > Viridiplantae > Streptophyta > Magnoliopsida > Solanales > Solanaceae > Solanum > Solanum chilense. The sequence continues at coordinate 68,182,984 of CM064969.1, forward strand.
GCATGATGCTCTAAATTCACATTTACTTGTATTCTCCATTCATATATCTAGAACTTGCCCAAAGAGTGAGGGCATGCAGTTGTGTAAACCAGAAATTTTCATTTAACCAAACTTCTTTCAAATATAAAGACTACCTTAAAGATTATAAGGATGTAAGTACTATCTTTAAGGTTAGTCTTGATCTTCCAGGTCGTGTATAGTTGTTATCCTATTATATCTCTGGATTAGCCCATGCAGGATAGAATTTTCGCCCATACATGCAGGGAATCATTTTTCCTTGCTGTAAGACTTGTGAGTATGACTTACATAATGCTTAATGAGAGAGTTATTCATGAAATATATGGTCAGGTTTGTGCAATCATGATGTCAACATGACCAACAAAGTTGTATCTAATATATGTAAGCTATCTTATTGAAAAGTATATATGTCTTGTAGTGACGGGAATTAACTGTATCAACATCCTTGATAACTGCAATCGGACTTAACAGAAGTCTTTTAGTTTTGCAGTGGAAGTTACTAGTTCAAGATTCCTTGTATTTTCGCAATGAAAATAACTTGTTAACTTTTGTCATGTCAACTTCGTAATGAAAAACCAGTGATGCTAGATGATTACTATAAAGTATAAGGTAGCACACTATTTTATTGTTAACATTTCCTGTGAGTGTTTCTATTGGTCCGTGGTTAGCAGCATCACCTTTTGGCCCTTGACCCTGGAAGATCCCTTTAAGCAGTTGTTGCTGCAAAGGAAGAAAAGAAGTAACTTTTGGCAATTTTTAGCTCAATGGAACCTTTTCTACAGTTATTAAGAAGTGTACTTAATGAATTTCCAACTTTCTTGGTTTGTTGTCTTTGAGGTGTGGGAGACTATTTGATTGCATCATTCTTTTTGTCTTTTTCTCAAGTCTGATCTCATATATTGGTGTGCATTTTCTTTAAACTTGAATCACCATTCTAAAAAATTCTTCAGTCTCTTGCTATAGAAATATTCAGGATCAGTAGTTTAGCTGGTTGTGAAATTGATAATGGTCGGTTAGGGATTTTGCCTGGCCCTAGGTTCTCCTGGTGGCAACTCCATTTTCTCTATGCTTGTCAATCGTCAGATTAAAATGTATAAATCTGAAAGGGAAAAGGAAATGTATAAAACTGAAAGGGAAAAGGAAAAGCTTCTACAGAGTACACGACTCTCAATCCAAGATGGTTCCATAACAGATCCAAGTTATGCAGGCTTTACCTTTCACCAATATAAAGTCACTACTTAACATGCAGGTTTTGCCATACTGTAAAATTTATGAGAATGAATTACATGATGCTCAATTAGGTTGTCATCTTGCATGCTGAAATGAAAATTATAACTGTACAAATTTCTAGAAGTCATTCTGCAGAATTCAGATCCTTTTGATCTTACTGATTTTTTTCCCTAGACAGTATCTTTCTATATCATCCTCTTGGTAAAATGATCTGCATGATGCATCATCTCCATTTTTCTGGATATTTGATGCGGTTTTGTAACTTTATAGTCTTTGTCTGCCTGCAGGTTAATCGCTGTGTCACGATCTGAGATTCGCACCAATGTACAATGTCCTATATGCTTAGGTATTCTTTATTCTCTTTTTTTATTATATTTGAATAATTACAGCTTCGAGTTTTTTGCTAGGATTTCGATGAGAGAAGTTTTCTCGCACAATTATTTCAAGCTCGTAAAGATCTAGAATGTCCTATATGTCTAGGTATATTTGCTTTCACATCATTCTATTGTTAAATATTCTATATTTTGTTATTCAATCCAAAATTGTTGTGATATTTGTGGATTTTACCATTTAACTTCACTCTTTATGCAAAAGTTCGTTTTTCAAGTGTTTTCTCCTAAAAATATCCCCCCTTTATTTTTATTCGTTGGCATCCATGCGGGGGACTTTAGCTTAATTCAGGATTATGGAAAATAATTGATGTTTCCCTGAAGTTTCACGATTATGGTAAATTATATGTATAAGAACCTGATAATATGATGAGGGAACTTCTCATTATGATATGCTTCTATGCCTCCTCCCCTGAGTTTTATCGTGGTGACTTGTTCAGTTGTCTTCCACCTCAGTTCTAATCAGAGGGATAAACTCCTAAATATATTTTTTTGTGCATGCAATGGTCATAATGTTGGATACTACTTGATTATTCAGCAAGTTCACGGGAGAAATCACATTTCTTATCCTTTCCATGTGTTCCAGCTCTAGAGCATTATAAGAACTTTTCTAATCAGCAGTATCTTAAAAAGTATTTATTTTTTCTCTTCAAACAGCAAGTGATAGTGTTTCATGATTTTTGCTAAAGAATGGGACAGCACAACCAAATACCTTAGTAGAAAAAGGATTAACACTACATCTCAAAAAAAAAAGTATTAACACCAAACACAGGTTTCAATTGGTTTTCTTTTGTTTCGTCAGTATTAGCTGGTTACCCTTTGTACTTGGTTGACTTCACGAACAACTAAAATGACCATAATCTTCTCTATAACCAAGTTGTATTCCCGGTCTTACCTTTTCCTATACACCATGAGTAGCCAATTGTTTTTGTTTTGCGTTCTTGCTTAGTCTCTATGGTGTCTCTTACATCAATCAATCACAGCTGCACCAAAGTTTTTTTTGGGGGGAGAATGGTAACAAGTATTATAGAAAAACTGAGTAAAGATTGTGCTGTAAACCAAATGTACAGAAAGCAAAAATTATATCCTTCTTCTTCTTACCATAGTTCTATGACACCTATCAGCATATCCACATCTTTTACCAGTTCTTCTTTACACCAAACATGAAATAAAAATAAGTAGTATTTCTTGTTTTTCTGCACATTACTAGACATGTCTTCAAAAAATCTTGCACACCTTTCCTTCCAAATGGTCCCGCCATTTGCAAGCTGGGATAACTTGCCACTATTTTTTCTGCCTGTCAGAACCCCCCTGTGTTGTTCTATCAAGCTTATAGTTCCACTTCAGACCTTGGCATGACCCATTTTATGCCTTTCATGTTTGAGAGTAAATCTCAGCTGCTTAATACTAGAGTTGATTTCTAATTTGGTATGTGTTGGTTGAAGATAAGAGAGTCCAACAGTTCTTAACCATTGGGTGTCTGCACTGCATGCACAGGTATTATCAAGAGAACTCGGGTTGTGATGGGATGCCAACACCGTTTTTGCAGGGAATGCATTGATAAATCAATGAGACTAGGGTATGTAATGCATTAAATTAATTTTGTGATTTAACTAGTCTTTAGAACTCAAGTATATCCTGAAGACTACAATAAATTTTGTTGTAATCGCCCTTATACAGGAATAATGAATGCCCGGCTTGTCGCATACATTGTGCTAGTCGACGATCATTGAGAGATGATCCTGGATTTGATACCTTAATTGAGGCAATATATCCAGATGTTGAGAAGTATGAAGAAGAGGTATTTCCTTAATTTTAATGCTATGCAGCTTAAATAAAATCCCCTTCCCTTGCCTGTATAATGAGAAAAAGAAGGGCCCTAAGGGAAAAAAGAGAAATATAAAACCACTAGAGGCATGTATCCCTTTCCTCTTCCCTTTGATGAAACTTGTCTCCTGCTAATTTGTGGAAAATCTTGTTTTAGGAACTTGTCTTTCTTGAAGAGGAACGAGCAATCAATGACCAGGTTAGTTAAAGAAGCACCTGAAATCCTCATACTTGAATGTGTGCATTTGATTGCATGTTTGTACTTCTTGTTTGTGTGCATCCTCCTTTGCGTACAGCGAGCATACATATCTCAAGGTTGTTACTGGAAGAGAGCACAGATATAGAGGTGTTCTATTAGTCATTACAGGTCCATGCATGATGAAGGTAGATGTTATGAATTAATAGATCTTAGTCTGTTGATGACGTTTTCTTTGCAATGTAATAGATTCTGTTTTCTCCCCCTTATCACTAAGATTTAAAAGATAGCATTCTATAAAAAACTCTTATTTTGAAACTAAGACGCACTGTGCTGTGGCCAAAGCACATCCTGCATTCTCAGAAAATGAAGATCTCATTATGTCGGTCTAAACTTGCTGGTGACTGACTCCAAGTGCTCTATCAACACGTTAAATCAACTTTAAAAAGTCTTGTGTTCAGAGAATCTGAAAATGAAATGGAAGCTTCTCTAACCATTGTTAGTGAAACAAGTGTTTTCAGGTGTTCTTATATGCATATCCGATAGTCCAATTAACTTTTATGCTTTACCCGGTAGAATATAACTGTGGCAAATAATCTGTTAATTAAAATAGATGTAGATATTATTTTTTATTTTCTGATTGTCACTTCTGTATATATTGGGGGTGAGACACAGACCTTGGTACATGGCTTATGTTTTTTTGTTTCGTTGGACAGATTCAAGCATCCATTGCCAAAATATCTCAACGCCAATCTGAAGCATTAATTAAGAGGCGCAAAGGCAAAGACATAGCTTCTCCCTCCTCACAAAGAACATCTCGCAACTATCATGCTTATTCAAGAAGAAAAAGAAACAGTCAGGGGACAGAACCTGAGCGATCTGATCCAAATGAGAGTGAAAATGATGATCATGATGAGATCAAAGATTCACCCCTTAAGGATGAGCGAGGAACACAAACCAAGTTCAGGAAACATAGGAGGCGCAAAGGAGCTCTGACCACCCAAACTTCTCCTTCAGCTGCGAGTCCAGATGGTGGACACATTGAAACTGCAGTACAGCTACCCAGAGTCACCCCAAGTAATTCTCCTGGACCTGCAGTGAAGCCTGAAACACTTGCTTGGGGAAGAGGTGGTGTTCGAAGCCACATTCGACATGGCAGTGGTGGTAGCAGAAATGCTCGTAATGCTCGAGTAACCAAGTTAGTTGATTATCTTGACAGTGCGCGAGCAAAGGATGATGAGGTAATAGATTCTCTTAACATGCGTATTCATCTTATTCAAGAATGATCATTTGTCCATAATTCACTCCTTATTTTGCAGTTAAATGTCCATCTTGTGATTATTCCATTAGACAAACAAGCGATACCAGGTCTGAAAAAGCCCCATCTCTGCTGCATGCCAAAGACATCAGTCGGACATCTCTGTGAAGTAAGAGTTCCTTTTCGTCATACATTAAGAGCATTAGTAATAATTTCTACTATCCTTGTCAAAAGTAGATATGAAACATAGTTATATGTAGGCCTCAATGACCTAATTAGCATAAGTGATCAGAAACTTTCTGCCACTGGATATCAAATTTTGATTTTTTTGGTGCTGTACAATTATTGCTGATCCCATGGATTTGCATTTCTCATTTAACTTTGATGTCTAAGGATGATGCATGTTTGTTTTTCTATGGTTATGCCTCTAAATATCGTCAATTATGAATTGCTTCCATAAGATCTGCTGGCTGTTCATTTTTCCATTTTGCCTCAGTTTACACTTTTTGTAATGATATTTTGAGTGCAGTTTGTTGCTCAGGAGACGAAATCACAAGCCATAGATGTTGAATTACTGGCGGTAAAAGTCAACACTGTTGCTGGCTACTCCATAATCAACCATTCAATCTTAATGGATGCATCAAATATGCTACCTCAAGCTGTCGATGGTTACAATATTACTCTGGAACGCTTAGAAAGGCAAGATACTGTGGGAGGAATCAGTTCCAGTTATTGTTTAAACAAGAATCTGGTGAGTTGGAGCAACAATGATTACGTAATCAAGTCCAATTTCGATTACTCTTTAAAAAAATGTTTGTTGATGCTTCCATTAGTGTCCCACCTGAACAATCTTTTTCTCTGTTCTTTCAGATCCTTGTGTACGTGCACAAGAATTCTGCGGTATGATGATCATTCAGCTGATATGGCGGCTTTGTAGAAGATGAGTGCAGGGGAGAAACGAGGACAGGGTTCATATGGAGGAGGGCAACATTTAGGAACTTTCTTTAGTTTATAGTCTGCTAGTTTTCAGTTCTGGCCTATGACAATGAATTTATCTTATTTCGCAACTTTTGGTTTGTTTACAAGCCTTGACATGTTTTATAATCTCCTTATAGTCACAGAAACATAAAAATGTTTGTACATTTTCCAGTTGTTCTCCCTGTTTTTTCTCCAAGGTTTACAAGTTTCATTACCGAGGATAAGTATGGAGGGATAAATGAACTTATCCCATAAATGGTGGGATAAATAATTCAAGGATTATCTCGTAACGCGGGATAAAATAGTTACATATTTAATATGAACATTGCTACTGAGATTGTGTGCTCAGAGTTAAGTAATGGGTGGTTTGAGCATCCATTGGAAATTGGAAATCTTACTAAATATAGAAAGTTTTAGGACTAAGGGAGTAATTTTTAATATAATATATTAAATATACTTGATGAATTCTTTAGGTACAAAGTGCCACATTCTTACAGATAATTTTCAATGTATACAAAAAGTGCACATTTTACGGATGAACACATTGTAATCTACACTGTCCATGGAGTTCAAGGATTCTTGAACATTCCTTCCTCCCAGATTCTTGGACCGATTAAATGTTCGTATCTTCACCTCATCTGGGAGGCAGCTGTAGAAACTGCAGCATAGGGACACACCATTCTTCTCCTTTCTTGCCTTTTAAGAACCAACAACTTGGGGGATCTTGGTTTTGTCACTTGTTTGGATGACCTGTGTGTGAAAAAAAGTTTCAGTAGTTGTTCCAAATTCCATTATGTAAAAGAAAAACAAATAATTATTCTTACTTTTGTGGCAGGAAAGGATGATCAAATTTAGGCAAAGGTCTTGCATGAGGCACCAAGGTTTTCCGTAGTTGTTTCAGGGCCATCTCTTCTTCCATCTAACCACCATTAAGAGAATTAGTCTAATCATATCATTAGCGGTGCTCGAAATAACACCATAGTTTATAATATGCATACCATTCTTGCAGCTTCTGCTTCCTCTCTGTATTTTTGATACATCATTTCTTTCTCCTTAATCTGCACAACAGCTTATAATATGAGTGAGTGTGGCTATAATAGGCCTCTCAGAGAAAGTGGTACGCCAATGACAAAAAGTTTTACCTTCTTGTCAAACTCAGCTCTATCTGGTGCACGATGATCTACGTGTAGATTAAATTCCTGAACTTGAGTGAGGGGCTTACGTACTTTCTCAGGAACTGGAATCGGATCCCTATACATTTAACAAACATGATTTATCATTCAGATTCACTAGCAGAAAAGATATGTTCATAAATAGTCAATTCTTTGAGGGGTCTTACTCGATTAAGATTGGTTGCGCTATAAAAGTCCTCATCATTGCTTCTTCCATCTCCAATCTTCGCCGTTCTTCCATTTCCCTCTGCATCTCTCTTTCATGCCTGACCAGACTCTCCAGTTGGAAAGGTTCTGGTTTTGTACAATGCTTTGGTTCTGGTTTTGGTGGAATCTGCCAATGAATACATAAGAAATGAGTTCACATGATAAGGAGAAGTGTACTGCAAAACAGATATTATAATAGTTGGTGTGTTGTTACATACCACCGGGTAATCAGTTGTGTAAGGATATGGGGTTGCTTTAGGAACTCTTGACCTCTCTTCTTCAATCTGTTTCTGCAGGAGTTCGGTGAATAGTCTCCTCTCTTTCTCTGCTCCTCTTTCCTGGATTCAGGAAAAAGCTAAGCCTTGAGGAGCTACATCATTTTGATAAGAAGGAACATTAACACAAACATACAGAAAATATACACACCTCTGTGTAGAGATGGAAAGGATTTGGTCTGGTGTTTCTTGGTATAGTCTTTTCATTTCTAGGTTCGGAATACAGAGAAAGCTGAAAATTGGAGAAAGTAAAGTTAGGAAAATGTTAAAGTAGAAGGTGCGCTAAGGTAGTAAGAAGGATGATATTCAGATGGAACCTTATCAAAGAGATCAGTAACGTTAGAAGGAGGTGGAATCCTTTCATCTGTGGCAAAATGAAATTCTTCAGGCACCGTCACATGCTTTTTTGTGTTGCAGAACATTCCTAGGTCTCCTTTACTTTCAAAGATCTGCAACAATTCGATAAAGTCAGCAACACAACCAAAATTTTGAGAGTCTAGAAGGTGTTGGGGATTGTGTTACCTTCTTATTGAAAGGTCTAGCCTTGAACTTTGGAACTTTTTCAAGTTCTTCTTTTTCAAGTTCTTCAGAGCTTTTGATCTGTTGAAGCCGTGCTCTAAGTGACGTTTGTAGAACAGGTGATTTAGGAGCTGTAAGATGTGGCTTCCATTGATGACTCTGTGGTGCAAAAGTTTAAATTAGTCAACATGAAAGCAAGTTCTTAGTTTTTTTATTCCAAGTATTTACAGGAACCACCACTTCGTAGTTAGTAACCTGAGTAGATTCCATGGATAGGACTGAAGATGTTTCAACATTCTGATTCGCCCTGGCCATAGTCTCTAAATGAAATTCCTGCAGAAGTGTAACAAATCTCAGTTGAATTTTCTTGAATTACTCCTAGCTCTTCATAATCCAGGTAACCGTACCTTAAATTCTGGAAGTTGCGGTGTACTTTTAGGTAGTGTTGGTAACTTTGGAGCTTCCAGTATCTGTTCTCAAATGTTGAGTACGATAAGATTGATAGAAAATATTCAAAATCAGTAGGTAAAGGACACAAAACTATCTGTAAAATGATCACCTTTTTGTTCAGTGGGCGAGCCTTAAACTTGGGAATTTTAGCCATCATTTCCTCCTCAAGCTCAGCTGAACTCTTCACTGTAGTTGGACGGATGCGTTGTGCAGTCTCAAATTCAGGTTCTTTAGGTGCAGTTAATGTTAGTTTATTAGGCTTCCTCTGCATCAATCATCCATAGTGATGAATATAACATTTTAAAAGGTATTTAAAGGTTTTGAAAAAATAGAACTAGTGAATAGTTTCAGTCGTTACATGCGAAGTGGAACTGCTCATGCAGGACAGAGACATTCCCCTTGTGCTACATTGGAATTTCTTCATCATTTCTGCTGTTGAAATAAACTGTGGTACTGGTTCCCGGACGTACATCTTAGACAGTATAAACTCCAAGTTAGATACATTTTGAGTATTCAAATAGCATGCAAGATGAGAAAGATGTAGTCAATGGAAAACCTTTCTGTCCTCTTTACGAGTTTTAGCAACCGAAGAGAAGGTGGAGCCATTGGCTCCAGGTTTTGATTTGTGCGGCAAATGTTGGGGTTTGACATCCAGAATCTAGCAATTCGAGAGGCAGAAAAATAAAAGCAAAGTCTCAGTGAGGTCAGCTGAAACAACTTGAAAAATTCTGCATTTTCCAGAGAAGATGAACTACCTGCTTGGCTTTTCCACTTTCTAATTTTTGTCTCTTTATAGCTTGGTTTTCTTGGCCAAAATTGGGCGTTCTAACAGCACTTCTCATGATTGCTTGCCTGTGCAATGAAGTACATCGAACAGGAAGGCGGAAAAAACAATGAGAGAATGAAAAATTGAAGTGCCAAGAAGCTACACAACAGCACATCACTTACTTTCTCACGGTGGCAGGATTAGCGCTCTTTGCAGGCAATGTTTTTGACTTCAATGCTGAAGAATTTCTAAGCATGCTTGGAATTTTCTTCGCTGTTTTCTGATTGGTGGAATCAGTTTTCATAGGGTCTATCTTCTTAGACATTGTTGGTAGTGGTCTTGGGGTGCAAATTTCTATACAAGAAGGTTACTATGATCAGATACCTTAGCGGTTAAAATTGTCCACAAAATGGTAAACATACTAAAGCCAACAACAACTACATATATTCCCACAAATGGGGTATGGCGAGGGTAGAGTGTACGCAATCCTTACCCCTACCTTGTGGAGATAGAGAGGCTATTTCCAAAAGACCCTCGCCTTGGGCAAAACACTAAAGCAACGATGAAAAATGAGAAGCCCTGGTAACTAACCTTGACTAGTTGGCTGTTTCTTAACAGATTCCTGTAAAATTTAACGAGTACAATGAGATATGAAAGTCAAAATAGGATCCTAAATGGTGCTTCAGTTACCACAGGATAAGCGGAAGTACCGGATTGGCAAGACTGCTATGAAGTTCCACTCCGATTGCATCATCTGGTGTTGCCTCTTCCTTAACCTCATAAGACAAAACCTTAGCTGCAGGTTTGTTTTTCTCATCTGATATCACCTCTTCCTTAACCTCAAAAGACAAAACCTCAGCGGCAGGTTCGTTGTTCTCATCTGGTGTATCCTCTTCCTTAACCTCAGCTGCAGGCCTGTTTCAGTGCATTGAAAAGAGTAAGAATATGATGGTTAAATGACACTGTATCATCTGAATCTTGACATTTCTTTTGAACTATAAAGACCTTGTATTACTCTCCAACTTCTCGCCTTCAGTGAAATCACACGGGATCTCAACTTGTACTGATCTATTGGTCTTGATTCTTGGCATACAAGCTGCAAAAATCCAACAACAAACGCAACTAAACATCAACTTCTCATTTCAAAATTACATTCTATAACAAAAACAACAATCACCAGAATCTACAAAAACCACCACAATCAGAGTGGATCCATTGCCAATGTACCTCCAAGAATATTTTAATGAAAATAGCAATCAACATCAACTACTTTTTGTTAAAAGTTATATAGGGGGTAAGAGACGGAGAAATGAGATTACAATGTGGAAAATCGAACCCTCAGTATAACAATGTGAAAGTTCAGGTAGCCAATCAATTCAACTACTAACATCCCCATCAATAACAACTACTAGAACCCGCTGACATGAATATACATTCCTTACCAATCTAACCATTCCCAAAATTGACCTTAGCCTTGAAACCCTAATTTTTTCACAGTAACTCTCATTTCTGTTCTCCACCAGGAATGTATTAGGTATGTATTTATCAATAATTTCAAAGCTAATCCCCAATTATTTCAGGAGAAAGCCCTAATTAATAAATGAATTTTAATATATTCACAATAAAACTAGTACATATCTCAAAAATTTCAAGTGTCTATCCACCGAAGTAATACAATATGAAACAACTCTTCCAGCCTGGAATTGGGAGTTTGAGAAGAAGAAAACGAGTAAGAGGATTACAACGTGTAGAACTGAACCTTCGCCAATAAGACGAAAGTCAAATAACTGAGCTACTAAAATTCTCTAACACTCTGTAAATTGAACAATCAACAGCAAGATCCAACAAGAAGAAAAAATACGTACGAGAAGGGGCATAGCTACTAGTAATATCAAACCAAAGCTCTGCATTGCGCATATCATCCTCCGTCTCTCCATCAATGAAATCATAGAATCGTGGTGCTGAAAATTCATAAATTTCATCAATCATCAATAAATTCGGATCATTTTTTCGGTCCGCCATTTCTTCTCAAGAATTAAAAACTACAACAGAAAAAAAAATGCTTTTGATAGTTTTTGCTCGGAGCGGGAGAGGTATAAAAAAAACGGTCGAATTTTTTCTTTTTGAAATAATATGATCTTGTTGACCGTTGCTACTGTACATAACGGCTATATAAGAGCATTTATATGGTCAACTTCAGGGAAGCAACGATGTCGTTTTGGATGCTAAATATTTTTTTTTTCTTTTACAGATGCTAACCAAAATTAAATAGAAATTATAGTCGATCCTTTTTATAACAATGTTTTACTATTTAAATCTTCTTTAAAAATTGATTTTGATGTGACAGTTTATTACTACGTAGATTTGATGTTTGAACCCTTTTTTATTTTTTATTTTAAGGATTTTTTTTAGGATATCTTGTCGGTTAAATTAATTATTCTTTTAATTGTTGTTGGAATTCTTTGGGAAAATGCATAAGTATCCTTTAGTATATGATCAAAATTTTAGAGATATATTTTGACTAAACTAAGATTCTATTATTTCTGAACTTATTTTTTTGTAATTTTGTGCACCTTTTATCTTACGTAGCATTTTATGACTCCACACAATTGAGGCACGTGGGAGATGTTTGAATGTCAGTAAGCCAAAAAGATGCACAAAATCACACACACACACAAAAAAATCAGGGAATAATAGGACCTTAATTTAGTTAAAGTATGTCTCTAAAATTTCGATCATAATCTAGCGGGGTACTTGTGTATTTTCCCGAATTCTTTTAATAACTAATTTTCTTGTTCTATGTTGTGAGGTATGACTTATGATCCTTTAATTGAAATTTACATGTAATAAGCTTATTATTGTATTTGACTTATTAAATCTATAGCTTTTATAATTTGATTTGAATATTTATCTAGAAATAAAAAAGACGATTCTATTAAATTTTGAATCTGAAGAAAAGCAAGTTGATTGCGCGAAATTTGAGTAATTAAATCGTATTTTTGCATCTTTTGTTTTGATTTTATGTTTGGTTTCATTCGACTCTCGAGTACTCGAGATCGCTGATTAAGAATGAATAAATACTTATCACTCTATCACAATTCTGATTATTTAATAATGCTATATCATTTAACCTTAGTGAGAATTAGTAAAAAAAATTTCCTAATACAAGCCTAAGTAAAAAAATAAATAAAGAAAAGGTATTAATTTGATATGATAGGGGAAAATGGAAATTATCTGCTGAATAATAATAATTCCTGAATATGTATTGTTATTTTAATTTATTACTCTAATTAATGCTACATTTATTACATATTTTAACTAATAGTACAACATTAAATCCCAGAGAACAGCTCGTTTTCCACAAATTCAAGTTCTTATTAAAGCCTGCAAGCACAAAATCAAAAAGAATTTTAAAAAAAATGTCAGTTACTATATATATATATATATATTAAAATAAGCACAAAAAAAAAAAATGAAGAGAGAGTTTATAAAAGTACTTAGAGCAATCCATGCGTTCAGAGATAGGGAAGCTAAGATGAATATCGCAAAATATATAAAGTTGTTCGATTCGATCTTGTAAATAAGGTAGATGATCATGACTATTGCTGAAGTTCACGATACATGAACAATATCTACGAACCCCATCGTATTCGCATTTTACGTTATCATTCATTGTGATTAAGTTGTTACAACACGTATGGGATGGAAATGGAGTAATCCCAACTACAAATATTTCACAAGTTTTAAAACGACTATTCACATCTTTACAAATTGGATCTTTATTGCATGCATTGCATGGATTTATTAGAATTACTAACACAATAATAAGTGTAACAAAAGCTAGTAGATATTTTGTTGTCATTTGTTTTGTTTTTTTTGGCTAATTAATTTGGATTAGTAAAGTAATTAGCATAGTTTTAGTTTTTATAGATTTTGTTATGTATAGTGAGATTGTTCATTAATTAATTAGATTTAGATATCCGTGAATTGTGAATCATTCAATTTGGATGAGATTATTATAGTTGATGCGTGACGTTTAATTAGCTTAATTTGTGGTCATACAATATTAATTGATTGATTTGCCCTTCCTAACATAATATTTGATGTCATAGCAAAAGCGCAAAATTTTATTCCCTCTGTCCTTAATTATTTGTTCATTTTCGAGTTGACACACTTATTAAGAAAACAATAATTAATGTAATAGTTTACCATATATATATATATAAAGGGATTGTATCAATTTTCTTTAAAAATATACTTCCTCTGTTCCAATTTATGTGACATTTTTCGTTTTTAGAAAGTCAAATAGTTTAACTTTGACTGGACATTTGCGTATGGAATCTTCGAATTTTTTGAAATGAAATTTATATATTTGTAAATTACGTAAAGAGCACTAGAAGTCACAATAATTGATAATTCAAAATGTTAAAAGAATCTATGAAAAACTAATGGTCAAAGATAGACTTATTTGAATCTCAAAATGCGAAAAATGTCACACAAAATATCGAAAGGAAGTATAAGTTTTTAATGAAAAAAAAATCGACGAACGACCATTAATTAATTAATTTTCCTTTTGGTATCTCATCCAAATTGAATGATCACAACTGCAAATCACTATTCACGGACACCTAATTAACAAAAAAAAAAATGAATCTCCTATATAAAATCTATATAAACTTTGCTAATTAATTACTAATTACCATTACCAATTAATAAATAAACAAAAAAAAAATGACAACCAAAAGCTTACTATTAATTTTGTTGAGTACGGAGCTTAAAGGGTACAAAATATTAACAAAAATTCCAAAACGGTATATAAAATTTTATATTAACCAAAACGGCAAAATCGCTGCATCAACAGCGATTTACTTCCCCGGAAAAAGCAAAATCGCTGCCAAGGCAGCGATTTTGCAAAATGTGAATTTTTTTTTAAAAAAAATAAAATCGCTGCCTAGGGAGCGATTTTTAAAAAAAGAATTTTTTTTTTTTAAAATGTGGAAGTCGCTGCCCAGGCAGCGACTTTTATAAAAAATTTTTTTTGAAATGTGCAAGTCGCTGCCTGGGCAGCGACTTGTATAATTTTATTTTTTTTTATTTTTAAATTTTTTTCTTTAAAAAAATGTGGAAATTTATAAAAAAAAAAAATTAAAGCAGCAATTTTATAAGATAAAAAAAAGTTATAATATTTTTTTTATAAAATCGCTACTTTAAATTTTATTTTAAAAAAAAAATTATTTGTGGAAAATTGCAGCAATTTCATATTTTTAAAAAAAAATTATAAATTCGCTGAGTGATTTACATATTTTTTTTAAAAAAAATTATAAATCGCTGCGTAGGCAGCAATTTAAAAAATTTATAAATTTATAAATTTATAAATTGATTAATATTTTTGGAAAATCACAGCGATTTTCATATTTTAAAAAAAAATTATAAATTTTTTAAATCGCTGCCTACGCAGCGATTTATAATTTTTTTAAAAAAAATATGTAAATCGTTCAGCGAATTTATAATTTTTTTAAAAAAATATGAAAATCGCTGCGATTTTCCGCAAATAATTTTTTAAAAAAATAAAATTTAAAGTAGCAATTTTATAAAAAAAAATTTTAACTTTTTTTTATCTTATAAAATTGCAGCTTTAAAAAGAATTTTTTTAAAAAAAAATTTCCACATTTATTTTAAGAAAAAAATTTAAAAATTTTAAAAAAAAAAAAAGTATACAAGTCGCTGCCTGGGCAGCGACTTGCACATTTCAAAATTTTTTTTTTTACGGAAGTCGCTGCCTAGGCAGCGACTTCCACATTTTTTTTAAAAAAAAAATCTTTTTTTAAAAATCGCTGCCTAGGCAGCGATTTCCTTAAATAAAAAAAAATTAAAATTATAAATCGCTGCCTAGGCAGCGACTTTAAAAAAAAAAATTAAAATCGCTGCCTAGGTAGCGATTTCATTTTTTTTAAAAAAAAAAATCACATTTTGCAAAATCGCTGCCTCTGCAGCGATTTTGCTTTTTTCGGGGAAGTAAATCGCTGTTGATGCAGCGATTTTGCCGTTTTGGTTAATATAAAATTTTATATACCGTTTTGGAATTTTTGTTAATATTTTGTACCCTTTAGGCTCCGTACTCTAATTTTGTTGCACTAATTGTTGTTGTAAGTTAATGCAATGCATTTAGAGTCTATAAAAAAGATCCAATTTGTGAAAACGTTGATACTTGTTTTTGCATCTTGTGAAGATTTTGTAGATGAAATTACTGAATATGCAACTTGGGATTGTTGTAGCAACTTAATGATATTAAATAATAACGTAAAATATAACGAAGATGGAGTTCGTAGATATTGTTCATGTATCGAAGACTTTAGCAATAATCATTATCATCCTTCTTATGTTCAATCTCGTATTGAACGACTTTATTCAATATGCAATATTTATCTTAGCTTCCCTATATCTGAGCGCATGGATTATTCTGTACACTTTAATAAACTCGTTATTTATTTTGTCCATTATTTATTCTATTTTATTTTTCTTTAGTAAAAACTTATATTTGAGGAAAAGGAGCTGTTTGGGGTCTAATTAATGCTATGTTTTTATTTTCATCTTTTTCTGAACTTTTAATTTGGAAGAATAATGATGTGTTATTATATTAAATAAATAATTACATACTCTTATGTTATATTAAAATAACAAAGTTAAATTGAAATTTAAATATATATGGAGCCTCAAAGTTAAATTGAAATTTAAATATATATGGAGCCTAACTTTGTGTTTCATTTATTAATTGCAATTCGATAATTTTGACATCGTGAATATAACATCTTGAGACATTGTAGTTCCAATGTTTCATTAGCGTTTTGAGGAAAAAATTTATCCGCATAGACTGTTTATATCAAAATTTAATATAATGTAATTTAATAAAGTAAAATACATGTTAATTAATTAAGATTAGATAAAATGAATTGTATATTTAAACACATGACGTGCATATATTGAATTTTGGTATAAACACTCAATGCGTGTAAGTTTTACCCTCTTTCAGGTCCTTATTTTCGGTGTCACATAGGAAATTGCTATAATTATAATTTCAATCGTTTTTCAAATTTTGTATTGAAGACATGACATAGCTAGGAGTCTGTCCATTTTAATTTATGACCAAGTCAATTTCAATTCAATAAGTCTATTTCACTCACATAACCAGGATCTTTAGTTGCTACTTGAGTCTCTATATATATTCAAAGCCAAACTCACTCATGTTTTATATCGAAAAGAATATAATGAAGCAACAACGGATACCGTAGAGATGTAATAATTAAGTAGTTATTAAATCATGCTATTATAAAATTTTTAATATTTGCAAAAAAAATATAATATTTATGAGAAATAAAATATTATTGAAAGCTATAACTAAAACACGTGACACCTTAAAATTTTAAACTCAAAATCAGTTTCTTTCAAATCAATTTTCTCTAAAAATAACTTTACTTATTAATAGACTTATCGATAATAAAAAAGACGATTTTTCAATTGAAAAATTCCTAACGCCCCTAATCAAATTAAAATGAAAGCATTTTATTTTCCAACGTTACCTTCTAGTCAATGAAAACTTACATATTATTTTGAACTTTCTTCATTGGTGTTTGTTACCAGCCAGTCAAACTAATTTTTTTCAATTTTGTCTTTCTATTTTCCTAATACAAGTTAATTAAACAATAGAAATCAATTTACTCACGCATTTAACTAATAGTAAAGTAATAATCTCATCCAAATTAAATCATCCAAACGTTCAACTGCATATTGTAGAGTTCGGAACCAAAAGGGTATAAAATATTAACAAAAATTTCAAAATGATATATAAAATTTTATATCAACCAAAATGGCAAAATCGCTGGAACAACAGCGATTTACTCCACCGGAAAAAGCAAAATCGCTGCTACTACAGCGATTTCGCAAAATGTGATTTTTCGAAAAGAAAAAAAAAGTTTCAATTTTTTTTTAAAAAAAAATTGAAAATCGCTGCCTGATTTTCAATTATTTTTTTTAAAAAAAAATTGTTTGAAAATCACTTCCTTTGGCAGCGACTTACATTTTCAAAAAAAAGAAAATCGCAGAGATTTTTTTAAAAAAAGAATCACATTTTGCGTTTTTTTTTGGTGGAGTAAATCGCTGTTGTTCTAGCGATTTTGCCGTTTTGGTTAATATAAAATTTTATATACCGTTTTAAAATTTTTATTAATATTTTATACCCTTTAGGCTCAGGACTCGCAAATTATATCACAATTCATGGACATTTAATTATGAATTGAATATTAATCTCCTATACACAAAATCTATAAATTAAAACTCTCTAATTACTTACTAATCCAATTAATTAGCACCAAAATGACTTCCAAAATTCTACTACTAATTTTTGTTGCACTTGTGTTGTTCATTTTAATTATAAGTCCATGCAATGGATTTAAAGTCCTCAAAGAAGATGAAATTTGTGAAAACTTAATGATTTTGAATAGCAACGTAAAATATAAGGACGATGGGTTCGTAGATATTATTCATGCATGGAATGTTCTAAGTACTTTAATTTTTCTCTTCCTTTAGTCCATCTTTTATTTGTTTTATTTTATTTTTCATGAGGTTGTGACTTGTGAGTGAGTTCTTTTAGTAGTAAAGTATAATGATTATAATTTATGATTTTTTTTTTTAAAATTTTGTGCTTGTAGGCTTTAGAGACCTTTGTTTTAATTAGTGTATACTTATGTATAATTTATGTATACAGTTAAAAGGAATTATAAATTTGTGTGACAATTTATATCAAGATCCCAAATTATATTTCCCTAAATAAACTTGATCGGCAAGTTATGGATGTAACTAAACTGAATCGGCATTTATTTGTATTATATTTTGGTCACTTCGATTTGATTAATTTCACTCTCACCATGGTTCATTGTTATTTAAGATAATTGTAAATTATATAAGACTACTTGATTTATAAATTTCAAACGTATTGTTGATATCTCTTCTGATGAATAATGATTGTCCACTATTAACTTGACATACTTCTTACGAAACAATAAATAACAGAAGTAATGTTACTACATTAATCTTTCAATATATTAAATTAATATTTTGGAAAACATATTAGTGTTGAATAATATTTAATACTAATAGTAAATTATCTATTAATTTTATGTAGTGGACAAGTAAATATGAACGAGGAAGTAACAAATTAAATATGTGGCTAGGACCTCATTTCTTTGCACTTATATTATTTTTGGGCAAGCTTTTGAGAATTAAGTTAAAATATTTTTCCGAGATCTCAATTTTTTTTTGAGGTGCTTGATTAAGAACGAAAAATACATTTCGAGCAAGAGCTACCAGTTTTCTTCTTCTTTCGTAAAGTAGAAGCAAAAGTAAATTCATTCAAGAAAATATCCTTCCCAAAAATCTATATTTATCAAACAATCCTTAATTTACACGAATGTATCTCACAAATATATAAATACAACACTTTTCTCCGTTTACCATTTTTGTTTAACTAATATGGTCCTGATCAAGTCTTAAGGATCAATGACTTATATGGATCAGGCTAATAAGCTTTAATTTTAGATGGGCTTAAAAAATTATATTTTAACCCTACCTCAATAACGAGTTGGGTTGGGCCGGCCCATGAGCTAAGCCTATTTGGATGGCTTTACATAATATCGTAGACAAAATCAACGTTAAAAATAGAAAATTTTTGCAGGAGTATCAAAAGTGCACTAATATTGCAAACATAAGAAACTATTACTGTTCCATGTGAAAATTCAACGATAACTTGAGTATTAACCCAAAGATAAAGAGACTATTTTAAATTTTTTTCAAATTTATTTGCATTATTATTATCAAATTATTTGTCAAAAGGAAATTAAGTTACTCACTTTCCTAAGTAGTCCTGCAAGATAAGATTTTGTTACCATACTCAATCTTTAATATATTTTCCTTAATTAGTTGGAAGACATAAATAATATTTGATTCGGTCAAATTCAAATTCAAATTTATCTTATTTAATATTTTACTATTTTTCCCTCAACCAGATGTCTCTGTTTACCTATAAATACATTGCTAAGAGTGAAATCAATAATATCAATAATTACTCTTGTGTTACCACAAAACTTGGAAGAGAAAATGGAGAAGGCAACATTTCTTAAGGTTTTCTTGATCTCCTTTTTGCTTATGTTGTTTGGTAAGCAATTTTCTTATCTATTGCTAACTTATACTCTAGACTAGATACATATGATAATTCATTCGTTTGTTCACTTTTTCAAATGTTGATATTGTTTATAAAAAATCTTGTGTACATTACTGACGTCTGTCTTGTTCAACAATGTTGTCAATTTTGATAGGCTTGAACAAGAAAATTATGGTTCTTCTTTCGTTTGTTCACTTTTTCAAATGTTGATGTTGTTTATAAAAATTCTTGTGTACGTCACTGTTTTGTTCAACAATGTTGTCCATGTTGGTAGGACAAGGAAATTATGATAATTCATTCGTTTGTTCACTTTTTCAAATGTTGATGTTGCTTATGAATATTCTGATATACGTCACTGATTTGTTCAACAATGTTGTTCATGTTGGTAGTACAAGGAAGCCATGTGCAAGGAGGATGTACCAGCGATGCCGATTGTGCTACGGTTTTGAAATGCATAGAAGCACAACCCATATGTGACTTGACAAGACATCAATGTGTCTGTCCACGAGTTCCACCAGCTAATTATGGAACAAGAACTATTTACAAGACTCACCAAAACTGATTTTATTATGTTTTTCAATTTCATAAGATTCAATAAAGATCTACTGTTTTCATATTAATCATGTTGGAAAATGGTGTTATTTGCGCGATATATTTTTATCAATAAAAATTTCTTTGTTTTTAGATTAATTACAATTCACGAATATGTTGGTTGCTTTTGGTACAATTCTTGATGTCGTGATAGTCTTAGTGTGGTTGGTATATATATATAAGAGTAATATATATATATATATATATATATATATATATATATATATATATATATATATATATATATATATATATATATATATATATATATATATATATATATATATATATATATATATATATATATATTTGTACGTAGAAATCTTGACTTAGAGTTTATAGTTTCACACTTTTATTTTTATTATCTCAAACTCTTGGTTAGTCTACAATATGAGTGTGTTTGCTGTCAACAGATGTGATTGGTTCATCTGGTTTGTCACCTTGTTTCTAAGTGATTTTCTGTAAAAAAAAATTAAAATCTTAATGGTTAAATAGATAATTGAATCGATAATGATCAATAATTGATAAACCAAAAACTAATAAGCCAAAGTCTTAATGATTCTCTAACAGTTTAACATACCTACAAATCGATAATCGATAAGTCGAACTAATAAATTTAAAAATCTAATTAAATGAAACCGATGGATACACGAGCTAAAATTTAGTTGAGTTAGCCATTAAGAAGGAAATCTCTTGTTTTTACCATACATCACTGATAGAATATGTACCTTCACTTAACAAGTAATGGACTAGGTCCCTTACTACACTATGAACAATACCAAAAAGTTAAATGCAGCAAAATCAACACAATGATTTTACGTGGAAACCTCCTTGCACCAGGTACCATAGCACAGTTAAACCTTATTCCTCAGTTGTTCTAGTTGCTTCCCTTGCTAAGCAGGTCCTTACTGAGAGTATACCTACAAAAGGTACAAAAAGGATCTTTGTTCAGATATTTAAATATTCACACAAAGGATACCTGCACTGCAATTTTAGCCATCAAGGGAGTTCAACTGTTGGAAGCTAAGAACATTATTTTGAGATCAACATGCCCAACTTCAACCGATTTCTCTCAAATTGATCTTTGCTGAGAGCCTTGGTGAAGATGTCTGCAATTTGCTCCTCCGTTGGACAATATGTGAGCACAATATTTCCCTTCTCTACATTATCTCTCAAAAAATGATGTCTAACATCAATATGCTTTGTTCTCTTATGATGGACTGGATTCTTTCCCATACTAACAGCACTAGTATTGTCACACATAAGAGGAATTGCTTTGATGTGAATCCCAAAATCTTCCAAGTGTTTTCCTTTAACACACGCTTCACATATTTTATTTTCAGCAAACTTCAGCTTGGGCAGACCTCGGACCAGGTCCTTAGAAATCAGTTTGTTCAATAAAGATGAGCTTACATGCCCCAGCCTACGATGCCAAAGATCAGCATTCTCATTCTGAGCACTAAGACATGTTAGGTCATCTCCATGAGACGTTTCTACGTTGGCCACATACATATTTCTACTTCTGTGTGCAGTGAGAATTACCTTGTTTGTGGTTAGACTCACTACAGTGCATTTCTCAGAAGTAAATTTGACTTCATTTCCTTTGTCATAAATTTGAGACACACTCAACAAGCTGTACTTCAACCCATCCACATGATACACATTATCAATTGAATCTTCAAGAGATCTTCCTACTTTGCCAACTCCCAAAATGTACCCCTTCTTTCCGTCACCAAAAGAGACACCTCCTCCTTGAAGTGTCTTGAGTGAGAGGAAGTTTTTTACATCACCAGTCATATGCTTAGAGCATCCACTGTCCATATACCAGTACTGATCGCTGCTCCTCTCACTCAACTGCACCAAGAATCACTTGTTTAGCTTGGGAACCCATTTCAATTTGAGTTCCCAGAAGGCAGACAAAGGAGTGATTAGATTGTATTTAGTCCAATAGGGTAGATTTTGAAGCTTTCTAACAAAGGACATAGGAGCATGGACAGATTTTTTCTTTGAAAATCTGTGAGTTGAAACATGCTTTGGAGGACCAGGTCTCTCTTTTGGTAAATTTTGCCTTTCAGCGTAATTAGAGAGCCTTTCATAGGAGTTTCTCCAGCTAGCACACTCACCCTTCAAATGTCCATTCTTACCACAGTGAAGACATAGCAGATTGTCAGACACAAACACATACTTACTGTGAGGATTATAAGGAGGAGTGATGTTCAAACTTCCTAGTCCTTTCTTATTGAAATTACTCTGATTTGTTGCATTTGACAGTAACTTCGAGGATTTTGTCCACTTAAGGGATTTTTCAAGTTCTTCCTTAAGTTTGACAATATCCTGTTCTAATTTGTTACTCTTTTCCAGAGACAGACCAAGATTTTTCTCAAAGTTTTTCAATTTTTCTTGAATTTCAGCTTGTAAACCATTTGACATTCCATTCAACTTTTCAGCTTCTTCAGTAATCTGGTTCAACTGGTTCTTAAGTTCAGAGTTATTTGACTCTAGAGACACCATTCTTGACATTTTCTCTTCAAGTTTAACTTTGTTTTCAGTTAAACTGTCAAGTTCAGCATTCATGATGTCTCTTTCAGATGTTAACTCTATCACAGAATCAATCAAGACTTTTGCAAAAGTTCTCAATTTTTTAAGAGAATATTTATCCAAGTCATTTTTCATATCTAGAAGAGTTACCTGATTGTCCTCTTCTTCATTTTCTGTGTGAACCATGAGAGCAAACATTTCATTGAAGACAGTTTCCTCCTCATGTACAGCCACCATAGACACATCTTTTGGTTCATCAGGGTCTTCTGAATCACTTGACGAATCACCCCATGCAGCAAGAGCCTTTTTGACAACCAAATCTGCAGCAGCTTTTCGATCTCTCTTGCCGAGTACCAGGTCCCTTCTATTCTCTTTGTCACTTCTTGGTTTTTGATGTTCATTGTTTTCATTCTTGAACAAAGGACACTAGTGCCCAGCTTTTCCACACTTGTAGCAAGTATCACCTTGAGTAGCATTTCGATAACCATTTGTTCCTCTTTTATAAACTTTGTTTTTCCTCACAATTTTTTGGAATCTGCTGATGAGATATGCCATATCATCATCACTGGAATCTTCATCTGATTTGTACTTCAGCATCAATGACTTGTCCTTCTTGGCTTCCTTCTTTGACAAATCGTAGTTTCGATTCATCTCATGTGTCTTCAGATTTCCAATCAAAGCATCCATAGTCAGCACCTTCAAATCATTGGCTTCTGTAATGGCATCAACCTTGCTTTCCCAAGATTTTGGAAGAATTCGAAGCACTTTTCTGACTTGTTTGGTCATGCTTATAGGTTCACCAAGACTTCGCAGCTCATTTGTAATGGAAGACAACTTTGTGAACATGTCATGGATTGTTTCTCCTTCCTTCATTTTGAAGTTCTCATACCTTGAGGTAAGCATGTCAATCTTTGATTCCTTGACTTGTTCAGTTCCTTCATGAGCACTCTTCAAACAGTCTCAAAACTCCTTAGCAGACTCACAAGCTGACACTCTGTTGAACTCATCAGGTCCTATCCCACAGACAAGAAGAGTTTTAGCTTTGTATCCCTTTTCAATCTTTTTCCTATCAGCTTCGTCGTATTTCTGTCTAGGCTTTGGAACAAGATTTGTTTTCTCTCCATCCCTCTCTTCTATCATCGGAATAAACGGTCCATCCAGTACAATATCCCATAACTCGCTGTTTTCAGCCATGAGGTAATCCTGCATTCTAACTTTCCACCAACTGTAGAAATGTCCATTGAAACGGGGAGGTCTTGTTGGCGACTGACCTTCTTCGAGGTTAAGTGGAGCAGCCATTCTAGAGCAAATATCACTTCCTTAGTGTTAACCAAATAGATAGTGCCTGCTTTGATACCACTTGATAGAATATGTGCCTTCACTTAACAAGTAATGGACCAGGTCCCTTACTACACTAATGAACAATACCAGAAAGTTAAATGCAGTAAAATCAACACAATGATTTTACGTGGAAATCTCCTTGCTTAAGGGAGTAAAACCACGACCTGTCTCATAGGATTTTCAATCGTTTTCACTAATCTTCAAAAGCAAAAGTAAAACACGATTACACCAAATGTGAGAAGAAGTTTTTAATCTCACGTTTAAGCAATAGTCCCTATTGCTTAACAAGCCTAAGTAAAAAACTATCTACCCACTAAGCTATCCCACTTGGACAACCTAGACTTTTAACACTACACACTGATTTCTTTATAGATTCAGGAATAGTTTACAGTTTAAGAACAAGAGAATGTATTCCTAAACAACTACACGAAAAGCTCCAGAGATTGCTGTTGTTCTTGGAATAATTCTACCTTTGTTTTCTAGCAGCCTTTGCAAATATTCTTGAAGAGGTTTCTCTCAAGTTGCAAAAACTGCCAAAAATGTTTAGGAAAGTGTCTTTTATATGGACAAGTCACTTTCCTAAACCTCTTTGCCATTGGTTGGAAAAGTCTCACTTTCTGACGCCATCGGGAAGTGTGCACCTACTTTCTGTACCGTCTCCAGCTGGCAGTCAACTGGCTCGTCATCATGAGAGTCTGGTACCTCTACTAGGTCCCTGGGTTTGTTTCATCTTCAATACTCAAGTAAGAAACCTGGTACCTTTACAAGGTCCCTAAGTTTGTCAAATCATCAATTTAGACATCGTGAATATAACATCTTGAGACGTTGTAGTTCCAATGTTTCATTAGCGTTTTGAGAAAAAAATTTATTCGTATCGAGTGTTTATATCAAAATTCAATATTATGTGATTTAATGAAGTAAAACACATGTTAATTAATTAAGATTGAATAAAATGAATTGTAAATTTAAATACGTGACGTGCATGTATTGAATTGATATAAACATCCGGTGCGTGTAAGTTTTACCCTCTTTCAGGTCCTTATTTTCGTTGTAGCATAGGAAATTGCTATAATTATACTTTCAATCGTTTTTCAAATTTTGTATTGAAGACATGACATAGCTAGGGGTCTGTCCATCTTGACCAACTCAAATTCAATTCAACACATCTATTTAACTCACGTAACCAGGATCTTTCAGTTTCTACTTGAGTCAATATATATATATATATATATATTCAAAGTCAAACTCGCTCCTATTTTATATAATTGAAGAGAATATAATGAAGAAATAACGGATACCATCGAGATGCAAGAATTAAGTAGTTATTAAATCGTACTATTGTAGAATTTTTTATATTTGCAAAAAAAATATAAGATTTACGAGAAATAAAAATATTATTAAAAGCTATAACTAAAACACATGACACCTTAAAATTTTAAACTCAAAATCAGTTTCTTTCAAATTAATTTTCTCTAAAAGTAACTTTTCTTATTAATAGACTTATCGATAATAAAAAAGACGATTTTTCAATTGAAAAATTTCTAACGCCCCGAATCAAATTAAAATGAAAGCATTTTAATTTCCAACGTCACCATCTAGTCAATGAAAACTTACATATTATTTTGAACTTTCTTCATTGGTGTTTGTTACGTGCCAGTCAAACTTAATTTTTTTCAATTTTGTCTTTCTATTTTCCTAATACAAGTTAATTAAACAATAGAAATCAATTTACTCACGCATTTAACTAATAGTAAAGTAATAATCTCATCCAAATTAAATCATCCCAACGCTCAATTGCGGATTATAGAGTTCGGAGCCTAACGGGTATAAAATATTAATAAAAATTTTAAAACAGTATATAAAATTTTATATTAACCAAAACGGCAAAATTGCTGGAACATCAGCGATTTACTCCACCGGAAAAATAAAACCGCTGCTACTGCAACGATTTCATTTTTTGTAAAAAAATATTTAAAGTTTCAAGTTAAAAAAAAAATAATTGAGGCAGCGATTTTCAATTTTTTTTTAGAAAAAAAATTGTTTGAAAATCGCTGCCTAGTTAGCGATTTGAATTTTTTAAAAAAAAATAATCACATTTTGCGTTTTTTCTGGTGGAGTAAATCGCTGTTGTTCCAGCGATTTTTCCATTTTGGTTAATATAAAATTTTATATACCGTTTTAAAATTTTTGTTAATATTTTATACCCTTTAGGCTCCGGACTCGCAAATTATATCACAATTCACGGACATTTAATTAATGAATTGAATATTAATCTCCTATACACAAAATCTATAAATTAAAACTCTGCTAATTACTTACTAATTCAATTAATTAGCACAAAAATGACTACCAAAATTCTACTACTAATTTTTGTTGCACTTGTGTTGTTCATTTTAATTATAAGTCCATGCAATGGATTTAAAGCCCTAAAAGAAGATGAAATTTGTGAAAACTTAATGATTTTGAATAGCAACATAAAATATAAGGACGATGGGGTTCATAGATATTATTCATGCATGGATTGTTCTAGGTACTTTAATTTTTCTCTTCCTTTAGTCCATCTTTTATTTGTTTTATTTTATTTTTCATGAGGTTGTGACTTGTGAGTGAGTTCTTTTAGTAGTAAAATATAATGATTATAATTTATGATTTTCTTTTTTGTTTTTGAAATTTTTTGCTTGTAGGCTTTAGAGACCTTTGTTTTAATTAGTGTATACTTATGTATAATTTATGTATACAGTTAAAAGGAATTATAAATTTGAGTGACAATTTATATCAAGATCCCAAATTATATTTCCCTAAATAAACTTGATCGGCAAGTTATGTATGTAACTAAACTGAATCGGCATTTATTTGTATCATATTTTGGTCACTTCGATTTGATTAATTTCACTCTCACCATGGTTCATTATTATTTAAGATAATTGTAAATTATATAAGATTACTTGATTTATAAATTTCAAACGTATTGTTGATATCTGTTATGATGAATAATAATTGTCAACTATTAACTTGACACACTTCTTAAGAAATAAATAACAGAAGTAATGTTATTACATTACCCTTTCAATATATTAAATTAATATTTTGGAAAATATATTAGTGTTGAATAATATTTAATACTAATAGTAAATTATCTATTGATTTTATGTAGTGGACAAGTAAATATGAACGAGGAAGTCACAAATTAAATATGTGACTAGGACCTCATTTCGTTGCACTTATAATATTTTTGGGCAAGCTTTTGAGAATTAAGTTAAAATACTTTTCCGAAATCTCTATTTTTTTTTTTTTGATGTGTTTGATTAAGAAGGAAAAATACTTTTCGAGCAAGAGCTACAATTTTCTTCCTCTTTCATAAAGTAGAAGCAAAAGTGAATTTATTCAAGAAAATATCCTTCCCAAAAATCTATATTTATCAAACAATCCTTAATTTACACGAATGTATCTCACAAATATATAAATACAACACTTTTCTCCGTTACCATTTTTGTTTAAGTAATATGGTCTTGATCAAGTCTTAAAGGCCAATGACTTATATGGATTAGGCTAATAAGCTTTAATTTTAGATGGGCTTAAAAAATTATATCTTAGCCCTACCTCAATAACGAATTGGGTTGGGCCGGCCCATGACCTAAGCCTATTTGGACGGCTGTACATAATATCGTAGACAAAATCAACGTTAAAAATAGACAAAGTTTGCAGGATGATCAAAAGTGCACCAATATTGCAAACATAAGGAACTATTACTGTTCCATGTAAAAATTCAACGATAACTTGAGTATTAACCCAAAGATAAGAGACTATTTTAAATTTTTTTCAAATTTATTTGCATTGATATTATCAAATTATTTGTCAAAAAGAAATTAAGTTACTCACTTTCCTAAGTAGTCCTGCAAGATAAGATTTTGTTACCATACTCAATCTTTAATATATTTTCCTTAATTAGTTGGAAGACATAAATAATATTTGATTCGGTCAAATTGAAATTTATCTTATTTAATATTTTACTATTTCTCCCTCAACCAAATGTCTTTGTTTACCTATAAATACATTGCTAAGAGTGAAATCAATAATATCAATAATTACTCTTGCGTTACCACAAAACTTGAAAGAGAAAATGGAGAAGGCAACATTTCTTAAGGTTTTCTTGATCTCCTTTTTGCTTATGTTGTTTGGTAAGCAATTTTCTTATCTATTGCAACTTATACTCTAGACTAGATACATATGATAACTCATTCGTTTGTTCACTTTTTCAAATGTTGATATTGTTTAAAAAAATTTTGTGTACATTACTGACGTCTGTCTTGTTCAACAATGTTGTCAATTTTGATAGGCTTGAACAAGAAAATTATGGTTCTTCTTTCGTTTGTTCACTTTTTCAAATGTTGGATGTTGTTTATAAAAATTCTTGTGTACGTCATTGTCTTGTTCAACAATATTGTCCATGTTGGTAGGACAAGGAAATTATGATAATTCATTCGTTTATTCTCTTTTTCAAATGTTGATGTTGCTTATGAATATTTTGGTATACATCACTGACTTGTTCAACAATGTTGTTCATGTTGGTAGTACAAGGAAGCCATGTGCAAGGAGGATGTACCAGCGATGCCGATTGTGCTACGGTTCTGAAATGCATAGAAGCACAACCCATATGTGACTTGACAAGACATCAATGTGTCTGTCCACGAACTCCACCAGCTAATTATGGAACAAGAACTATTCACCAAAACTGATTTTATTATGTTTTTCAATTTCATAAGATTCAATAAAGATCTATTATTTTCATATTAATCATGTTGGAAAATGGTGTTATTTGCGCGATATATTTTATCATTAAAGATTTCTTTGTTTTTAGATTAATCACAATTCAAGAATATATTGGTTGCTTTTGGTACAATTCTTGATGTCGTGACAGTCTTAGTGTGGTTGGTATATATAAGAGTAATATATATATATATATATATATATATATATATATATATATATATATATATATATATATATATATATATATTTGTACGTAGAATTCTTGACTTAGAGTTTATAGTTTCATATTTTTATTTTTATTATCTCAAACTCTTGGTTAGTCTACAATATGAGTGTGTTTGTTGTCAACAGATGTGATTGGTTCATCTGGTTTGTCACCTTGTTTCTAAGTGATTTTCAGTGATTTTTTTTAAATTTTTAACGGTTAAATAGATAATTGAATCGATAATGATTAATAACTGATAAACCAATAACTAATAAGCCAAAGTCTTAATGATTCTCTAACAGTTTAGCATACCTACAAATCGATATTCGATAAGTCGAACTTGAGTTAGCCATTAAGAAGGAAATCTCTTGTTTTTACCATACATCACAATACATCACAACTATAATAATCTCATCCAATTTGAATGATCACTAACTACAAACCACAATTCAGGGACATCTATAATTTATAAATCTCCTCACAATAATCTATAATACTATGCTACCAATATTGTGTCTTTCCAATTAAATGTAACAACAGTACAGTAATATGTCAGTCAAGAAAAATCTACTATTTTTGTTACATTTGTATTACAAAAGTCAATGTTATACATCCAATATACATCGTGATACATATGTCTGCAATTATGTTGCTTCTTGCTTCGAGTATATTCGAAGTATATAATGAATATATGTAACTTCATGATTCAAATTAATTACAGATCATTCAAATTTTAGATATAGTAGATTTTGAGTTGAGTTTCCCCAAAATTTATATTTTAATTTTATGTGTATGTTCTTATTTTATGTCGAAGAAAGTTTAGATGAACCTCTTGACCTTATTTGGCTCCGCCCTTGTATGAACTTTGATTTGAAAGGAAAATGATATGTAGCTTTGTGTTTGAACTAGTGGCTTATTCAAAATTTAGACTAAAGGGGATTTTGAATTGAGAGAATATATCATGTTTTGTTGCAAATATATTATATCATCTAACCTCGAAATACTGAATTCTGTTGAACTTTCAAGACATTTCATAACAACCTAAGGATACATAATATTGTATATGACAATTTACATTAAACATGATATTTTACGTAAATTATGCCACGTAAAATATGTCCATCATTTTTTATCACTATCATTTGATTGCTAGCCACGGTCACACATTCATTATTTTTTACCACCATCTCGCAACCACCACTAATGGCGTAATAACATTTATTTAAAGATGGTCAATAGTCTTTGTCAAAAAATAATTTATACATGCATATAAGAAAAGATATTATACACAGATCAAAAATAGCATCTTAGAAATATATATTAATTTAAAAATAAAAGTATATTATTTAAATTCAAATACTAAAAAATTAAATAATTTTAAAACTATATATTCAGTATTTAGATCTAGATGTCCGTCACTAATATCTAAATATGTGTATATATATAATTTCTAATTCAAGCGTCTTAATTAGAATATAAATAAATGGAGCC
Source organism: Solanum chilense (assembly GCA_032847665.1). Lineage (NCBI taxonomy): Eukaryota > Viridiplantae > Streptophyta > Magnoliopsida > Solanales > Solanaceae > Solanum > Solanum chilense. The sequence continues at coordinate 68,213,418 of CM064969.1, forward strand.
TTAAGTGAAGAATCAAACCATACTTTACATTGTTACAATTTATTTATATCAAGAAAGTACTACATTTGACCAAATGTTCCCCTATACTATTTGTAATTTTAAAAATATTATTGAAAAAGAAAGGATGCAATGTGATTGAGATTTTAAAACAAATAGATTTTTCTAAATGAATTTGGTAAATATAATACGTAGAATAGCCATCCCTCCTTTTTAATCCATATTATCCCTTTTTTTAAAATTTGTCCGTCTTATTTATTTATATATTTATTTTTAATCAGTTTAAAAATAATGTTTCTTTCTTTTTAAATCTTTAACTTCAACTTTTCATATATTAAGATCACAATTTAAAAATATCTTGATATATTCAATATATTTTAGTATCATAAAATAAAAAATTTGATATATTTCATTAAATCTTGTATCAAGTCAAAATCACGTAATGATTAATTACAATAGAGTAATTATTAAAAGTACATTTCGTTGTCCAACTTTTAAATTTAGCGTTGACAATAAATTCAAATTGCATAATTCATGCATGAAAGTAGGTGGAACATTATACATAAAATTAAATAAATTCATTTTATCAGGACCCCAATTTAGACCTGTCCAAATCCTGTTATTTTCAATCAAATGTGGCGCTTATAAATATTCATTATTTTTTATTGACAAATGGCAAAAAGACTAATAAAATAATAGTAAAAATAACAATAACACATTTAATTTCACGAGCTAAATTTGAAAAGAATAGTATATACATAATACATAATCATTGTAAAAAAGCTTACTACAATTGTTTACGATAAATTCAAACTCAATAAAAAAATATAACAAATCTAAAGTAGGTTAATTATAAAAGGTTAATTATAAAAGTTTAATTAAACTATACCATCAAATGTTTTTAAGCAAAGAGTATATTTTAATTTTACGTATTTCTTTTAATTTTACCTTCCAAAAGTAGGTGCCTTCAATGTTTATTATTGTGCTAGCTGTAAGAACTAGAGAAGTTCTTTAAGAAAACATTTGAGTTATGTAAGCAATTTTATTTTGGTGTATCATCATTGTATTTTCTAATAATAGATAAGACAATGATTGACAATTTGGCATATATAAAAATAATATAAGAAAAATATACAATGGAATGCACACGTTGAATTTCTGGCAATTTTCTCTCTCGTTGATAATAATATAATCAGTATAATTTTATTAATTAATCTGAAAACTAAAAATAGAATTGATATATATAAATTTTATTTATACTTTTATAGTATAAAAAATTATTTTTAATAAACCTTTAATTAAAATAAAAAATCACCAAAATAAAATCAAAACAATATAACAATAACGTAGTAAGGTGAAATCTATGAAATTACTAAATGATACTATTGGTTGTGTGAAGAGGAAGGAAGGAGTCTAGCCATCTACCTCTCCAACATATAGCGCCATAACATTTGACTATCTATTTAATTCTTAATTTAATTGTTACCTTTCACATATTTTTATAAAAAATTACGTATAAATTATAAGTAAGTTGAAATTGTGCCAAATTTTGTGTTTGTTAGGAAATTAATTTCATTACACAAACTATTTCTTTTTTCTCCCTTCAAAAGCTATAAAACGTGTCTTGTCATGATAATATCTTTCAGTAATTTTTTTATAATACAAAATAAAATACAATATATCGAGGATATCACTCTAAAAAGAAGTACATAAATATTTAAGAATAGAAATCAAGTTAAGTAGGTAGTTGAACGTTATTTCGTTCTCTTCACAATTTTAATGTTATTCTTCTTCTATTATCTTATTTTTTAATTATTTATTAATTAATTAATTTATTTATTATTATTATACTGCAGTTTTTTCATTATATTCAATATAGCTTTTTTATTATTGTATTTTCTTTATACATATTGATTTTAATAGGATTTATTTGAGTCGAGGATGACATTAAAAATATTCTTTCTACCTTGTCAGGATATAGAGATTAAAACATGCACATATTACTTTTTTAAATATAAAATTACACTAAATATATTATTATAATAAAATTGCCATATGTACAAATGTCGACAGCAAATTATGATGGACAAAATGTCAATTGCTAGATATAATAGAGGACAAAGCGCCGACCGAAGATATAATTCTATTAGAAAAACATGTGTTTAATTTTGAAAATTACTTGAAAGTATCATTTAAAATTATTATCAACAAAACACAATATATCTAATTAATATTTTTTGCATTTTGTACCTAAATGTTAGTGATTATGTGTTTGTTTTTGTTATTTTTGAAACCCTCATAATTTGCACATAGAAAGACCTAGTTTAATTTTGGAACAAAATTTATTTTATCTATAAATATAAATATATATATATATAAATGAAAATGAATATGGGACCTCCTAGCACCAATTAGTAGCATTACTTTTTGGACCAAATTATTATTAGCCTTTTGAAGGCTCCACTTGTTAAAATACTGAATAAATTACATCATCGAAAGTACTATTAAAATAAGGGACAATGAATTATTAGAAAATAAAACAGTAAATCAAATATTATTAAACCAAAATATAACTATTCATTAGTACACAAGAGAGGAATCAATTTTCTAATAAGAATAAAGGATACTTCCTCCCTCCGTTAAATAGAAAGTCCTAGTTTGATTTGAAACAAAAATTTTAAAAAGAAAGAAGATTTTTTTAATTTTGTAATTCTAAATTAAAATTATGTCAAATTTATCAAAATGTCCTTTAATTTTGTGGTCTTAAATATGTACCTGAAAAGTTAAATTTAAAGTGTTGTCAAAAAGAAAAAAAATCATAAGTCATTCTTTTTGACACAGACTAAAAAGGAAATATAGTCTTTCTTTTTTAAACGAAGGAAGTAACTATTTATAAAAAATTTTCAAGATAAGTAATTTGTGTGTGCATATTATAGGGTTAGATTTTGGAGCCAATTGATGGTTTACGTTTCTAAAGACTGATTTATAATTATAAATGGATACAAATTAAATAAATAGATTGTGAACAAAGACAACATGGGTTATTGCATGTTTGCTTTAAAAAAAAGAAATTAAAATGTTATGAGTTTGTTTTTGTTGAACCAAGATGGACTAAAATTAAAAAATCTATTATATATGGTTGTTAAAAAAACTCAAACTTGTTAACGAAGACTGATTGTATTTTCTTTTGAATATTTAATATCATAATTTTCTATGTAAATTAAATTCGAAAAAAGTTATAATCTTTAATATGTAAATCTATAAATTAATAAAATCGACTTTGAAAATATCAAAATATACTAAAATTCATTTTAATTATTTTTAAAAAATTAAAATTATCCAATCGGAAATTTTGATACGATAACGTTGTATCAACGAGAAAAGAGGGTGGGGGAAGTGGGGGTACAAGTTGGCGAAAACGCGTTGCTTTATAGAAAAGAGACATTATTATAAAGTGAATAAAAAAAATATAGGTATTATAAATATAAAAAAATAAATAATAACGCGGTTTTGAATTTAAAAAATTAAAAAAATAAAGTCTAAAGTCTCAACTTTCATAATTATTCACATGGTCTCTTAAGTCAATGTGATTTATACTTGCACATAATATTATAGCCCACTCTCTACTGTTTCAATAATTATCATGCTTTATATATCATCATACTAACATACATAATTACAAATTTTACTTTTTTTCTGTGTAAAAGTATTGTCAAAATCATGACCGGAGGAAGAGAAATCCTGCACAAGATGAAGGTTTGTTATCTCAATTTTTTATGCTAATTTTCAAGTGTTTGTTATATTTATAAGAAATCAAAATCAGCTTGTATACGTTAAAAGTTATACCGTTAGATCGGTGAAGATTATATTGCAATCAGCGCGTGCCTAGGCCTTTATATTTATTTATGTTCATTTTATTTTTTCAAACTGTAATTTGTGATATTTTTATCGAAAATAATAGATTATAGTAGCAAATCAGAACAGGAAGGTTGTGGTTTCTGCAATCACAAGAATAGAAATAACTTTGTTTTTTATTTTGGGTTTAAGAAATGTGATTTCGTAACTTGTTTGAGACTCGGTCGTAGTAATTGTTTTTGGATGGAACATTAAATTTAGGCAAGGAAGCTGTATTGTCTATGTTAATTTAGGGAATTTGATAATAGGCTGTGTAAAATTTTAGCTAAAGAAAATTGGAACTTTATTAGATCAGAGATTTGGCTTAACTGATTTGGGGAGTGAGGGAATACACTCAATTTCAGCCAAATTGTGATTGGGGAGTTTTCGCATAAAATTATTGTCATGTAACAAGCAGGTCACGGGTTTGAGTCGTGGAAACAGTTTCTCGCCATTTCTACACGCAATAGACCCTTGTGGTTTCGCCACCCCACCATAGTGGGAGAATTAGAATTGTAAATGCCTCTGTTGATTATCAGCTTCTTAGAAGCTTCTCTGTGATTTGTATTTTTAAAAATTCAAATGAGGAGAAATAAGTGGGAGAAAGTGAGTCCTTTGATGAGTATAATAGTAATTGAATAATCGATTTCCTACACCTTACGAGAAGATTGATATTGCCATACTGCTGCTATAACTGGAAACGTGATTTCAGGCAAAGTTTTAGTTGTCACTGGACTTGTTCTCAAATTTCAAGATCGATCTTTATGTGTATCTGTAAATTGTCTCTCATGCAGAAGGTTAATTGGTGTACTGATCAAGGCGTCATTGTTCTCAGACTAATGCATTTGCTACATGTCTTTCTCAGGAAAAGGCATGTTTTATGGCTTCCATGCCAGACTCACCAGATACAAGAGGCAAGGGCGGAGCATCAAAGCGGATCACTCATGGTTCCCACCTGGTGAAGGGAAAGTCTAATCACGCAATGGAAGATTGTTTAGTTTGTGAGTTTAAGCAAGTCCATAACAACGATTTGGGACTATTCGCAATCTATGATGGACATATGGGCCATGATGTAGCTAACTACTTGCAGACACATTTGTTTAACAATATTTTGAAAGAGGTAATGCATAATTCACGAGAAGAATTCGTGTTGTCATAACTCTGTTCTGATAACTCTCTTTTTGTCCTACGGGTCTTTGCTCTCATTTTCGCTATTCTGTTACTCCCATTCTTCTTATTCACATCACCTGTATCTGTGAGCAGCATGACGTTTGGACGGATACTGTGAATGCAACTCGTAGAGCTTATCATAGTACAGACAAAGACATTCTGGCAAAAGCATTCGAATTGGGAAAAGGAGGGTCAACTGCAGTTACTGCAATGCTGATAAATAGTCAAACACTTATAGTAGCAAATGTGGGAGATTCTCGAGCTGTCATATCCAAGAAAGGTGTTGCCGAGCAGCTATCAGTTGATCATGAGCCAAACAGAGAAAGGGAGATAATTGAAAGCAAAGGCGGATTTGTTTCAAACATTCCAGGTAGCTTACGTCTTAATGATTCAAGTTTTAGTTTAAGTGATCTATAGGCGATTTCACTCTCTCACGGTCATACTGCTCCATTACATTCGACTGTTTTGAATGGATTCTCTACTCTCCATGATCAAATTCTAAAGTTCTTAAGGTCTCCAACGTCAATCATTCATCTCAATTGTTGGTCTTAATGATTTAGAATTCTCTGTTTGTTGCATTGTGTTGAGCACAAGGCCATACAAAACCTACCAAGTAAAATATACTTTTCATTGATGTAATTCATTGTCTAGCCATCAGTTGGTAATGTTTTCGAATTCTGTAGGTGATGTACCTCGTGTTGATGGACAGCTTGCCGTTGCAAGGGCATTTGGAGACAAGAGCTTGAAGAGACATCTTAGTTCAGATCCAGACGTTGCAATTGAGCTGATAGATAACGATGTAGATCTCATTATCTTGGCAAGCGATGGTCTGTGGAAGGTAAGCTGTTCCCTCAAAATAAGAGCTAAAATATCTCAAGGAGGATGTTGTATTCGCTCTTGTTAAACATTTGCCTCGCGTATTTGTAGGTAATGTCCAACCAAGAGGCAGTGGACTGCATTAAGAACATGAAAGACGCGAAAGCAGCAGCTAAACATTTATCAGAAGTGGCAATTTCGCGTAAAAGCAAGGATGATATTTCCTGCATAGTTGTTAAGTTTCAGTGAAAGCAAGTCCCTTTTGCAAGTAAAGATTGGGCTGTACAAATTATTTTTGGGAATGAAAAAACACTTTTCTGCTGAATAGTGAATTGTTAAGTTGAAAATATTTCCAGTGCATCAAAGATCAGTGGCATACAGACTTTTCATTTTGTTATAAGAAATTGTTGTATAATGAAATCATTGTTGTGTACTGTATATTCATTTTCTTAGGCAAATAGGTTACATTTACTGTGAGCAGAAGTCTGTATTTGTTCAAATAAGTACTTAGAAATACAGATGCTGAAGAATTCTGAGCTAATTCATCTTTGAGTTTGGTTTGGTTGATTACTTTTTCAGTACAAGTGTATACTATGATAATATACGGGCTAATTCGGTATGAGGGACAAGAGATAATTAATTCCAGGATGAGTTTTAGGATGAGTTTATCCCTGAATTCGTGTGTTATTTTTATCCTACATTGAGAATGAGAACGATCATGGGATAACTAATGGAAAAACTACACAAATGGTCCGAAAAAACTCAAAATAATTACATATTCATACCTTAGTTCAAATTAACTAAAGAGAAATTTAAAAAAAAATTATGTCCATACCGTGCATTCGTTAAGAATGATAACTTTCACTTAACTGATACTGAATCAGTAATATTTACTATATGTGTATCATTAAGGTTGATAATTATGCTTAACCAATACAGTATATATGCTGATATAGTATCAATTAAGTGAAATTATTAGCTTTAATGATACCAATACAATATATGTTACTGAATTGATATCAGTTAAGTGAAATTAGTGGAGGTAAATATTATAATTATTTTGTAGGGTATAAATATAAAGAGGTATATATTTATACTTATTTCACTTTTATGAAATATTTATTTAGTTTCCCCATAACTAATTTCAAATTAATTTGTTTCTCAACCAAACAAGTCCTACTATTGTCACTTAAGATGGGCTTCCAACCACATGGGCCACTCTGTAAACACAAACCCAGTTCATGTGGAGTAATTTACGCAAATATCCTTTTTGGTCACCTATTTAGATTTTTAGCCATATTTTAAAATACTTTAATATTTGTAATTACATGCAAAATGGCGGTTTAACGTTCTCTTATAAAACTTTTTGTTTGCCAAAAAAAGGTAATTGTAATTTAAAAGATTCATAATTTATCAGGAAAATTTAAAAAGTCTGCATATATTTTATCATCTGCAATTTTACCTTAAAAGATATGAGTAAGTTATGTTTATATTTTAGCCTCTTCAACACATATATAATTATATTATTATATTAAATTTATTATCGCTTTTATTGAATATTCTTTAAGTAGTTGTCTAAAAAAAACAAATGATGGAAATTATAAGCTCATCTACGGAGTCCAACCCTCATTTTTGTTAAGCCTATCGGTCAATGTAAAATCCAAATTATTTGTAGATGAAAATTTTTGTAAATAGGCATTATAACTAATTTAATTAAGTTCTTTAGATATAATTTTTATATTTACAGCCGGTAATTAATAGCATAAGTTGTTAATGGCAATCTCCTTTGTATAATTCATGTGTATCTTTATATATTTTATGTATATTTGGATAATTTACATATATATGTGTATTTAAGTTATTTTTTATTTGTAGTTATATAAACTAGTTAGTAGTAATTAATTTATATTTATTTTAATATAATTTCAAAATAATAAATTTATATAAATATAAATATTTGAGCTTTAAATAACTATACAAAATTATATTATACGAATTGCAGTATGCAAAAGTTTGTTTGTATTTGTATAAATTTGTTAATATCAATTGACTTATACTTATTTTTGTATAAACTCAAAATAAAAATTTTATAAAACACCAACATTTAAACTTTAAGCAGTTATTCAAATCATTTTACATAAATTTCAAAAACTACACATTCATATAACCAAAATTAGACAGCATAATTTTACCTAAAATTAATAAAGAATGATAAGTAATTCAAATTTTTAACTATATTAATTAAATAACTAGTATATATTTATTTATTCCTATAGTTTCCACTTCTTTTTATTTCACATGTCCACCATAATTAACACGACTCAAAACATCTCAGAGAGTTTGAATTCAAAATCCAAAATGCAGAAAATTCTATATGTATATGATATTTGCCCAAGTATTCTTCTAATAACAATTAACTTTATCTAATTTGTCTAGGATATAAACGATTTCACAAAAATAAAAGCTCAGTGAATCATCATTAAACGATTTCACTATTCTTTTAAGGTTTCACTTGACTCTACATTTGATTTGTGATTTTTTTTTTCGTTTTATATTAATTAATCACTTTTTCATATATATATATATATATATATATATATATATATATATATATATATATATATATATATATATATATATATATATATATATATATTAAAGAAACTAAAAATAAAAAAATAATTTTACTACCTTAATTCTTAAAAAAATCTTCAGAATTTTACAAACAAAAGTGAATATTTTTCAGTACGAATTAATTGTAGTTTGGAAACAAAAAATTTAAGTAATGTTTTCTTGATTTCGTATGGTTTATAACTAATATGGAACAAAATATTTTAACTTAGACAATCAAATTTGATCACTTTCCATTTTAGGCCGTGCTTAAAAAGGCATAAATCAAAAGATGATTTTTACTAATTTAGTCCTTAAATAAACTTCTTCATGATTATACAAATAAATATAAATACTTACAAAAATCCTTAATTGCAAAGATAATATAGAGATAATATAGAAAAAGGTTAATTAATACTTTCTCTATTTCAATTTATATGATTTTCTTTTTTTTTCTAGTCGTCTAAAAAAAATTACATTTTTATATTAAGTAATAATTTAATTATAAAATTTTTATTTTTTTAATAAAATAATTTACCACCACATAAATTTTTATAATTTATTTTAAATCATAAATTTTAAAAATATTTTTTTTTTATTCTTAAATTTGTGTTGAATTTAACTATCTCACGTAAATAATATCAAAAAATATTTTCTTGATTCACTAATGATCGACTGATACGAGACGACTGATACGAGACGTCGATTAAACGAATAAAGGACGCATCAACTTCAAACCTCAAATTGCGGTGCCATGCATGAGACCACTTGTTTAGCATTGATACGTGGCACTTAACAAGAATGCCTTATTCGATTCTCCACGTGAGGTCCATATGATAATAAAACAGGTGGCATTATTTAAAGGGTAACTTTATTAAAAACGATTTGCTCAAAACGAGAAACCAAACTCTGTATTTTTTTAACATTTACTTGACCATACAAATTTTGATTACATCACTTACAAAATCGACAAAATTGGCACTAACTTTCTTTAAAAAAATAATTAACTAACCAAGTACACCCTCATTACCGTACACCAAAATGTTTGGCTGAGAAATTTATATATCTTTTTTACCGAAAATGCACGAGTATTTTTCAATCTATATTTAAAATTTTAGAGATATATTTATATTATATTAAAATTTTATTATTTTTCTGAACTTATAATATTAATAAATTTCTATCTCTTTTCAGCTTACGTGATACTATTTTGTAGCTCAATGGTAATTGATGTTTTTTCAAGTTAGTGTCACTTAGGTGGAAAAAGAAGTAGAAAATTACTTATAAAATAAGTTTAGAGAGTAATAGAAGCTTAATATAGTATAAATATGTCTCAAAAATTTTGAAAATAAATTGATGAGGTACTGATGCATTTTTCCTATTTTATAATAAGTATGTAGAATATTGTATCAGACTGATTATTTGAATTTGTGTATTAGTAAAAAAATATAATAAGGAAAAATGGGTGGTATAAAGTTAATTATTTTTAAATAAAATAAAAAATAGATAATTTTTAAAAGAAAATAAAAATATACCGAATGAAGGAGTATTTAAATTTTTTTTGTAACCTAAAAAGGCTAACTAAAACCAAAAATGTTGTAACCTATACATTTATGAACAGTAGACAAATTTGAATGCATTACTTTTTATTGCTATATTTAGGTTGTGTCCAAACGGGAAGTATTGGGTTTTAAATTAAATAAGTAATTGAGAAATACTATCCATTAAGAGCGCAAACAAAAAAATTGCTATTAACTAACATAACAAACATCGTTCAAGATAAGTACAAAATCTTGCTGGTATTTTAAGGGAAAATAAAAAGACTTTATAATGCTAAATGATTTTTAAAATTTAACTTAATTTAGAAATTTAGGTCAAAATTCAATTTAAAGATTATTAGTTAAAATAGATTCAATTTTAACATTTAATTAGAGATATCAATGTTATAATGCGAGAACTTGTAAATGACCTCAAAGGTATTCATATAATCTCGCTTATAAGAGTTCAAGGAAGGAACTCATCCATCTCGATGTGGGATTCTTCATTCATCACACATGCTCAGAAAAATTAAATGTTTGTATATCTAAATATTTTCCCATAAGAATTGAACAATTTATTTAATAGTTTGACATTAAACATTTAATTTTAATCATATCACATTGAATGAAATTAAATTTAATATAATTCTTAAACTAACGCAAACATAACAAATATCTAAAAGACATAAAAAAATTCAAAAAAATCATCTACCCACCTATGAGGTGGAACTCTTCATCTATACACTTTGTGGGATCTTAAAATGTTTCCTCATGTAGTTTCTAGAGGAAAGAAAAAGTACAAAAGGGTAAAAGTAAGTTCCAAAAAGTTAAAGTTCAACCGGGCAATAGTGGTTGAGTTAAAAAAAATTGTCAAAAGGTTGAAAAAAAAAAGGTTTTTTAACTCATAAAAAGATTTTTTAGCATTATTTAGCAGTACAAAATATATCAAATACACCTTTCGCAATAATATATTTGCAATTTTTTTTAAAAATAGTTTTAATGTCATGTGATGGATGATTAGTCAAGTATTGAAGAATACTGTTAGCGGAAACGTGAAATTAAAGAACAAGGAAGAACAACAATATTTAACGTGGTTCGGATCAAAATGATCTTACGTCCACCAAAGAACAACTGCACCAATATTTATTTCACTATACAAAGAATATAAGTGAAATACTACAAGAGAGAGAACACAATGCCTTAGAAGGTGAGAAGGCAAGTGAAAGGATGATTTGAAAATGAATTAAGAGCTACCTATTTATAGGAATAAATTCATCCTATTGATGTCATCCATGACATCACTATGTGTCAAAATTGTCAAGGTTAAGATAGCAAACCATTTTATGGTTTGCCTAACTTTCACCTACCAAGATACAATCTTTGACTTGTATTTTATACTAATTATCTTCCTACCAAATATTCATATTAATTCATCTTCCATTTAGTTTGATTCCACAAGAACCAAAACCAACTCTTTCAATCTCCACCTTGGTTTGTGTTCCAAGCATGCGTATAAACAACTCCGGCCAAAACTTCTAAGCTTACTGGGCAATCCCATTGTAAGAAACAAGAAGAATCAAACCTTTGTTGAACATACCAGCTCCACCTAGCAATTGTTCTCTTAGAGTTGCATCAATTGATGCATACTCCCGCCAAGTCCTTGCAGTGTGCAAACTTGGCAAGCGGGACTATTTTGGTCAACATGTCTGCAGCATTATCGTCTGTGATAACCTTCTCAACCTTGATAGCTCCCTTTTCTACGACATCTCGAATAAAATGAAATCTGACATCAATGTGTTTGGTGCGCTCATGAAATCTTTGATTTTTAATCAAATGAATAGCACTTTGACTATCACATTTTAGAATTGATTTAAGCTGAGCTGAACTCAATTCTGCCACCAAACCTTTCAACCAGATAGCTTCTTTCACTGCCTCCGTTGCTGCCATATATTCTGCCTCTGTTGTAGACAAAGCGACAATCGACTGTAAAGTCGATTTCCAACTAACGGCACTGCCAACGAGAGTAAAGATGTATCCAGTTGTGGACCTCCTTCGATCAAGATCCCCTGCATAGTCAGAATCAACATAACCGAGAATTGAAATACCTTCACTTTTCCGAAAGGTTAGGCCAACATCAGGAGCTCCTTTGAGATATCTCAATATCCACTTGACAGCTTCCCAATGCCTTTTTCCTGGATTTGCCATGTACTTGCTTACTACACTTACAGATTGGGCAATATCTGGACGTGTGCATACCATAGCATACATAATGCTACCAACTGCACTCGCATAAGGAACCTTTGACATATGCTCCACCTCATCCATAGATTGAGGCATTTGTAACTCTGAAAGCTTGAAATGAGAAGCTAAAGGTGTACTTACAGGCTTGCTCATATCCATATTGAATCTTTCAAGAACTTTTCGGATGTACCTCTTCTGAGAAAGATGTACAACACCATTTTCTCTTGAAATTTCCATTCCAAGGATTTTCTTTGCAACTCCTAGATCCTTCATGTCAAATTCCTTGCTCAACAGTTTCTTCAAAATATTTATCTCTGTGATGTTGTTAGCAGCAATAAGCATATCATCAACATACAACAAAAGATAAATCATAGAGTTACCAGACATCTTCTTGTGATACACACAACTATCAAATGCACTCCTCGAAAATCCATGTGTAGTCATGAATGCATCAAACCTCTTGTACCACTGTCTAGGGATTGCTTCAAACCATACAAAGACTTCTTCAGTTGGCATACATGGTCTTCTTTTCCTTCAGCTAGGAAACCTTCAGGCTGATCCATATAGATTGTCTCTTCTAGATCACCATGTAAGAAAGCAGTTTTGACATCAAGCTGTTGAAGCTCTAAATCAAATTGTGCAACCAATGCTAGCAGCACGCGAATTGAGCTATGTTTCACGACTGGAGAAAAGATCTCATTGTAGTCAATTCCCTCCTTCTGACTGAAACCCTTTGCAACCAATCTCGCCTTGAACCTAGCAGCTTCCACTTCTGGAATACCTTCTTTCTTTCTGTAGACCCATTTGCATCCAACTGTCCTTATCCCCTTTGGCCTTTTAACTAAGACCCATGTCTCATTTCTGTGAAGAGACTCCATCTCTTCCATCATGGCCAACTGCCATTGTGCAGCATCTTTGCAAGAAGTTGCTTCAATATACGAAGAGGGCTCGAGATCCTTAATCTCTTCTTCTGCAGCTACGAACGCTTGTGCAATCAGATTTTCTTGCTCTATAAGACGTTCCGGTTTCCGTATCCGCCTTTTGTCCCTTCCCTTCGCAATTGTGTATGGTTCATTGGAAGCAAGTTCTTCTGCATCTTTTGACTCATCACTTTGAGTCTCTTGATCCCGTTTCTTGGTAAGCTCCACCGGTAGCTCCACCTGCTCGTTGTTCTCGTTTCTAGATAACTCCACAGAAACTTTACGAGGATCAAGTATAAAGGATTCATCAAAGGTAACATCTCTACTAACTACAAATTTGAGTAAAGACAAACACCATAGTTTGTACCCTTTTACTCCATCAACATACCCTACGAATATGGCCTTTTTAGCCCTTGGTTCAAGCTTACCTTCATTAACATGATAATAAGCTGGACACCCAAATATTTGCAAGTATGAATAGTTAGAGGGTTCACCTGACCAGACCTCATTCGGAGTCTTAAAGTCAATAGCTGATGCTGGAGACCGATTGACAATATGAGAAGCAGTATGAACTGCTTCAGCCCAAAATACTTTGGACATCTTAGCTTGTAAGAGCATACAACGAGCCTTCTCAAGAAGAGTTCTGTTCATTCTCTCGGCAACTCCATTCTGCTGTGGTGTGTGCCTGACCGTCTTATGCCTTGCGATCCCATGAACCTTGCAGAAATCATTGAACTCTTCACTGCAAAACTCCAAGCCATTGTCCGTGCGAAGATACTTGATTTTCCTCTCCATTTGATTTTCAACCAAAATCTTCCACTCTTTAAATGCTTCAAAAGCATCACCTTTTGTCTTCAGGAAACGCACCCAAACCTTTCGTGAAAAATCATCAATGAATGTGAGAAGATACCTCTTTCCTCCCTTTGATGGAAGCTTAGAGGGACCCCATATAATTTCGATACATTATGAGACGCATTATATATACTTATTATATTAATAATAAATAAATGAAAAAGGTATAAAATAATTAAAAATCCTTTACAACATTAGTAATGGAAGTACTCAAGCTCAAAAAAAGTGTTAGACCTAAAATTCATAACAATGGCGCTAATAACGCATGATTCCAAACATTCTTTTAGCCTCCTCTATTATTATTATCAGAAGGTTTTATTTATGTCAAAGATTTAATAAATTATATATTTATAGTATAAATACAAATTACTAAACTTTCAATGAAAAAAATTAATTGAAACCTCTTATCCATTATTTTATGTTATTATATAATATAATTAAATAACACGATATTAAAGGTGTAGTAAAAAGAGGTGAAAAAATATATTCCTACGACTGTACGAGTTACAACTATCTTAAAAGAAATTTGTACAATAGTAGTTTTAAAAAATAATATAAAAAAAGAACTTCACCAATTTTTGAAAAATACTTTTTTTTTTAAAATCAAATTGTGTAAGAAACTCTACTTCAACTATTATGTTATGGTTCGCTTTGAATCTACGCCTATACAAAATCTGTCCTTCAAATTTTAATTCGATAAACACATTAACAGTTAATTTAAAATTATTTTAAATTTTTTTACCTAAAATATAATATTCATCCTTTTTCATAATACTTATCTTCCATCATGAACGTCATCCAGATCAAACCCTTAATTAGGTATGATTTTAACTCTAATCGAATAATATTAGATTCTAATATAGATTAAAAAAAGGGCAAATTTCACATATAGTAAACAAAAAGTTCATATTTGTATGCTATAGCAAAGTTTGCATAATTGCGCTCCATAGCAACCATAAAACTGTATAATTCGCTATACATATACAATTGTATAATTCGCTATCTTATTTCACTGCGATTGTATAATGCACAATTGTATAATTCGCTGCCTATTTCGCTGTAATATTTTTATAAAATTTGATTTGCATACAGTTGAATCGAATTAAAATGTATGTATATTGCATAATTATAAGTGTATAGCAAGAAGATATATGCTTTTTTCTCGCTTTATACGAAAACAGAAACACAATATATACACTTCTGTTGTATAAAGCTAGAGAAAATTATATTTCACTGCAATTGTATAATTCGCAATTGTATAATTCGTTGGCCTTTTCTCTGCAATATTTTAAGTAAAATGTTTGTAAATTGTATAATTAAGTGTATAACACGAAGATATATATTTTTGCATGTGTATATACAATTTTCTCTCGCTTTATACAAAATAGAAACATAATTTATACACTTCTGTGTATAAAGCGTGAGAGGCGAGCGAGAATGGAGAGTGGGGAACAAGATTTTTGGGAGAGAGACGCCTGGCAAACTTTAGCTAACATTTGCTATGGAACACAATTAAATCAAACCCTAGCTACTCTATTTATTTTAGGTTATTAATTTACTATTATATACAATTTTCCCTTAAAAAATTAGAAAAGAGATGAAATTAGAGTAAGGGAAGTAAGATTCCTAGGTACCCCCATGTGACGACATAACCTATCTTAAAAGAAAATCAAACTAAAAAAAGACATACTTTTTCATCATTTTAATTTATTTTTAACCTAATAAACAAATAAAAAATAATAATTTAAATTAGTAATATGACAAACGTAACGTCCTTTTATCATACAATTTTTAAATGCATCATGTAAAAGGTTAAAAAAAATTAGAGACCAAATGTGGCACATATAAATATCAAAAAAGAAACGATTTAAATTAATAATATAATAAATATAAGGCTTTTTAATTTTATGATATTTAAACAAATGACGTAAAAAGTTAAACAGAAGTCCCAAAAAATGTCACTCAGATTAAAACAGGAAAACGTATAAAAACAACAAACAATAAGGAGAATATTGTCTTTTCATACCCAAAAACAAACTAATATTGCATGCAGAAGAAGTATGTATGGAGCTGCCACATATCTCTCTTTGCATGTCAATCCCTAATACTATTCAGCCACGCACTTCCTTGCCCATCACTCACACCATCCTCGTCACTCTAAA
Source organism: Solanum chilense (assembly GCA_032847665.1). Lineage (NCBI taxonomy): Eukaryota > Viridiplantae > Streptophyta > Magnoliopsida > Solanales > Solanaceae > Solanum > Solanum chilense. The sequence continues at coordinate 68,229,618 of CM064969.1, forward strand.
AAATAATATGTTTTATCAAATATATTCATTTCATTTTATTTTTTGTTTACTATATAATCATCCCTTTGTTCACATCTTTTTTTCATGTCTCCCACACTCTCTAATTCACTTTATAAACATTTCTCCATTTTCAATTCAAATCATGGAAGGCCTTTGTGCTGAATTGCACCACCATAAATTTCATCCCTCACATCAACTCTACAAGAAATCTCTTCGTGACATTGATATTCCACCGAGAAAATTACTAAGCCGTCGTTCTACTCTTTCATCAATCGACCATGTTGTTTCTGATGTCCAGTTTATGGATTCACCAAAGTCTGAATCAGACGCTCAATTTCAGAAGTTTTTACCGTACAACAGTTTAGACGATGATGACGATGCTGATCCGTATTCATCTGATCATTTTCGTATGTATGAGTTTAAAGTAAGGCGGTGTACTCGTAGCCGGAGCCACGATTGGACTGACTGTCCTTTTGCTCATCCGGGAGAAAAGGCGAGACGGAGGGATCCGAGGAGGTTTCATTATTCCGGTACGGTCTGTTCTGAATTTCGAAAAGGAAATTGTAGCAGGGGTGATAATTGTGAGTTTGCACATGGGGTGTTTGAGTGTTGGCTTCATCCAACTCGTTATAGGACTGAAGCATGCAAAGATGGGAAAAACTGCAAACGGAAGATTTGTTTCTTTGCACATACACCAAGGCAGCTCCGTGTACTTCCACCTGGTTGTTACGAAGGTGGCTCATCACCTAAGAATTTGAATTCCGAGAAAAAATACAGGAATCTGAACCATTGTTGTGTTTTTTGCCATTCTGTTTCTGCTTCCCCGACTTCTACTTTAATCGGTATGTCACATATCTCTCCCCCTCTGTCCCCTTCCCTCTCACCGCCTCTTTCCCCTGCAAATCGAAACCGGTTTTCTTCTCCTATCTCGCGTTACAGTGATCGTTTTGGTAGTGTTGAGTCGTCGTCCTCTGGAATGTGTCAGCTGGATCCATCTGGGTTGATGAGTTACAAAGATGCACTTAGTGAATTGGTTAGCTCATTAGAAGCTATGAATGCGAATCATGAACCCAATTCTTCAGCAGCAGCTGCTACTCACTCTCATTCTGTTAATTTTGATGGGAATTTACCATGGCTGGATGTGAATTTCAACAACAATAGTTACGATGATCAGCAGCAGTTCCTTCTTTCGCCTTCGACTCCATCTCCGAGTCCAATTTCTAACTCGAGAACCAAATTCTACACAAGGGAATTTGCATCTGGTAGCCCTGTTTCGAGCTCGAGGTTGAGCTTTGTAGAAGAACCGAACAATAACAATGGAACGAACAGATTTTACAGTGACAATGGATTAAGTGGAGGACCAGATCTGGGATGGGTCAATGACCTACTGACTTGAAAAAGGAAAACAAAAAAAGTTAATGGAGAGCTCATGGGCCATTGATCGAGCTCGCTTTTTCGTGGTCCTACAAATTAAACAATTGTTGATGATATGATGACAAACAAGAAATTATTGAGATTTGAGCAAGGATGATTTTTGTATATACAAGTTTTTAAGTGTATTGTTTTAATTTACCAGCTGCTGCTACTGCACCATCCATATATAATCAACAAGAACAAAGTGTGTGTATATATATGAGATGGAAGAGATGGAGGATGACGACGAAGATGAAGATGTGTTACTGTTATTATTTTCACCAATTCTGAAAGCTTATTAGATTTTTTTTTGCCTTATTTTTAATGAATGTAATATTTCTGGTTCGGGTCTGTTGATTATGAAGCGGTGTAATTTGCAATTTCAATTTCCGTTTTGTTCGTGTGAGTTGTGAAGAGTATTATGATGATGTTGTATTAATGTTTTAAATTAAACTAATATATGTTAAATTACATCTTTCTTTTGCATTAAAATCAACGGAGTAAATTTGTTTAGGGCAGTTGAATAATTTGACCTCTTTTTCCAACGGAATAATTAATGGGATTTTCTTCAAATGCTATTTATAGTATTTTTTGAAGAAATAAAATGTAGATTTATGAATGCTTTGTTTAATAGATAAAATTCTTGAACTTCGTACAATTCCGTGCAGTTGCTGAAAAAGGAGTATCGCTAATTCGTGTGATATTTCTATTAGTGAGATATTCCATGATATTACTACAAAAAGTTTTTGCTTTCATAAAATATTTGTTCATATTTAGTCCATTCTGTATGCTCTTTATGTCTACATTATTCGTTGATATGTGTATATATCGTATTTACTTATATTAAATATTTGTTATTTTGTAAAATTAATAAACAGTACATAATTTCTATTTTAATTCTGAAAAATTATTAGTTTTAAAAATGTAAATTTAATAAATATAAGATAATTGAATAATTTATTTATAATCATTGATTGATTTTATTAATTAAAATAAATTATTTATGTTCATTTATGAAAAATTTAACTTCAAAGAGAAATGAGATAATGATAGTTTACTTACCTTTAATGCGAAATCTAAAATAGTGATGTATAATTAAATAAATTATTTATGCTTTTGTTGAGAACTTGATTTATTGAAATGATAATCTACCGACATTTTTAAAATTTAAAATGGTAACATATAATTAAATAAATTATTTATATTTATTTGTTAAAACTCTATTTCAATAAATGAAAATTTCAAAAAATATAAAAATAAAATGACAATATACAAATAGAAAGAAAGAATAACATATTTTTTAAATTTTATATCTATAACTTATATACTTCTAGGAATTAAAATATTTTTTAAAAGAAGCTAATCTATAAGAAAATAATAATAAAATCAATTAATTACTATATGAAAAGAATAATAAAATCAACTAATTTATCAATAATTTCTTAATAATTTGTATAAACTGAAAAACATTTATTTAATATAAGGACAAAGAGTAATTAACGATATATATAAATATGTGTTCATTTTTACTTTTTTTTTTTTTTTTTTGGTTGAGTTTGGAAAATTGAGAAGCAATTTAACTCTTTTGAGACATAAATAGACAAGTTAAAATGGAAAAAATATTTTTGATACAGAGGCAGGGACGGACCTATTTTTGATCCAGGGTGTTCACCCGAATACTCTCTGTAAAAAAATATACGATATATATAAGAAAAATTTTCTGTATTTTTATATATATATATATTTTAAACACCCTCAATAATAAATAAAAATATATGATTCAATGGTAAGATCTATGAATGCTAATTTGCACACCACAGGTTTGAATCTCTCAGTTTTGTTTTTCAAGCAATTTTAATTTTAAAAACGTATCAAAAATGTGCTTTTAAACCCAAAAATATTTAAAGAATCCATTTCAAAAGATTTATTTACACGTTTATATTTTTATTTTTTAAATTTTCGAAACGAAAATTTTGAATCCGCTAGTGTATAGGCCTTAAAACTATGAGAGTAATTATGAGACAAATTAATTAAAGTTGCGGTGGCGTATCAAAGCTTGAAGGTGAGACATGTGGCATCCATGCAGATTGTACAGAAAATACGATATTTTGAGAACTTTATGATGGAATATAGTTTGTATTCTTGTTATTTTGGATCTTATGGGTATCATCATGACATCTTTTTATATTATTGTTTTGTTTTTTTGGTATTTTTTGTTTTGTGTGGAAACAACTTCCGAGTTTTTTTAAAAATTAATTTTGGATAAAATAATTTTGAGAAAATGGAGAAGGGTTGAGTTCTCTCAACAAAATTTATCATTAATTGCAATAAAATTATTTTTAATTTTTTATTTTTTTATTTGGTGTTATATTGAAATGCGATTATATTAAAATTCGGTTATATTTAAATTTACCTGAACAATTTATATTGGAATAAATAGTTTACTTTGACAACTTTATTTACAGAAAACTCTGAACGAAAATTAATATTTATATTCACAAAAAACGTAAACTATAAACATCTGATTAGAAAGAAAGAATAAAACTCCTTACAACCCTTTTTGGTGAACATAATTGATTCGTTGTGTGCGGTTTTTTTCATATTTATTTCATAGTGATAGTAAATTTTTATTTTCATATGACATCATGAGATATAAAAATGCTTTTTTTTAATTGTTGGGTGCAATAAACTTTTAATTGTTGTAGTAGGTTAATTTAATATATAATAATAAAAAGAAAACTATATTATTAATGCACAAAGTTTGAGGTGTTTGCGGGTTTTAGACAAACATATTATTTGTCATTTTTGTCACTATCACATATGGTGGTGACTTGAGAACATAAGTGGTAAAAAAAATTATACTGAGAAGTGGTAAAAGAAGAAATGGACACAAAATAGAGCTTATTTTCTCACTATTATTTTTTAAAAAAAATATTTATATTTAATATAGATAAATACTATGAGAGATGGACGTGACTCGTGAGGATAGTGTTATAGATGGTGAGAATGGAGTGAAGATAAAGTGTACATTGAAGGATAGGACGACATAACTAATATAAATATCACTCGACTTAACCTAAAGTATTTTATATTTTCTACTTTATAAATGAAAGTCATATTCTTTAATTTTTAAGAAAAAGCTTCTTTCTTAAAAAAAAAACTTAAAAAATTTAGACCAATCAAATAAAAAAAAATGAAAAATTTATTCGAGGTGGTGTGGTCGATATCAGAGAAGTCATTTTAGAAGAATATACTTTTACGACGTAACTTTTTTTTATGTTTGGTTAATAAAAATTAAAAATAATTTCCCTCAAGAGAGAAAAAATGTCCTTGGTTAAGATCATTCACCTTATAATTATCTTTTATCTTTATATAATCTCCAAAATATTTTCTGCAATTATACATTGAATATTAACTATAATAATAAATATTAATAAGGAAAACTTTCACATATAGCCACTAAAAAATAATTAATCACTCTCCATAGCTATAGTTTGATAATTACAATTTGTAGCTACATGTTACATGAAGGAGAGGGGCGAGCGAGACTGGGAGAGAGAGGAGAGAGGCGAGAGAGAGGGGGAAAAGAGTGGGAGAAATGTGAATTGTATATTGGTTAGATAATTGTATATTATACATATGTATTTGTATATATGACGAGAGAGATTGGGAGAGGCGATCGAGACTGAGAGTGGGAGGAGAGAGGAGAGCGAGATTGAGAGTGGGAGGAGAGAGGAGAGCGAGAGAGGTGAATTGTATATGTATATTATACATATACATTTGTACATAGAGCAAGCGAGATTGGGAGAGGGAGGAGAGAGGCGAGCCAAAGAGGACAGAGAGGGAGAGGGGTGAATTGTATATGTATATAAGTTAAATAATTGTATATTATATATGTATTTATATATTCTGACGAATTATAAATATACAAAATGACTAATTATACAAATTTGAAGTCAGCCCACGTAATTAATGTATAATGTTAATCACGAGTGATAATTATAATAAATTTAATAATATAAATTTACTTTATTGCATAATTTTCCCTATTAAATAATAGTAACTAACTTCTTCAACTAATAATATAAGAAATTTTCTAGAAAATACTTTTTGCCATAGAAAGTGAAGTCAGGCAATACCAAAAACACTCTAATGTACTTCAATTTTGTTGTAGCTACCTAAAGGCCAAAACCCCTAATTAAGTGCAATTACCCAGACCTAGCTAGCTATCTTTTTTTATTTTCCTCTCAATAATTAAGCTACTAGGAGGGAGATATATTATTAGTTTCTTGGATGAAATCTTGAAACTTGACCTAACTATGCACATGCTCTCACCATGGTTAAGGACAAGTGGAGTAATATTAAACATGACACGTGGCACTTAAGGGTGTGGTTAATAATTAATGAACTAAATTGAGAATATTTTAATTTGATATTCAAAAATACAGATAAAAAATATTATGTAATTTCTTTTCATATGTTTAAGTTATGATAGACAAAGAGTAAGCCGTTATATGTGCATGTAAAAAAAATAGTAAATAGTAAATAATAAATTGTAAATATCTCATGAAATCAATTCATGAATATATATGCATAAACTGATCCACGCACCCGCGATTATTACAAGTAAAAGTACCAAACATGGCATGAGTAAACAAGGTGGTATTGCATATATGATTGCACATTGTATATATGTTCATATTGTATGTTTCCTAGGAGGGTACTAATACAGCTAGGAAGGTAGGGCATTAAAGACTATAATTCAGTCTATCTATATCCATATGGGGTAGAGTTTGCTTGCCAATATTCTTGCTAGGGTTAGGTGAATGATATATTGTTGTCATAGATTCACAAGAAATGGTATGTGAAGTGGGGAATAGCCAGCCTAACACTAAAAGTGACCTATGCTTTCTAATTCATGAAGAGGTCCCCCACATGCCATATTTTCTATGACCTACTCACCCATATATATATTCACTTCCTATAGATATGTTCATTCTCTTTTGTTGGTTTTATGAAATGAATTCTATGCTATGCTAATAATGGGACAATAGGCCCATACTATACCACTCAAGTAACTTTTTAATTTGTGTTGGGGCATGGCTCAATAATATTCTTACATGAGTTTGATTTAGTTTTCACACTTGTTTTCTCATGTATAGTGGTGGTGTATTCAAAATATTGGACAAGAAATGTTTACCTATAGCTATAAATGGTGAAATTAGAAATATTTCTAAAGCTAGTGTTCTAGAATTTTTACATATAACTAGGCCTATATAGTTTACCTATATATATAGAGAGAGAATTTATAATTTTCTACAAAGAAAGTTCGATTGATCATCCTTTAACATACGTAGTGATCTAAACCAAACCCCTTCGACAAAAACTACATTGTCTACACACAGTAAAAAAAAATATATTTAGTATCTATATTGATTTTGAATCACTTGAATACAAAACAATCTAGATATTGGCCTAGTGAATTAGGAAATTCAAAATTTTTCTTGAAATTTAAAATTTTAATCTTTAAAAGTATATTCGAAATTCTTTTACTGAAAATCCTAAATCTGTCTCTACTTGCCTACCCTAGTTACGTGAATCCAACTTGTATATTAGGTTGAACATAAATCCAACTTGTATATTAGGTTGAACATAACTAACACCCCTTCATCATTACTTATGTATAATTGTGGGGCAAACCTTGACATTTTTATTTTTACTATATGTAGAATTTTCTTTTCATCTATAAATGAAATTAAAATAAGATTATTAACTACACCATCACTTGTACATTCTTGTTTCAAAAAAAAAAAGTGTACATTTATGTTTATAGTACATCACATTATTTCTTTTTCTTGATAAAAATATCTAATTGTCTTAGTAACAAGTAAATCAATTTGAAGCTAAGGACCAATCCTGTTACAATTGATTCTTCTAGTAACCAGACAGATTTGTTTCCCTTATTAAATTTTGTAATGATATTGTACATAGAACTTATTTTGAAAACAAAATGAATGTACTTGGTAGTTAATACAATTATATTAATTACCAAAAAAAATGAGTGAAAAAATTGGTGTTTTAACTTCGGAAAAAGGGATGTCTCCTCACCAGACCAGGTCGATTCTTTACCCAAAATATACAGGTATTCACAAAGTCGTAAAATCTTGTATGGGGGGTGACGTATGCACACCCCATACGTGTTTACTCTGAAGCCCCATGCAAAAGTCTAGAAAATATTGCATGGGCCTTCAGGGTAAACACGTATCAAAGTCCAAGCCAAATATGGATAGGTATTATATTGGGCCTGGTTGCTGTTAAAGCAGGCCCATTACTAGGTGGTCGAGAATGGGCTAAGAGAACCAAGATAATGAAGTGGCTAAAGTTCACCTTAATTTCAGATAAAGGGAAAATTGTATATATAATAGCAAACTAATAACCTAAATTAAATGGAATAGCTAGGGTTTGAATTGATTGTGCTCCATAGCAAACATTAGCTAAAATTTGCCAGCGTCTCTCTCCCAAAAATCTCGCTCGCCACTCTCCATTCTCGCTCGCCTCTCTCGCTTTATAAACAGAAGTGTATAATTCTGTTTCTGTTTTGTATAAAGCGAGAGAAAATTGTATATACACATGCAAAAATGTATATCTTCGTGTCATGCACTTAATTGTACAATTTACAAACATTTAACTTCAAATATTGCAGAGAAAAAGGCCAATGAATTATACAATTGCGAATTATACAATTGCAGTGAAATACAATTTTCTCTAGCTTTATACAACAGAAGTGTATATATTGTGTTTATGTTTTTGTATAAAGCGAGAAAAACATATATCTTCTTGCTATACACTTATAATTATGCAATATACATACCATTTAATTCGATTCAACTGTATGCAAAGCAAATTATACAATTGCAGCAAAATGGGCCAGCGAATTATACAATTTAGGCCAGTGAATTATACAATTGTATATGTATAGCGAATTATACAGTTTTATGTTTGCTATGGAGCGCAATTATGAAAACTTTGCTATAGCATACAAATATAAATTTTTTGTTTGCTATATGTGAAAGTTTCCCATTTGAAAAAGCAAGAAATTTCAAGGCATTTTTGCATTAAGCTCGGATAATAAATGACTGTGTTGAGAATATAATTCATTAATAAAAGTGTGTTTTCATTAATAATTTATTTTTTTAGATGATAGTTACTCATTTCGACATGATATCAACCCAAGCAGAGGTTCTAGGATTGGGATCTCATCGCCATCTAAATGAAAAAGAATTTTAGTTTTTAATATTTTAATTTTTTAGATGAAACGGTTACAAATTTCGACATATTTCTCTGAAAATTTGACTAGTAAATCAATTTTTGAAGTTTAGTTTTTTATATATTTATATATTTATCCTTCTCATTCAATTTGATTAAGTATTATGTCACAATTTTTATTATGTTATGTATATGATGCTTATGCCTGGCTCGTACGTGAATATATTCTTAATATAATTAAAATCTTGCTTCATATTTTTATTTTACCAACCCACTTATATAAAATCCGGTCCATCCAATTTAAGTATCCATTAACCCAACTTCAGTGCTTATCCTCTTTATCACTTCACCTATCAAAAACATGATAGAAATGAAACAAGTGAAATTTATTTACCAATAAATAATAAGATATGAAATGTCATTGCTAGCCATTAACATAAAAGCTCAGGCCGACTCATCAACTTAGGGGCCTAAAAGTGAAACTTAATAAAAGAGTATTAAAATATTATTTTGTCATCTATATTTTTATTTAAATATTTTTTTTTTTTAGCTATTTTAGATATAAAGGCATTATGTATTATTTATAATTAGTTTGTTTTGATATTTTATTTTAAAACGATAATTTAATTAATTCATTCAATCTCTTTTGATAGTTGAGATATTGTTGATCATAGAGAAGATTTAATCAATTTTAATTTTTAAAAAAACATCTTTCCGATGAGGCAACAGTTACAGAAACTGTTAGCATTATTCTATAAGCGATATGTTTTTTGAAAAACAATCAAATCTTTTTATTTGATTATTAGATAATTATTATTTCTCTTAACACCTTTAATTTAAAAAATAAATCTAAACGTTCAATATCAGTATAACTATTACATATTAAAGAAAGTTCAAAGTTAACACAATATTTTTTTTAAATCCTCATCATCTGGAAATCTCAATATTTTACTACTAAATAAAAAATTAAAAACATTTTTATATACTTTAATTTATTCAAATCTATTTTGAAATGAAAAAATAGTTTGATCTTCTTTGCATATATAAAGTAATCAACCCTAAAAGATTTTTCAAATGAAATTTATGATTACGTTATTTATATTTTTATCAAATTTTTTTTTTTCGAAGTTCAGATTTATATTCATCTCAAATACAATTTTCTTAGTAAATATCATAGAATTCATAATACATTATAATTTTTTTAAAAATAATAACATGCATAAATAATTATTCTTCTAAAATAAGACCCCAAGCGATAATTTTACTAAAAATTAAGACTATCCTGCAAATGTTAAAAATAAGTTTTTTTGTAATTGTAGACAATATATAGTTTTAATAGAAAAACAAAACCTATCCAAATCATAGAAATTAAAGAACTTGTAATTTACATAAAAGACTAGTGAATATCTACTGAAAAAGCCTAAATACGATTCGTTATTACCAACCGTCACAATAATACGAGACTGAGAGAATGTTTTTCTTTTGGTTTCTCACTCAATGTCTAGAATCGACATTAAATTTCAGCAAATTCAAATCGCGCTCTATAAGGTCAATTCAAAAGTGACGCTTTAAAATAATTTTTTCATATTCAGCGCTCAAACATGAAACCTCTGATTAAGAATGAAGACCGTTGGTGATAGAGCATTAATCTATCCGTTTATTTTTATTTGTCATATTACGCTTTTCAAAGTTAATTTGAATAATTTTTAAATTTAAATCAACTTATATTAATTTGATATAAATATTCAAAAAAAAAATTATACATTGTAATTTTTAAATATTAATATCATTGAAAAAATATTGTATAAAATTTTTATATTTAATTTATTTGATTGAAATGGAGTAAATGTGATATGTAATTTGAGTATATAATTTTAAAGTAGTCCAAAATTAAAGCAACCTATTTATACATCTGACACTACAACTATAGTTTGAAATGAAAGAAAAGGAGGTGTGTGGGCAACAGTAGCCGCCCCTTTACTGAATGCAAATGACAGTCTTTAAATGGCACTGTCATGTGACACGTGCCACTAAACACGCTATTCTCTCATTTAACCCCCACCGCCCTTGGTAGGTATGTACATCCCAAATTTATTTATTTTTTTAAAAAAAATTAAAGTTAAATTTGATTAAAAATTATAATTTTTTTTTTTATGTTAATATAAATAGATGTTTCTTTTATTTTAATTGAAAGATATTAAATTTAAAATGGTAAAAAAAAATTTGAAAATGACACAGAGAAAAATATCTTTCTGATCAAAGAAAAGATATATTTAATTATATAAATTTCTAATTTTATAATCAGCTTTTTACTTATCACGTTTTGCTTTTAGAACTTATCAATATTTATTATCATTTAAATTAATACATAAATAACGATATTTTTATCTTGACATAATATATATATTGAACTCTAAATTTGGCTTCAAACTTTAACTTTGATCTCCTACTTTCATAATACACAAACAGTCACCTTAACTATCCAACTTTGAAATAAATAAATACATGAGTCGTACATGACACAATGCACGTAGAACAAAAAATGACATGTAGGATGATATGTAGATCATGTGTGTCTATTTTTTTAACTTTATACAAGTTTAATTGCCTACTTGTGCACATCTAAAATTGAAAGACATAAATATAATTTAAAGCCAAATTAAATGTATTATATCTTTTATATTTTATTATTATGAGTAATTAACATTAAAAGTATTAATTTAATTAAAAAAAGCTAGAACGTTTATCCAGATCTACGGACCAACAAATAGAAATGGAGATTCGTGTTTTGTACAAGTTATGTATTTGTATTTAGAAAAAACTTAATATATATATATACATATTAATAAATTCATAAATAGAGTTAAAATTAAGAATTTAACAATTTTAAATTTTTGAATTTGAAAAAAATAATACATACTCACAACTCTACCTAAAAATATATATTTATTTAATTTTCTAATATAAAAAACACGATCAAAATTATTAGATTCGTTCGAAACACGAAAGCTCTGCGGTATAAAGGAGGCGAACAAAACTGGCTTTTAAAGTTGGGCCCAGGTGCAGGACCCACGTACGGCGCCCATTTATGCAGATAACCAAAGGTGGCGAGGCGGCGATGAATCTCGATTGTGCCGACACGTCGCCGTTATGCCCCCACGCCTCCCACGTGCTTAGTTGTACCTCTTTTTGTCCCTACCCCTCACTTCCTTCCTCACACGCACATGAACGCGCGTGTTCTCACACGTTTTATATTCTAGGTTAAAAAAATAAGTTTCTAGGAATTGCTAAAGTTAAAAATGAAATTTCTGTGGCAAAAATATCCGGATCATTTTTTTTCAGCTCCAAATCATCAAGATTTTGATTAATTGTAATAGCAAAAGATGGGAAAAATGACTGAGTGTATTCCTAAATTATCGTAAATAGTAAGTATATATTTTTCGCTAAAAAATTGGAAAATATATGCCTTTCGTCTTAATGCATATAATCTTATTTGTTGAAAAATATTAGATCATGATACGTGTATGTCCGTTAGTATGAAGATATATATGATTTAGTGTTTGAACAATAAAAATATTAATATCTCAAAAGTATGACAAAGGTATTTGCATATTATTTATAATGATTCGCGATATATTTGACATTTTTCCTAGAATAAATTGCAATCATATTTCTACTATGTTTTGAGATATTTAAATTTAAATTATAGTTGAACTTCAAAAAAATAAATAATTTACATAACTTTTAAAATATTAATAATTGATTTAAGACGTACTAAGAAATACTAGTGGTGACAAGTTTTCCTTCAAGAACTTCGAATTTTGCAAAAAGTATCTTTTTGCCGACCGAATATGTTATGTTGGACTTCAAAAGGAGAAATGAATGTAGAATTCAAATTTTAAACTTTAATATTTTTTGATATCACATAATAAATATTTTTTAAAAAAACAAAAACTTTTTTGGTGAGATAATTCAATCAGAATAATATTTTATTTATGTTATTTTATTTTTAAAATATTTTTATTTTTTTAATTTTAATACAATTTAACTAAAAAAAAGTAATTAGATATATTTTAACATTAAATTTAGCAACTATATAAAATTACTAGCATCCAACAATTCATAATTCAGAGTTAATATGGCCAGTTAATAATCATGGACTTATAAGTTGGAGAATCATTGTGTCATTATCATATTTATGTGTTTTATGGATACAACACTTACATGTTTCTCTTTATGTGTTTGTCCAAACGATTGGATGACAAAATAAATAGTTTATCAAATTCATATAATAATTTAATGTATGATTTTATTTGCACGTTAACACATATTTCTCAATAAAATAAAAGAAAAACCCACAAAATATAAAGGGAAGAAACAATATTAACTACTAATAAGAGTAATATTAGGCATGGGCAGATAAAGAGAGTAATAATTTCACGTCATTAAGTTTGTCATGTCAATTTCGACTAAATTTATAAAATTTTAGAGATAAAGAGGAAATAATAATAAAAGTTCAAGATAATGATTTTGACAAGAGTTATCAAAAGATAATACTTCCTTTATCCCAATTTATATAATGACATTTGAGTGAGTATGAATTTTTAAAAAAAGATCTTTTTTTTCTAAACGTGTAGTTTAACATAAGTTTTACAACCTTATGTAACTTTTATCTGTCTATTTTTATTTTTAGTTGTTATAGTTTCTTTTTTTAGTCAAAAAAATAATTATTCACTAATACTCTATTGGGTTTTTTTCAGCATATTAAATATAAAAAAGTTCTAATTTTCATATAGTTTTTTTAATATTTAAATTTTTTATTTAAAATATTAAATTAATATAATCTAATTTAATATTAAAAATTAATTAAAATAACTTCTAAAATACTCAACATAACAATTAAAAATAAATAATATAAATTATTTAATTGAAAACATTTTTATTGTTTATTATAACAATGAAACAACATATATAATAAACGATCAACTAATATAAAACTAAAAAATCACGAATAAATATTTCCTCACCAGCCATTTTTTACTGTCCAGCTAATTATTTGAAATCTTAAGTTCTACTTTAAAAAAATTTAAAATAAAAAAACTCCCGATGGCCGCCGCATGGCGCACCGATATAATAATAAGAGGAAAACGAAAAAGAAAAAAGTTTTCTATTATTTTTATAATGTTATAGCAGAAATTCCGGCGGCGAAGGAAGTGGGGCCAAGCCGACAGAGTTACAAAGTCCAAGAAGGTGGGACCTATAATCCCGCTGTCTGCTGCTTCTTTCTTGCTTCTTACCAAATACTTCTTACTTCCGTTATTATCCGTTATAATTTTTATTTTAGAATATATAATATTTTGTTTTGAAAATCAAATATAATTTAATTTAAATTTAAAAATTAATTAAATTGATTTTTGAAAAGTAAAACATGACAAGTAATATTGACCCGTCGAATTCACATCAGAAATCGCCAACATGAACACAAACGAAATCTAAAAAAAGTAATTATCCTCTCCCCCACCAAATTATTCTCTTTTTTTTAATTTTTTTTTTTTTTAAAAAAAGATGGCCGGCAGGCCCAAATAGTACACGTGCCGTCCAACTTTAACACGACATGTACCCTTCCCACACGGAATTCCTCCTATTCATATTCGGATAGGGGCGCAATATACTCTTCTGCCTCGTCGGTCATTTATTTTATAAACTAATTATTAATCACTTTTAATAATACTATTTATTTATTTTCTACAGATCCAACTTTTATTTGGACTGATTTTTTTTACTATTTTTCAGCTAATATTAAAGATGAACAAATTAGTTGTTTTTTTTAATTTCTTGTTGGTGGATTTGTGGAGCAGAATTGACACCTGTTATACAACGGCGCTTTTATATATATCTTTAAAATGAAAAATAAGGAACTATCTTTTGCATTTATTTTAAGTTTTTTTCTCAGTCTTACATCTGGCCAAACACCCCCTAAAAAAGAATCACATTTACTTTGACATTGCAACCAAAAAACAATGAATCTAGATCTAAGTTGAATTATTTTTCCAAGTTACAAAACTATAGATTACGACTCTTTGATTTTATTCTAGATTTGGCCGGCAATTAGAAATCTCTGAGAAATGAGGAATCTTATCCATCGTTAATCGCCTTCAATTAATTAATTAATTAATTAAAAGATCTCAGAACTTAGAAAAAATGAACTTCAATATAACAAACTCATAACAATACGTAGTTGAAATTGGATAAGAAAGTTAGGCTAATGAAAATGAATTATGAAATATAGAAAGGAGAAAATATGAAATTTCTAATTAATTAAAAGGATATAAGTTACAAATGGTAGAAACAGCAAGAGAAACATCATAACAACAAGTTTCAGCTGCCAAAAAAAAGCGATTTTTTTTTGAACTTATATACAATAATCAGCCATTAGCTCCGTCACTCTCTTAATCTCTCTCTCACAAAATTAGATTATCGTCGTCATTAATTTAAACTTCCATAGGTGGCGCAAGGTTAAGATCAAGATCAAGTCCCTTTTTCCCATAATGTTTCCCTTCCACAACGGAAGACGAATCCGACACACTAGTAACAACTCCGGCACCGACACCGGCAAACTCCATCGTCGCCGGTACAACCTGATACGGCCTGCTAACAACCCCCGGTCTCCACATAGAATCAAACAACAAAACCGGCTGACCGTTCGGCAGAACCGCCACCGTCGGCTGCTGGTGTAAGATCGGGTAGCCGACACCTCCACGTCCACCTTCAGCAGCGGCGCCAAGACGGCGCGTGAGATCCAGCTCCAGCGGCGCGTGTGGCGTATTAGGCGCGTGAACCACCGTTTCTCCACTGGATGACTCCACGGTACTGCTCCCACACGGGCTCTGACTGTTATTGTTATTAATATTATTCATCTCCGCCGGGAAGGGGAAATTCGTCTTCGCTTTAGGTCCACGAAACTCTCTGGCAGCGGCATCGTAAGCCTTCGCCGCTTCCTCCGCCGTATCAAAAGTACCCAACCAGACCCGACTCTTCTTACCCGGGTCACGAATCTCAGCAGCGTAACGACCCCATGGCCTCTTCCTTACACCTCTGTAGTGAACTTCCTTAACTCCATGATTCACTTTCACATTACCTCCTTTCACAGCCTTATCTTTCACAGCCATAATTTTCTCTTCTTTTTGTGTATGTGCTGATAATAGTTCTTGAATTATTAGTGTTATAAAATATGAATGAAGAGTATGCGGTTTATATAATTGGAAGAAAGAGAAAGATGAAAAAAAAAAGTGAGGCGCGGTCAACGAGGAATTTGACTGTAGGTGAGAAGGCGCCGCCCAAGCAGGGTATGTAGAGTGTGTGTAATAATTGAGAAAATGGAGAGCGTTACGTGGCACGCGGGCGTTTACGTACACAAATGAAGTTTAGAGATT
Source organism: Solanum chilense (assembly GCA_032847665.1). Classification (NCBI taxonomy): domain Eukaryota; kingdom Viridiplantae; phylum Streptophyta; class Magnoliopsida; order Solanales; family Solanaceae; genus Solanum; species Solanum chilense. Next base: position 68,245,730 of record CM064969.1, read on the forward strand.
GTTCATTGCCCGGACCTGCCGGCTTTGGATTTATTTATATTTTTAATTTTTAATTTTTAATTTTTAATTTAGACGGCCGTTTTATTAGGAGTGAGGTTTATATGTTATTGTTGTTGTGGTGATGGTGTGTTACTCTTTTGTTTATTTTCTACTCCACGCTTGTCATGGACACGTGTAGCCTACTCTTTTGTATTATTACTTCCGTTATTTTATCAGTAAATTTATCTTCTTCTTTTTTTTTACTTCGTTTAATGTATTATTATTGGATACACAAGCACTTGCTTTTATATGTGTTTGAGAATTTATCATAAATATTTTTTTTTATTTCTATAAATAGGAGTGATAGTAATATTGTATGCACGTCAATAAATCTTACTTTACGAGATAATATTTATTTGATACCTAATATTGTTAAAAGAAATTATGGATAGGTAAAATAAAGATTTAGATAAAACATTTACTGTGTTTTTTTTTTAAAATGAATAATTATTGGAGCGTGGATGACAAATGCAAAAGGGTAAGAGAGTAAATTTGTTTTTTAAAGTGGGGATTAGATGACGACCAGTTCCAAAAGAGAGCGTCTAGTACAGCATAGTATAAAAATACATATACGGCAGCGCCATATTTCACGTGTCAATCGCCGCTAACTAATCAAATAAATACACAGCTGTCCTAATATAGGAATAATTTAGATAAAAAAGTATCGAAAATATTTTTAAATTTTTTTAACAGTTAAAATAATATTTTTTAAATAAATATAATTATTTTTTTCACTAAAAGAAAAAAAGTACAAACATAAAATAAGATGAAAGGAAGTATATTTTCTCATAATTTATTTATAAAGATAGTAAACCTGTACAAATCGTCAAAGAAAAAGTTGTTATTTTGTATAAATTTAAATATTTTTTTTTAATTAATTTTTAAAATTAAATTAGATACGATCGTATCAATTTGTTTTGATGGGTGAGCCGGTGAGGCACTACGTTCAGCCGACACGCGTCCTTTTTCCGCGCTCTACGCGTCTTTTTTAAAGAAGGTCCCTCATGTCTCTATGCGGCTTGACAAAGTAAACTCTTGTTTTTATTTGTTTTTAATTAATTCATAGTGAAGTAAACAGCTGTTGTTGTTGTGTTAGTTGAATTATACTATACATTCTGACTCGTTATGCACTTCACTTGACATCTCCTACTTTACCAATAAAAACAAATCAACTCTAACTATTCTGAAGTAGTAAAATTGAAAAAGGATGAAATATATATAAATTTTAATTATTGATAGATTATCCGTGTAAGATGAAATATATATAAATTTTAATTATTGATAGATTATCCGTGTAAGTTTTGCTGTTTATTCTAAATCGAAAATAATGTTTATAATTTAGAATTGTAAAATTTATGTGATTTGTAGTCTTCAATTGTAGTATATATCGTAAATTTATCATAAAATTATTATGTGTTACTATAAATGATGATAAATAAAAACATCACTTAAATAAGTAATTACTTATTGAAAAATATTTATCAAAGTAATTTTTTCTAAAAAGAAAGGGTGAAAATAGTTGGGAAAATATTGGACTTTGGCAAACTACGGGTCGATGAGCCATTTACATGATTTGTTGGGTTCGAGGATGTAGCTTACCGTATATGGGCTTTTCCCAAACACAATTAATAAGCCCAATTCTAAACGAGAAAATGGCATGGCATGATATTTCATTTTATTAATTGGCAATATATAAAAAAAAATTATTTTATCGATTTTTTAAAATAAAAAATTTCAATTAGTAGCTCACATAATGGAATTTTTTTTAAATTAAATTGATAATTTTAAAAGGTGATAGCATGATGTCCTTTTTTTATTGGGAAGTGTTTTTTTCTTAATTTTTTTTCTCTTTTATGCTATACATACACGATTCTTTAAAATCATGTTTCTTTATTGATTATCTTCTTTGTTACTTTTAATAAAAGATGATTAATTTCTTATTTAATAGTTTTACATATTGAATTCTATAAAAACACTCATTCATAGTTTATTTTTTTCTCTTTATCTTTCAAATTCTTGATGGTTTGTTGATATTTACCCATCAATTTCTTCATCTTGTTAGCCTATGTTTGACCCCTCTTGTATTGTCGTTCAATTTCTTTTTTTTTTTAAATTTGAAATTGAAGGTTATATCTAATTTAGGTAAAAAAATTATGTAATAGTAATTAATTGTGGGTATCAATTGTCATGTTTAAGAAACTTATCCTAGAATTATTTATAAGATTGGGATTCTGATTCTAATTTTGTGGATTCTCCATTCATAACTCTAAATTTTATAGTCATGTAAGTTCTTCTCATTATACGGTTCAACTTGTGTGTTTTTCATTAAGCATTTTATATTTCATGTGCAATCCTCATTTTCTGAAGGAATAATTTGAAATTGTATACAATTTTTAAGAGAATGAATACACGGATATGCATACATGAATGTAACAAAATACATACATGATCTTCCTGATTAAAAAAAAAACAATGCAGTGTATGCATAGTATGAGTGAATGAATACATAAAGTGTTTAATTTTTTAGTATATATACATTGGACGGTATAACATAGCTATAAATGTATAGTAATACTAAGTGAATGAACACACCATTCTTCTATATATCATCAAGTATACCGTTTAATTTTTTATTATAAAATAACAAATAGAAAATATATGAAAATTCATAATTTACATTTTTAGGTGATTACGTATTGTATATATAATTTTGTATGTTTCCGTTATTTTATTTTTTGAGTGATTTTGGTTATACGAGAAAAATAAAAATTAAAAATGTCATTAATTAATTAGGGTCATTTTGTGCTTATTTTTTATTTGTCTATTAAATGTTAATTAATGTTGAACTATTTATTGTTAATTGTAACTATTAGTTGTATATATATGTCATTTCCTCAAAATCCTTATTTTAAACTGAATAAAGGTTTGAGAAATGAATCTTCACTAATAAATTGAAAGTTTTTTTTTTAAAAAAATTAAATAAATTATAAATTGAAAGTTTATGTAGTCAATTAATTAGAGTTATTAAATTTTTCTCATAAAATTCTAATATTATTCACTTTATTTATTATTTTTTTAAAAATGGAATCTCATTCTTTAATCATGTTCTTGCAAAAAAAATATATTTAATATAAAAGGGTACTTTTTCTAAATATGATTTGTAACCTCTAAAAGTAGCAAAATCACTCAAATCAACTAATATATTTAAAACGGGTGAAATTTATTTATATTGGATGTTCATATCAATTTAATATATACATGTTATGTGTTTAATATTATAATTTATTTTATTCAATCTTAATTAATTAACATGTGTCTTACTTCATTAAATCATATAATAATTATAGATTTTTATGTAAATACTCGACACGAATAAATTTTTTCCATAATTAATTTTTTTTTCTTGAAAGATCAATATCTCAAAATAGAGTGACATAATGTCGTCTTAGATTAGCATATTTGTAAGAATATTGTTTTATTATATTTTGAAACAATTGAAGTTGGACTAAAAAAATGAGTTTTGTTTAATCATAATTTTACAAATAATATTTGATTGTTTAAACTTACTTTTCCTAAAATATATGAAATATAATTTGCAATAAAAAATATAATTAATAAAATTAGAAAATAAGTGTTTCCACATTTCAAATATAATTTCATATTATATTTAAGAATTTTACGTATAAATACAAATTTTATATAAACTAAATAAAAAATTAAACTAAATAAAAAGTTCTAATTTTATATGATTGAACAAATAGTTTCATTTTTTTTTTATTATATTCACGGATAAGGGCAATTGTATTTGCTGAATATTGCATGTTTGAAAATCATGCAATAGTGACCACCGATTTCATTAGATCTCTCATATAACCTCATTCAATTTATTAACTTTCTTTAAGCTTTGACAATTTTGTTCTTTTTTATTTTAAATTTGAGGGTATTTTAGTGGAATGGGTGATCTAAAGCCAAAATTTAGAAAAAAAAAATACTTTTATTTAACATTTTTTTTTTATATTTTGTTCTCTTGAATACTAAAAAATCATTGTTGTTGATTATGATTTAATTATTTTTTTGATTTGATGAACAATATTTTTTCTTGTAAGACAAGAATAAACATATATAAATTATTATATGTCATACAACAATACAAATATTTAAAGACTTATTGTTAGATTATAATTTTAAAAACTTTTTTAATATATTAATTTTTACATAACTATCAAAATTATCCTCAAAAGTGTTTAAAATGTAAATTGTTTCATTGTATGAAGCAATTGTAGCATAATTTTTTACTTATATAATAATTTGTAATAATTTTAATTACAAAAATCATTGTTATAGTGATTGTCAATTTGTTACCTTAAGATTCTATTGTTAAGACAATATTTTTTAATATTTAATTAGTTGAATTTCTTTAGCTTCAAGAATCAAAATCGCGAAATTTTAAATAATTAAAGATTAAATGTATAATCAAACGTATAAAAAAATTAAAAGTAGAATTATACAATAATACAAGGACTAAAGTCGCAATTCTTTTTTTTTTTCTTTCAAATAACTCACTACTACTAGGTATTTCGTTTCTTCAATGTGTGCTATGGGTTAATACGGCGCTTCTCACAATCAATACTAAAATCGCCTTCATCAGAGCTGCTTCTCTTTTATGTATGTATCTTCTTCATCTTCATTTTTATTCATCGTTTTATCTAGCCACTTTCGGTATGTTTTTGTATTTGAGCGAACTGAATTTAGGGTGAGCCGCCATTGAATTTGATTCCATATATGAAAACCTCTAACAGTAGTTACTTACTTGCAATGAAGTAATAGGTGAGCTGGTGTTTCTATCTGGGCAGGTTTTAGGATAGAATTTATGTGTTGTCATATGGTATTTTGATTTGTAATGCATGTCATAACAGTATTTGAAGATACTAAGGCTCGTTCTCGTTTGGTACGAGGGATAAGGAATAACTAATCTCGTGATTAATTTTGGGATGAATTTATATCATGTTTAAATGGGATAAAATTGCAGGATAACTTATCCCAGATTGAGCGTGGACAACTTATCTATATGTTGTAATCTGCTATTTTCATCTGTAATCATATCATAATAGTGTATATATATGTGTATTTATATTATGGTACCAAGGGCTCGTTAGGTATGAGGGATAAATAATGGAGTTACGAATCTGGCGATTATTTTTAGTATGAATTTATCTTTATGTTTGGTTGGGATAAAATGGTAGAATACTTATCTCAAATTGGGGGTGGAAAAGTAATCTAGGTATAACTTGTACGTAGTCATATCCGACATTGAGGTTGAAATAACAATCCGGCATAACTAATTTTGTGATAATTTATTCCGGGATAACTTGTTCCCCGACCAAATGTGCCCAAGGGCATTGACTGGACAACCATAATGGTATAGTCTAGCTGTAAATTTGGGCCTAGAGGCTGGAAAAGTTCTTTTTCTTGATTGTATTTGTTTTCATAGGCTAAGGATTTTAAGACACATTTGGTAAGCTTTTCAATGGGACATATTTTATGTAATTTGAATTGTTGAGTTTGGTTGGTTGAGAGAGATTCAGTTGGTTGATGGTTTTTATTTTGTTTTTGTGTGTATACCAATGCAGTCTCAACCGTATAGTGCAAATCGAGATTATAAAAGATGGTGCAGTACAATTTTAAGAAGATTACAGTGGTTCCTAATGGGAAGGACTTTGTTGATATCATTCTCTCTCGCACACAACGTCAAACTCCTACTGTTGTGCACAAAGGATATGCTATCTCTCGTATACGTCAATTTTACATGCGCAAAGTGAAATATACGCAGCAGAATTTCTATGACAAGCTCTCCACCATTATTGATGAGTTCCCTAGGCTTGATGACATCCATCCTTTCTATGGGGACCTTCTTCATGTTCTCTACAACAAAGACCATTACAAGCTTGCCCTTGGCCAAATTAATACTGCTAGAAATTTGATTTCTAAAGTAGCTAAAGATTATGTGAAATTGTTGAAATATGGTGACTCACTCTATCGGTGCAAGTCCCTGAAAGTTGCGGCTCTTGGACGTATGTGCACTGTTATAAAGCGCATTGGCCCAAGTTTAGCTTATTTGGAGCAGATTAGGCAGCACATGGCAAGACTTCCCTCAATTGATCCCAATACTCGTACCATCTTGATTTGTGGATATCCAAATGTTGGAAAGAGTTCATTCATTAACAAGATTACTAGAGCAGACGTGGATGTGCAGCCTTATGCCTTCACTACAAAGTCCTTGTTTGTCGGTCATACTGACTACAAATATCTGAGGTATCAAGTGATTGACACTCCAGGTATCTTGGATAGGCCATTTGAGGATCGTAATATCATTGAAATGTGCAGTATTACAGCTCTAGCACATCTGAGGGCGGCTGTGTTATTTTTCCTTGATATTTCTGGGTCTTGTGGCTATAGCATTGCGCAACAGGCTGCGCTTTTCCACAGCATCAAATCACTTTTTATGAACAAACCATTGATGATCGTATGCAACAAAACGGACTTGCAGCCATTAGATGGGATTTCTGAGGAAGATAAGAAGTTAGTCAAAGAGATGAAAGATGAAGCTATGAAGACAGTGATAGGTCAAGGTGGCGAGGCAACAGATGAAGCAGGTGTGCTTTTAACTATGAGCACTTTGACTGAAGATGGTGTAATTTCAGTAAAGAATGCAGCTTGTGAGAGGTTATTGAATCAAAGGGTGGAGTTGAAAATGAAGTCGAAAAAGTTGAATGACTGCTTGAACCGTTTCCATGTTGCTATGCCAAAACCACGTGACCAGAAAGAGAGGCCACCATGCATACCTGAGGCAGTGTTGGAAGCCAGAGCGAAGCAGGCCGAGGCAGATGCTGAGAAACAGAAAAGGAAGCTTGAGAGAGATCTGGAAAATGAGAATGGAGGTGCTGGTGTTTATTCCGCAAGCTTGAGGAAGCACTATCTATTAGCAAATGAAGAGTGGAAGGAAGATATAATGCCTGAAATTTTAGATGGGCACAATGTCTATGACTTTGTTGACCCTGATATCTTACAAAGGCTTGAAGAATTAGAGAGAGAAGAAGGTCTTCGTCAGGAAGAAGAAGGAGATGATGATTTTGAGATGGACGGTGCAGAGCTTACCCCTGAAGAAAAAGCAGCATTAGCTGAAATCCGTAAAAAGAAAAGTTTGCTCATTCAACAACATAGAATGAAGAAGAGCACCGCAGAGAGCCGACCCACTGTACCTAGAAAGTTTGATAAAGACAAGGAGTTTACTTCAAAAAGAATGGGAAGACAATTATCTGCTTTGGGATTGGATCCAACTCTAGCTATCAATCGAGCCCGAAGTAAATCAAGGGGTCGTAAGCGAGATAGATCAGTTGAACGTGGAGATGACATTGGTAATGATGCAATGGATGTAGACGAGATTACTCCTAGCAAGAAGCAACGTAGATCTAGATCACTTTCCATGTCAAGATCAAGGTCAATGTCACGACCTCGAAGTGAATTTGTTCCAGGGGAGGGCTTCAAAGACAAACCCCAGAAGGAAAAGGCTATAAAGATGTTTAAGAATTCTGCTAATAAGAGGAACAAGGATGCTCGACGGGGAGAGTCTGATAGAGTCATTCCTACTCTGAAACCAAAACATCTCTTCTCCGGTAAGCGATCAAGTGGCAAAACTGACAGGCGGTAGTCACCAGGTATATCTTACACACACCCTTCTAAGTTCATTCCGTGATGTATTACAGCCTTACAGGTCTTAGAATATGCTTTCTATATAACGTTCTTGCCTTTTAAGAGAAGTCTTATTTTGTTGTCGTCTTCATAGATGTGTTTTGTATTACTTTCGAGAGTGCAAGACTACAATTATTACCTTCTTTATCGGGTGGTCATGGAATTTGCTGATGTATCAAGATGTATCACCTCAGCTTATTTTGGGCTCTCTGTTGTGCAATTTTGGAAACTTGCCTTGTTATCCAAGTTTGTATTTTTCTTCAGCGATAATTTTGATAGAATTTTATTTTACCTTAACATAAGATATACGAAACATGTCAAGACTCAACCTGTTGCAGTTTTGTTATGGCAACACAAGACTACAGATTTTTAACTATTTAAATTTGAGTTTGAGATGCAACTGTGTTTTGCTGCCTTGTTAACTATTTGTTCATATAATATTATACTTTTGTTGTTATGTTTTAATCATTGAATTTTTTATACAATGGAACACTACAAAGGCAATAGTCTTTATTAATAACCATAACTAATCGATACTTACTACTTACTACTCCCTTTTGTCTCATGTGAGGGAGTTTGATTCGGCATGAAGTTTAAGAAAAAAGGGAATAAATATTTGCGTGGTATAAATCATTTTATTAACTTTAAAATGAATATTTTATAATTCAATTGTTACTTTATATAGAAATATGTAATTTTTTTAAGACTGGCCAAAAAGGTAAGGAAGTCGGATAAATTGGGAGGGAGTATTAAAAATAACAAGGTACCGCCGGACTTGATTTAACAAAAAACAAGACTACAGGGACTCAACTCGTGATAAAAGAAGTTGGGTTAAATTCTTATTCCTATTTCACAAATTACAACATTGGCTTTATTTTTATTTTTATTTATACACTTGAGTTGTTAGAAAAATATTTTTTTTTCAGTATTAATTCTTAAATTATCCATATTAATTGATGCTTAATATTAGACTTTAAAAGTAGTTTGGGGAATTTAGTTAATGCTAAGGAAGAACATGGCAAATTTTTTATTTTTTCTTAATATATAAAAGTGATAAATAGAAAAAAAGAAGTTTAAAAAATAAAAATACTTATTCAAATTTGACAAAATATAAAAAGCTAAAACTATCTCAAAAGTTTAAATTTAGCCCAAAAAATAGTAAGGGATTATTTTTGTCATTTTTTCGAAAATAGGTAGCAGTGGTGGGCATCAAGTTGCTGTCGTAAAAAAAAAAATGGACCATTGCTTGTTTGTGTCTTTGTAAGTGTGTGATTTGGCCAAAGATTTTGAAAAGTTAAATTACATTAGATCTTATTTATTTTTATATTAAGATTAAAATATTTGAGTGTAGATTATTCCAAAAAAAATTCTACCTAACTATATTTTGATTTTATATAAGGTGAGGCAGATTATGTCTCATCGCCAGACTTATACTGTCCTAATTATTTTTTCTTCCAGAAAACAGGGATCTCACTCTTTTTTATCTCATATTTATCCATTTTTTTTAATGAGGACAGAGAAAAATACTTGATTTGAGAATCAAAGATTTTAATTATTATTATTTTAGGATGTTTTTTTTAAGAATAATGAAATTATAGTGGAAACGTTTGTTCACAATATATCGAATTTCAATATATTAATTAAATATTAAAATATGTATTAAAACTTATGAGTTATATTAACCCTTAAATATGGTGTTTTTAAATAAATGATCTAAAGATGACTTAACCTTTTGTAGTTTGTACCTCAAAGAGATACTGAAAAGATTAGTATGTATTCTATTTTCATTAGTTTACACGATTTTACGAAATTCATGTTATTATCATTATGTACAAAGAGATACTGATAAGATTAGTATCTATTCTATTTTAATTAGTTTTCGTGCTTTTATGAAATTCATGTTATTATTATTATATATTTATATAAAAGAGAATTTTAAGCCCATTTACGTGGTGTCACCATTATATACAAGATTATACACCTTCTGCCTGTGTAGTATACTCGCTCTTTGGGCTTGTTGGATCGTCGCTATCACTAACATATCCAGCCTTGACTTTGTCCATACCATACTTCTATAACATTGTTCCGTATCTGTTGATACCTTATTTTGCATGCAAATTTATACTGAATAACAGCAACACATCAAACTTAAACATCTTTGTATTTTGTGTGCAACATAAAAAGATACACAAATAGCAAATAATTTCATTATTCTTTATATAAAGATACAAATAAATATATATAACAAACTGATACTTAAACAGTATATATGATACATTAATATATATGTAAAATACCTAAAATTAACACATAAATCAGTTTATCATGAGGGCACATAAATACGAAAAAAATCGATACCTAAAAAAAAATAAATCAGCAGACTAACAACAAATACAAAATTCCTGATAAAAAATAAACTATACTTAATAGAAACAAGTAAATCATCAGGCTAACGAAAAAATATAAAAATCCTGATACAAAATAATCGATACTAAAAAATCGGAATCATCGAACTAACTAAAAAATATGAAAATCACGATGGATATAAAACCAAATGTACATACCTTTGGTAGTGCTGGTCGAACAATCGGAGGTGCCGCCTTTCTATCCATTTTATTTGGGGTTTTTGGGTCTTTCGAACTAGATGCATGTTTGCTCTTTGACGAATTTCTCTTGCTAGAATTTGGGTTTGTCATGACTATATTGTCATGCAACGATGTATAACTCAGATCTATGGAGATTTCAATTCTGGAAAAATTATAGATTTTTAAGAATAATAAAAATAGTAAAAACGCAAAAAAGGAAAAAAAAATGAAGAAATTGTAATAGGAAAGATGATATAACTATTTTTGGACTCAATTCCGGATGATTAGGGATAAGAATCGTTTGAATTTCAAATTTGCTTTGAATTTTCAATTGAAAAAATTAGGGGGAAAGTTTTGGACGAAAATTATAGGAAAGGTAAACTTTTGTTTTACTTTTCCAACGTGAAAAGTAAATAAATTATCATCGGAGATAAAAAAAGGAAATTTTTAAATTTTAATAAAAGAGTCGGGAAATATTGAAATTAGGCAAAATAAAGTTATGTAATTTTTCCAAATTTAATTGAAATGATTTGTAAACATAATAGAATTTATGTACTGTTTCAACAAAATTATGTGTTTTAACAAAACAATAACTATTCTTCACCGTTAAAGAAAACATAATAAAAAAATAAAATTTGTGTACTGTTTTAGCATATAACATAATAAAGAAAAGAAAAAAAAATAAATATAACATAAGTGGAGGGGGATGGGGCGGGCGAAGCTGGTTAGAAATAGAAAAAAATGAAATTTAATTTTGTTTTGGAGGAAAAAAAATTAATATGGTGTTCGTATATTTCTGCACAAATAATTGTGGCATTTTAGCTATATTTATTTATTTTTAATTCTCATAATTTTTATATTTAAAGTTAAATTAATATATTTCTACATATTTTTATCACGTTAATATATAAGAAATTTCAATTTATGGTTAGTATAGTTTTTAAATATGTCAATTTTTTAATTTAGAATATTAAATTAATAAAAAATAATTTAACTTTAAAATGGGAGGGAGCAGTATTATTTGTCATATGTTGTTTTGGCCTATAGTGGTGGACACATTTTTCAACCACTACTGTCTTTTTCTATATTTTGGGTTCTATTTCTTCTTCCATTGCTACTTGTACTCCATATCTGCAAATTCATTGCCACAAAAAGCATGGAGAACGGTACGACTACAGGGAGGAGAAGATGGAACTTTAAGGAGAATGAAAAATTGGTAAGTGTATCGGATCTCACAGTAAGAAGCGTTCTTAACAAGTTGAGGTGTTGTGTTGACCCTGCTGATACCCGACCCACTATCCCTCTTGGCCATGGCGATCCTTCTGCTTTCCCCTGTTTTCGGACTACAACAATCGCCGAAGATGCTATTGCTGATGCCGTTCGTTCTGCTAACTTCAACGGTTATTCATCCACCGTCGGCATCCTTCCTGCTAGACGGTACACATTTTTTAATCGAACAATATTGATTTGATTTTGTTAAGAGTTTGAAATCTGATATTATCTTCAATTATTTCAGAATTTTTTAGTTTTTTTGAGTTTTGGATTATAAGTGCTAGTCTGGATTAGCTTATTTTTAGTTAGAATCTCCATTTTTAAACAGTTTAATTTTTACAAGTCCATCCAAATAGGCCCTAAAAATGATACTTTACTAGATCTAGACAAGTTATTTATACATACTAAGTAGATTTCTCTACACAAATATAGAGTTTTGGCTGAAAGCTATGGCTTATGTTGAACCTGGAATTAATACTCAAGCTCCACTCCTATGGCGGAGCCATCTTATTCTTTTTTCAGAAAGCTTTTCTTTAACGCATGTCAGCTTTTTAGTATTTTGACATTTCTGGCTCCGTTTTAAATGAGGGTAAAGTTAATATTCTGTCTCAACTTTTATAAGTGCACCTTTATCTAGTCTAAAGTTCCAATAATTGAGGGTCACTTTTGTTTATACTTAACAGTAATGGGTAGGGCCTTTTTTGTTCCTACTGTACAGTTTTAGGGTAGTTTGATAAAGTGTATTAACAATCTTGCATTAGTATTATTTGTGTTAGTTATGCTTGCATTAGTTGTACACAGATTATTTCTTATGCGTTGTTTGATTTGGTTTATTAAAATGATATGTATGGTACAAAAATAGTTATTTATAAAAATATTCTCCACAATTATGGTGAAAAAGATGTAAAAGTGCTTTTGAGGGCCATAACTTAAACTGTATACTCTATCTGTTATTAAATGTAAGTGGTCCATTGTCTTTAATTTCCTTGATTGGTTTTTGCTGATTCCCCAGGTTTTTGAAATAACCTTCAACTTTTGTTTGTCAAATAGTTATTGAACTTTGTCTCTGTTGTAAACATTAATATTAACTACATAGAATTGTGTTTACATTTATGTCGTAGACGAATTTGAAGCAGTTTTAGAGCTATTTGTTGGATACATCATTCATGATCTTCAAATTCAGAATAATTCATTTAGTTTTGTTCTCTGAAAAAGGGCTGTAGCAGAATACCTTTCTCAAGATCTCCCATACAAGTTGTCTCCTGATGATGTTTACTTAACAAGTGGATGTGGTCAAGCAATTGAAATACTTTTAAATGCTCTTGCACGTCCAAACGCAAATATTCTACTTCCAACTCCTGGTTTCCCTTATTATGAAGCTTGGGGTGGATTTACTCAAATGGAAATGCGCCACTTTAATCTTCTCCCAGAGAAGGAGTGGGAGGTGGACCTTAATGCGGTTGAGTCTTTGGCCGATGAAAATACTGTGGCTATGGTCATTATTAATCCTGGGAATCCTTGTGGCAATGTCTATTCAGAAGAACACTTGAAGAAGGTACGTGTACTTCCTCTTTTTCGTTATGATATTGATATCCTAAGTCATTATAAATATAAAGAGGTGTTTTAATTTCTATCAGGTGGCAGAGATGGCAAGGAAGCTTGGAATTTTAGTTATTTCTGATGAAGTTTATGCTCATCTCGCTTTTGGAAGTAAACCATTTGTGCCCATGGGAATCTTTGGATCGATTGCTCCTGTTGTTACACTCGGATCCATATCAAAGAGGTGGATTGTCCCAGGCTGGCGACTTGGTTGGCTTGTTACAAATGATCCAAACGGCATACTTAAAGAACATGGGGTACTTCCTCTACTGCTTCCACATACAATTTAGATTTCACTTATAAAGACAAATTTAGGTGTTGAAGAGCACTTCACCATAAATTAAAGAAATGTGGAACACTGATAGTATGTCATTGGCGGCTTTGTTACATATGTCATGTAAAATTTTTGATTGAGACTGACTAGCATTCTGTAAAAGGAGGATAAGATTATTTTCTAGCGAAATGATATGTATGTTGTTATCTTGTGTTTTCTTATTTTCAGGTCATAGATTCCATCATGGGATATCTCAATATATCTACTGATCCTGCAACATTTATTCAGGTTCGCTCTTTATAATTGAATTTTGTTTTGGTCTAGCAGCTCTTTGTATTATGTAAAACTAAGAACTTAGTAGTGTAGGTGTAATTTTCCACATCCCTTACTGATGTATCTAGTTTCATTTTGTTCTTACTTTGACAGGGGGCAATTCCTCAGATCCTTCAGGAAACAAAAGACGATTTCTTCTCTAAAATAGTAAATATGCTAAGAGAAGATGCAGATATCTGTTATGAAAGAATCAATGATATTCCTTGCATCACTTGTCCAAGTAAACCTCAAGGATCTATGTTTCTGATGGTATGAGAAAAATGGAAGCTTAATTAGTTAGAAGATGTAATCGATAGTCTAATATAGGTCTTTTCCATCTTGTAGGTTCAACTTCATTTAAATCTTCTCGAAGACATTGAAGATGACCTGGACTTTTGCTTGAAGCTGGCTAGGGAAGAATCTATGATAATTTTACCAGGTAAAAGAAAACAAATCTCTTAGAAAGCTAATCAAACTCTGTCGAGAACAGTAGACAGTCCCTTACTTGGAGGACTATCCTTTCAAATTCCTTTATTTTTCTCAATGTCTTGGAATGCTTCTCATTCGTGTTTAGTCGTTATAGCTTTTGTAATCATGGGTCATAGTGTCATTCGCGTCCAATTTAGAAAGTTCCTACAGGACAAATAGAATTCATCCATATACACGTAAGATCTGCCATGCTAGTGATCATTTTCTTGGGTTATATACTTGTCTGATTATCAATGTAACTGATACAAAAGCAGAAATTCGTCAAATTTTATTAGTCTCCATAGATGTAACCATGTTTTATGTATGTAAAATTCGTGTACTTCTCGTATTAATGCATTAATTCACTGCATGTAGACTCACTCGTAAGAGCTAGCATATGAATACGAAGTTTTGTGTTGCTATGCTGTGTACAGATATCTGACAATAACTCTTGGTGCAGGTGTTGCTGTAGGACTCAAGAATTGGCTCAGGATAACCTTTGCATGTGAGCCATCATATCTGGAAGATGGCTTCCAGAGACTAAATGCTTTCTATAAAAGGCATGCTAAGAAACAATAAGCTACTGTCTGAGAAACAACCTTTGATATCTGTTACGGTCCCCTGATATGGAGGACGCTGCAAGATGAAATCAGATGTTTTCTTCCAACGACCTATGGTACTAGTTCATCAAGAGACAACCTGCAATATTGAGTTTGGAATACTCAAAAACTGTAAAAAAATTCTGCTTCCTTTTTTTCTCTTCATTGAATTCAAGTAACTTTAAAATAATGTTGGTGGATATCTCTGCTTCACGGAGTGGCAATTGATCTTCAACTACTCGTTGACCCTCGGTGTGGTCTATGTACAATAGCTCATACATAAGTTGGCTAGATTTTCAACAATTTGAGGAATGTTATATGTTATTATCAACAATACACCATCACTAGTGAATGTGTTTGTAAAGATAAACCTTTAACTAGCTAAGCTAGAACAAGTGTTTGTGAAATGTGCAGATTGTTGAATATTGTTGGGCGCAATTGGTTGCTCACAACTTTTTAACTTTATTATTGCAAAGTAAGGATCATCTTCGATCTTACAATTCGTATACTCAAATGCTTTTGCACTTATACTCTTGTAATTTAGTTCGTCTGATAAGTACTTGCAAACTCAATCTTTACTTGGAGCATAAATAACTCAAATCAACCACTTACCTTCATAGGTGATGATGGTAGATTAATTATTTACTAACTACTTCATTATAGAAGTTCTAGATTTCCATTCTTTGCCTTGTAAGTATATAATATGTCTAGAATTCACCTCCTAATCCTCTACAAACTCTTGGAATGTTTTGTGTTTTTTATATTCGGTTTGCTTAAATATTTTTCGAATGAATTTATTTAGAAATGTGATAAAGAGGTTTGAGTTCGTGTCAAAGAGTAGCGGTTCGAATATGATGTTATAATATTTGTCCAGATTACATTTAAATATTTTGAGAAAAGAGTTTGATATATCCTTCAACTTTGTCATTTAGAGTTGATATACCTTTATTATAAAAGTGGTTCATATATTCCTAATTGGCCCACATATATTTTTTTTTATAAAGAAAGTGAAAAATTAATTTTATAATTTTTTTATTAAAAGAAAGTCATGTAGGATTATATTTTATTAATTTTTTATGTAACAATGACATGGAGTCTAGTAATTTATTGTGATGAATGATTGCGTTGACTTGGATCCAAAAGGCAGTGACAAATATCTTCAGCTGAATCTATTCTCAAACATAAAACACCTATCATCAACCTCTCACTAACAACGACTATTCGATAATTTTATTCTTTGTAACTATTATAATAAAATAAATCGCCCGATATTTTTTATATCTCTATTAAACTTTGAATATCATTATTTTATATTTAACTGTTAGTATTGATTGTCTAAGCATAAGGAACCCCTTTTAAATATATTTTACTGAGCGAAGTATTTCCCTTTTCGATTAATAACTTAGGTTCGATATTATATGAATCCAAGTAAAGAAGAAGAAAAAATGTAAGAAAGCATAATTGTTAATAAGAAAAATAATATAAAATCCAAAAAAACGAGAATAAATAGTGTGATAATCAAAAATACCGTATTCTATACTAAACAAAAACTACAAAATACTTACAAGCATAAACTTACGCATAGCAAAACAATACCTTATCTCTAATAATTTTCTATCCTTGTACACGACTTCCGCTCCTTCTAAAAATATATAAAAGCATTTTTCACACATATTTGTTAAGGTACCAAACACACCTAAATTTAGATTAATTTTCTCTACTACTACAGTTAGCAAACACTCCATTATTGAAAAACAAAAAGAGCCAGAGAGACAGAGTAACTCTTAAGTGTAAGAAAAATTGTGCTACTGCTAAACAATCATAGTAGAAATGGAAGTTAGCTCAAAATGGAGATGGAATTTTGAAGGAAAAGAAGAAGCAAAGAAAGCATCAGCTTGCACTATTAGAAGTTATCTCAATACCTTAAATGAAAACATTAACAAAAATGATACTACAAAAAGTGTAATCCCTCTTAGCCATGGAGATCCTAGTGGTTTTCCAAGTTTTCGAACAAGTAAAGTATCAGATGATGCTCTTGTTGATGCACTTCAATCTGCGAAATACAATGGATATTGTGGAAGCCCTGATATTTTCCACGCCAGTAGGTAATCCTAAATGCTTTTTGTAACTTTTAGGGGAAGGAGAAATGGGTGAGTGAAATTACTAGTTTAAAGTTCGAGTAGTCAACCAATTGAGATCCCTTTTCGGGGGTTAGGGTACCAAAAAATGGGAAGAGTGTCGTATAATTGGTATGGAGGGTAGGGATTGGGGCTTTTATAATTTGTTTTGGGGTTTGCTAGGAGCTGATTACTTTTTGTTTACTTTTCCTTCACTTGAGGCTCAGTGGCGGAGCTAAGATGAAGAAGTATAAATGTGAAGAAGTTGAAGGCTATCAACATCTACTCTCTCTATATATATACGATAAAAAGTAATTTTAACCATGTATAGGGTTGACTTTCTGTAGTAACTGTAATTATTTAGCATTTTCTTTTGTGTTTTGAGCCCTTTGGACAAGGCCATATAGGGTATTTGGATGTGTCATGATGATTTAGTTGGTTATTGAGTTGACATTCCGCTTAAATAGCCCTCTCGGGGAAGATCTCAACAGAAAATATGAGATTAGCCTCGACTAGTATGATTGACGTTGTTAATCAATGTCAGACTATCATCTTAGGTTGTAGGATAAGGAAACTGCACCCTAGTATTAATTACACTCCATTGAAAAGGATTAAACCGTGATAGTAATGGTTATAGTTATGATTTGATTGTGTTGCACGGTAAGCGCATTGAACTTAAAACTCTTTTCAAATTGTAATCGTACTCTGCAATGGCAAGAACGATTCGAGTAATGTTGATGTTTCAAACATTTACCAGGTCAATTGCAGAATATCTGTCTCGTGACTATCCATATAAATTGTCGCCAAATGATGTTCTTGTCACAGCTGGGGCAAAGCATGGAATAGATGTCCTAATTACAGCTCTTGCTGTTCCTGGTGCTAATATTTTGCTTCCTAGACCAGGGTATCCAGCGTATGAAGCACTTGCCACATTTAACCGTCTTGAAATGAGGCACTATGATCTTCTCCCTGAGCAGAATTGGGAGGTGGACATCGATGGGCTTGAAGCTCTAGCAGATGATAAAACTGTTGCCGTGGTTGTTATAAACCCTGGTAATCCATGTGGGAATGTGTACGAGCGAGAGCATTTGAAGAAGGTTGTTTCATCGTTGCATTAGACGTGTTTATTTTGTTAAATGTGATTTTGGATATGCTCATTGATTGTTGGTTTCTTGAATGAGAGTAACAGATTGCAGAGGCAGCAAGTAAGCTTGGAATGCTAGTAATATCAGATGAAGCCTACGGTCATCTAGTGTTCGGTAGTAATCCGTTTGTGCCAATGGGCGTCTACGGAGAAATCGCACCTATTCTGACAATTGGCTCCATATCAAAGAGATGGATGGTTCCTGGTTGGCGATTTGGATGGATCGTGATGTGTGATCCCAATGGCATCCTTCAAAAACATGGGGTTCTCTCTCTCTCTCTCGGAAATTCTTATGGAAGAAATTTACCTTTTCTTTCTTGTTTTAAGTGACGAATATATATGAATCTTGGAACAAAATAGCAAGTATTAGATTTCCACTTATGCCTATCACTTACACCGTGAAATCACACATTTCTACTTGCGCTTCATATTTACTTCACAAATACAACATCCATATGCTGAGTTAAATATCATACTTTTTGTCTCTTGATCTCAGGTTGCGGAGTCTATCAAGAACTACCTCAACATCGGCTTTGGTCCTCGTAAATTGACTCTGGTATATTATACAAGCTTTTATGTAAAACGTTTGATATGGTGTGCTATTAACTGAAATGTTAGACCAATTAAGCACAATGTTATCACCTTAAAAACATGGAAAACTACTCTGCTAACAGTAGTTTAACAATGTTATGATGATATCTTGCCAAAACATTTTTGTGCCAACAACGAATGCATAATTCCAGATACTCGGGTTGCATCAGCATTCAAATCATACAGACAAATATCTTTTCCCATATTTCTGAATTATCACGTGGTGTTTCTCGTGATACACATTATTTTTCATGAAGTATTTTTGTGCTATTTGTATTATATTGCTTTCAAACAATTGAAACTAAATCCAAGTATCTAACCTTTCATTCTCGAGGGTGCTATTTCTCGTATTCTTGTTGAAACACCTGAAGATTTCTACTCAAATATCATAAACCTACTGAGAAAAGCAGCAGACATTTGCTATGCTGGTCTAAGGGAGATTCCGTGCTTTACTCCATACAAGTCACAGGGATCCATGTTTCTTATGGTATTGCTATAAACACTTTAGTCTTAATATAAGTATTTTTTAAGATTTAGTTTGAAAACGAATCTGAATATATAGTCTTATTAGCGATCATTTCTATCAGGCAAAACTAAACATGTCATTGCTGGAAGGCATCGACAATGATATGGAATTCTGCACTAGGCTTGCTAGAGAGGAATCTGCAATTGTTCTACCCGGTAATTTCTTAAGTTGCATTACTCTACAACATTATCGATATGTAGAGGAGATTTTACGAGCATTGTTGATAAATTCAATGCATTACAGGAGAAGCACTTGGATTGAAGAATTGGGTAAGAGTTACATTTGCTGTGGAAATTTCAGCTCTTGAGGATGGCCTTAGCAGGATCAAAGCCTTTTGTTTCAGAAATGCCAAACAATAAGCCATTTTTCTTCTGTCTAACACAAAACAAATACTAATAAAAGTTGTAAGAGTTTGATATGATGATTTCTACATGACAGTTCGCGTTATAAGATGGATTTGTCTACTAGTTCAATTTTATACAACTTTGAAATTTATCAAATAAAAAGATATATTTATGTGTTATGTCAACGTATAATCATACATATGTACCTACATCGACAATCATACATACCGCAAAAATATACCACAAAATAAAGTCTAGCTATTTTTGTAACAAACATAAAAAGAATTACTCCCTTTGTTAAATTTAAATTTATGTGATCCACTTTCCTTTTTAATCCGTACAAAAAAGAATGACTCATTTTTATATTTAGCAATAGTTGAACTTTAATATATGTATTTTACCCTTAATAAAATAAATTATATCCGCATAAACATTAATGATGTATTTTATACCACAAGTTTTAAAAGTCTATTTTGAAACTCCAATTGAAATCAACTTACTATACCATATTTCTTTTGTCTAACAATACTTATTCACTATTGACTTTGCAATCTTCTTACAAAACTATAAATCATCCTTTGAATATAATAAAAACAATATCTAGAAAAATATAACAGAAAATAGATAAATTTGGAATCAAGACAAGTATTGTTATATATCTCAAAATAGTATAGTGTATAACTATTATAGAAAAAATATAAACTAAGAGGATGGAGTATTAAAATAGATAATTACTAGTTGGTTTAAGTCATGTCATATCACATAATTTTTCCATTTAAGTATTACCAAAAACTGCGGCTGTTAAAAGCCAGGAGCACAAAAAGCCCACAAATGTCAAAAGCAACATAACGGACTTGCCTCCTCTTCCCTACCGTTAAACCAAAAAGCCCAACGGGCCCAAATTCCGCCGCTAAAATATATTCAAATGCCGAAAAGATAAATTATTGTATATTTCCTCCAACGGCTCTTTTTCTTGTTTACATTTTATTCAAAATCCCACCAAGAACAATCTTCAACCAAAAAAATCAAGAACAAAACAAAAATACATTGAAAATTTTGAAACTTCTGAATCTCAACTATGGATACAACTCCTCCATCTCATCGATCCGAGACTCGAAGCCGAACGAAATCAGCTTCAAGACTCTCAAGACTCCGTCGTTATGATGAAGAAAGTGAATCTCCCACTCCAAGAGTCTCTCTTGAAATTGTCCCTTCACCAAAAATAGAAGCTTCTCCTTATGGTAACGCTCTACCGCTCCACGAGCTTCTCCTTCTTTCTCCTTCTCCTCTTCGAAGATCCAAGACTCGTCTTGCTGATAAGCTTGAATTAGTTGATGATGGGGTTGAGCCTATTGGGGTTAGAAGGAGGCGAAGGAGTAGAAATTCTGCAATTGGTGCTTCCCCGCGTAATATTCGAAGATCGAGAAGAAGGTTAGAGCAAGAAATGAGAGAAGAGAGGGATTTGGGGTTAGTTGAAGAAGTGGTTAAACCAAGAAAGAAGAGGAATAATGGTAAATCTAAGAAGGATAAGCTTAGCTTGGTTGTTTCAAGTTCAACAAGTATGCATCATCAAAATCTAATCTTTATTGTTTTAAATACATATTTCATTTCTTATGCTTAATGGGTATTTCGTTTTTTCAAGAATCGAAAGAAGGAGAAGGGTGTGATTTAATAAACAGAATTGAGTTGCTTGTAAGTGATTTGGTGATGTGGAGGGATGTGGCAAGATCAAGTCTTTGGTTTGGTTTGGGGTCTCTCTGTTTCTTATCTTCTTGTTTTGCCAAAGGAGTTACTTTTAGGTATATTTTCTTTCTCATTTTCCAAATATCCCACTTTTTATTTAGCAAGTGTTATCCATATGACATTTTTGTTTATTCTTGATTGCAGCATTTTCTCTATCGTATCGCAATTGGGGTTGCTGTTTTTAGTTGTTTCATTCTTCTCACATTCGATACGCCAAAGGTAAAGGCTTAAATTCCTTATACTAGTAAATTATTTAGTTCCTACTGTTGTTGCTGAGTGTTGATCAATTATTGAGTTGCAGAGAGGGTAGAGAAATGAAGCGCGAATTTCAGCTGACTGAAGATGACATTTTGAGAATGGGAAGATTGATACTTCCAGCTGCAAATCTTGCAATTTCAAAAACACGAGATCTTTTTTCAGGCGAACCTGCTATGACCCTCAAAGTATGTTATCTTAGCCTTATGTTTATTGAACTTAACTGTTTGAATTCTTGTAATTGATTGGAAATGTGCTTGTCTGTTGTTTCAGTTAGTGCCAGTCTTGATAATTGGAGCTGAGTATGGACATTTGATAACTGTATGGAGGCTTTGTGCCCTTGGTAAGAAAGATCACTCAGTTGTCCTAAGTACACACTATTAGTTTGAAATCTCTAAACAATAGAAACTAATACTTGTTGGTGTTCTTCAATCTCGTGACAGGTTTTTTCATCAGTTTTACTGCCCCGAAACTTTATTCCTCGTATTCTCATCAGATATATAGTAAAGGTAAATAAGTGTTTCAGCTTGATATGGAGATTCTTAGATTATTTCCTGAGTGATGGTTGCATCTACTTTTTGCATTAATTTAATGGAAGTGCGTATTTTGTTGATACAGCCAAGTATATGAAATATCGGTTGCTGGAAACTTGGGGTAATTGCTCTCACAAGAAGATGATAGCTGCATCAGTATTGACAGCATTTTGGAACCTTACCACTGTCAGAACACGAATCTTTACAGGTAATTCATGAAGCTATTCGTTTATTATTTTGATACCTTTGATTGAATCAATTCTCTAAGCCATGTTTACAAAGTAGCATCTTCTAACAAATGGTTGTTACCTTGGATTGAACTTTCACATTGAACTAAAAGGTACTTTCGTCGTTCTTGGAAGCATTCATAAGATCATCATTTGTACAATTTAGCACCTTTCTAATACAAGTGAAGCTACCAACCTTAGATTGAACTTTCACACTGAAGTAAAAAGTGTTTTTTTCCCGTTCCTTGGCATTGCTCGTAAGTCATTTATACAATTAGCATCTTCCTACCAAATGGAAGTTTCATTTCCACACTGAACTTAAGTAGTGTTTCTTTCGGTTCTTGGCATCATTTATAAGCCATTTATACAATTAGCATCTTTCTAACTAAAGGAAGTTTCTTACCTAGGATTGAACTTCCACTCTGAACTTAAAAAGTGTTTTTCTTTCCGGTTCTTGGCATCATTCATAAGCCATTGATATAATTACCACCTTTTTAACAAATGAAAGTTACTTACCTTGGATTGAACTTCTACACTGAACTTGGAAAGTGTTTTTCTTTCCGGTTCTTGGGATCATTCATAAGCCATTGATATAAGTACTACCATCTTTCTAACAAATGAAAGTTACTTACCTTGGATTCAATTTCTACACTGAACTTAGAAAGTGTTTTTCTTTCCGGTTCTTGGGATCATTCATAAGCCATTGATATAAGTACTACCATCTTTCTAACAAATGAAAGTTACTTACCTTGGATTCAATTTCTACACTGAACTTAGAAAGTGTTTTTCTTTCCGGTTCTTGGTATCATTCATAAGCCATTGATATAAGTACTACCATCTTTCTAACAAATGAAAGTTACTTACCTTGGATTCAATTTCTACACTGAACTTAGAAAGTGTTTTTCTTTCCGGTTCTTGGGATCATTCATAAGCCATTGATATAAGTACTACCATCTTTCTAACAAATGAAAGTTACTTACCTTGGATTCAATTTCTACACTGAACTTAGAAAGTGTTTTTCTTTCCGGTTCTTGGGATCATTCATAAGCCATTGATATAAGTACTACCATCTTTCTAACAAATGAAAGTTACTTACCTTGGATTCAATTTCTACACTGAACTTAGAAAGTGTTTTTCTTTCCGGTTCTTGGGATCATTCATAAGCCATTGATATAAGTACTACCATCTTTCTAACTAATGAAAGTTACTTACCTTGGATTCAATTTCTACACTGAACTTAGAAAGTGTTTTTCTTTCCGGTTCTTGGGATCATTCATAAGCCATTGATATAATTACTACCATCTTTCTAACTAATGAAAGTTACTTACCTTGGATTGAATTTCTACACTGAACTTAGAAAGTGTTTTTCTTTCTGGTTCTTGGCATCATTCGTAAGCCATTGATATAATTACCATCTTTCGAACAAATGAAAGTTACTTACCTTGGATTGAACTTCCACACCGAACTTAAAAAAGTGTTTTTTTTTCCGGTTCTTGGCATCATTCATAA
The DNA here is from genome assembly GCA_032847665.1 of Solanum chilense. Taxonomy (NCBI): domain Eukaryota; kingdom Viridiplantae; phylum Streptophyta; class Magnoliopsida; order Solanales; family Solanaceae; genus Solanum; species Solanum chilense. The sequence goes on from CM064969.1 coordinate 68,269,616, forward strand.
GCCATTGATATAAACCATCTTTCTATCAAACGAAAGTTACTTACCTTGGATTGAACTTTCAGACTGAACTAAAGAGTGTTGGTTTCTGGTTTTTGGCAGCATTTATATGTCTAGTAATATTCAGATACTGTAAACAACATGAAGAGGTAAAGGTCGACGAAGAAATGGCTGAAGTGGAAGAAGAGGAAGAAGAGCAGCAGCAGGCATTGGTTGTGTTAGAACCTGTCAAAAAAGGGGCATAATTGTGCACTATACAAAATGTATCACTTCTATAATACTAACATAATAACCCCATCTTGTTATTTTTCTCAATGTATCAAGTAAGAAGAAAACCTTGTTGTATGTCCTTGTACTTTTGTATATCCAAACAAAACAAGGAAGAAGAACTATGGTGCTCTTCTGGAAATAAAGAAATCTTTTCTTTTCTTTTCTACTATTCTATTTATATATTTTCTTGATGATAGAAGTGATCATTCGTTTTCCCGATCCCTAACTTATTTGGAATTGAGGCGTAAATTATTGTTATGTATATGTTTTTTGGGCATTTTCATTGACTCAAGGAATAAAAAAGGTAGGGATGATATTACTTATAACATGATACAATGTGTGTTATTTGTACTAAAAATGAGATGCAAGGATGTTTTAGTGCTTTAAGCATGTGTTACTTGATCCATATATTTGTTCAAATTTATACTTGATCCATAAATAAATAGAACAGGTACATACTTTACAAATTACTTAATTTACCACTAAATTTTATTTATATACTCGAAATTTAAAGCAAAAAATAATTCTTAGCCATTCACGATTATTTTTTAAGTTCTATAATGTTTTTACGAGGGATTTTTATTTTTACACATAAATTTTTTGAAAGATGTCATTTTCCTCCATTCAAATTGCAAGAGGTTCTGTGGACTCCAGTATTTTGTACTTAAACACCTAAATATATGATACAATGTAATTATTAAACGTTTTTTGTTCAATTTCAAAAAAGTTTTTACACACATTCTAGAGCACTCATTACATAGGTAGGTCAACCACTTCAATATGTCAATCCTTTAATTATAGACATTAATCATAGTAAAGTCGTCAAATCTCACGCTTGTTCTAATTAAATTAAAAAAAATAATAACATATTTTATGCGATTAACTTATTTACGTAATAGACGCTTGAATACACGTGCAAAAGCTTTTGAGAATTTTTAAAGGTATAAATGCCAACATAAGATATTAGTCATGTAGCTATAATACAATTTTATATGACATTATACAATATCATACAAAATTATACCTCAGAAATATTACTATATAATGTGTCAACCTTGTATAAAAGTGTATAACAATATATAAAAAGTGCTTATCATACGTTTATTAACCTCTTACAATTTAAATAGAATAAAATAACTTTTTACGTAAAAATAAAGATCTTTTATAAAAAAAGACATAGAAATAAGATAACCCTTACTTCCTTTATGCCTTTTTCTCCAATAATAAATTATGTCTCAAATAAAATCTTGCTTCTATCTAATTTAGCCGGCCACCGATCCCAATTCGCGATGTGTTCTTATACACAAATTTATAAGAGAAAAATAAAATTTATTATCATCTTACAATTTAAATAGGAAAAAATAGTTTTTTTCATCGCTATAAAAGTGAAAATATTTTGTGAAAAGGGACATAAAAATAAGATAATTGATACTACCAATTATTTTGCATTTGCTTTTTTCCCCAATAATGAATTAAATTGTTTTTTTGGGCACACGCGAAGACGTGGAACCAAGTCAATACAAGAGGCCCACTTAAAGACCCGAAAATCACACTTGTTTTTTCTTCATACACCACCGAATTGTTCTTCCAAAAAATTTCTGAAATTAGGGTTTAAGGTTTCGTACCGGAAATGGCAACACCAGCAGCGGCGGCGGCGGCACCAAGTACGGCAGCTACTTCCGAGAAGAAGAAGCCTGTTTTCGTCAAAGCGGAAAGCTTAAAGCCAGGGACACATGGACACAACTTGACTGTTAAGGTTGTTGATTCGAATGCCGTCAAAGCCACCGGCGGTGCCAACCGAGGTGGTAGATCATCGGCGTCGTTAAATCCTCGTGGTCCGGTGCGTCTCGCCGAGTGCCTTGTCGGTGATGAAACCGGGTGCATCCTCTTCACTGCTCGAAATGAACAGGGTATGTACAAAATAATCTCTAATTCTCGGAAATGGATTTTATTCGTCGTATAATTTGCTAGCTTTCGTTTGTATGTGTTTCAATTTTTCGAAATTTTGACCTTTTTATGCACTGATTGTGGTGATTACAATTGTTTGAGAAAACCTGCAAATGACAGTTGTATCTGGAGAAATCTAATACAAATGAGTGCATCTTATATGTTGCGAAGGATGTCGATCTATTTTCATGTTTTATATTAGTATATACATATAACTGAGTTGAGTTTAATTGTGTAATTGGGAAATCTAACTTGTGTCTTAATCTGGCTTGCTCAGAACTCTAAACAATAAGCTTGTTTGCTGTGTCTATATTTTCATAGAGTATCGTAATTATGGTGAAGAGGATGTTTCGATTTGTAGGTCTATACTCTATAAACATTGTGCTTTAGAATCGACCTATTCACCTCGTCTTGTTTGGAAGCAATAGGTAAATCGGAAACTCGTATCTAAAAACATTTTAGCTTACCCTACTGCGCCACCTTCTGTTGAACTTTCTGTTTAATGGATAGGAATGCATTCCATTATCTGGACTTTTCTGACTATCTTTCTAACCTACAGTAAACAGGGCGTAGGTTCGGTTTTGAATGGAGCTTGAACTTCGTGAGTTGTGACGACCTCAAACTTATTTGTTTGAGGTGAAGTCGTTTCCGCTAGACATCCCTCACTTGTCAATGTTTTTCTCCTTCTGTTTCAATTGGTTTGGCTTGATACGGAGTACAAGGGTCAAACTAACTAATGATCGGTGTGAATTTGGACATAGAATCTTCAATATTTTTGAAATAACATTTACATTTTTAGAAACTACACAAAAAGTATTTTAGTCACAATAGTTATAATTCAAAAATATCTAGAAAGTATTTGAAAACGTTATGATCAAAGAAAATATGCGATTAATGGTTGAAATAGTAACTCAGACAAACAAATGGGAACAAATGAGTAACCCCTCTTTTTAAGATAGCAAATACTTAAACATTTTCTTTTCATGGAGAAATGTTGGTTTATTACATCTTACCCTACTCGGACTCCACTTATGGGGTGGGATTACATGAGTTATGTTGTTGAAGAAATATTGCTTCATGCTATTGATGTGTTTGGCATGTCTATTTGACTACATTGATGATTCATTTGTTTATTGAGATCTGAGGCTGCCTGTAAAATATACATATCTATTGGCCATTGGAGTTTGTCATGCCTTGAACTGTTTGATGTGGTTCTGTGTCCAAACCAGAGTACTTACTTTTTTTTCCCGGTAAATTGTGATGGTTTTATGTTCTGGATTTTCACGTATTTCCTTTCGTATTCAGTTGATATGATGAAGCCTGGGTCGACTGTCATTCTGCGAAATGCAAAGATAGACATGTTCAAGGGTGCCATGCGACTTGCAGTAGACAAATGGGGTCGTGTTGAGGTTACTGAACCAGCTGATTTTGATGTTAACCAGGAGAACAACCTTTCTTTAGTCGAGTATGAACTGGTTAACGTGGAAGAGTAGACAGGCTCATGGGAAATGATAGTTTGAAGTTACCGTCGAATTCTTGTTCTCAATGTGAATTATTATTATGCATCTCTGGAATTTCCTTGGATTAATGAGCAAAGATGCCCATATTTTTTAGCTCATGATGATCCAATGGCATCAACATCATATGATGGTGTTGCTTTGTTCACTTGGTTGGTTAACTAGTTTTAAAGCGTGGGATTTTTACTTTTCAGTCATTTTCCGTGTTGTATGAGGTAAAAACAACTTGCTAAGAATGGGTATTTATTATGTCTTTGTATTTCTAACTTTTTTGTTACACATAACTTGTGCTATAAAAGAAGCTGACTATTATGTATCGACTATATGTGCAATTTCATTTGTCAATTTCCAAAATTTCATGTAGTTAACACTGATCATATGTCATTGTCCTAAGCTGATTGATCAACAAGAAGTTGGTGTTACCATAAAGTTCATCTTAGAAACATTATAAGCTAAGTCGAGTTTGTCATGCTTTTAAGCTAGCGTTTGGCCATAGATTTTCAAATATTCTTGGCAAATATTATTTGAGTGAAAATTTGGGTGAAATTTTACCATGTGTTTGGCCATAAAATTTGGGAAATATATTTCACCTTTTTAGAAAAGTATGATTTTGACACACAAGTTTTAAAAACTATCAAAACTAACTAAAAGTTTGTATTACAAGTCAATTGAATGTTCGTTACAACAATAACAAATAGTGTCTATGACATTAAAACAATGTGGTAATTTGGAGTGAGTGCAACAAGAATTATTCCATACATCGTGAAGTAGACAAATCACATGACTTTGTTACCTAGAGTCGATTTTTAATAATTTTCATCAACAATCATATCATTATTTTATATTCACTAAATATTTTATCATTATTTTGGTGTTCACATAAAAAATTATGTAATACAACGCAAACAACTACTAGAGATGATATTTTTGTAAAAGATAAAAGATTGGGGTAAAATTTTAATTTTTAAAATATCCCAAATAATGAGATTTGGCCCAAATATTAGAAAAAACTAGTATTTGGAAATTTGGGATATTTGCCAAAAATATTTGCCAAATAATGACAAATTGTATGGACAAACATTATTTGCCAAATTTTTCCCAAATATTATTTGGAAAATTTATGGCCAAACGGGCCCTAATTATTTGATGTGATTTTGTGGCTGTTGCAAGTAATTTATTCAGTGGTGTCAATTGGGGGATTTGTGGACTTTGAGCTTGTCTTAATAGGTTTCGTATCATGCCAATTCGATTTTTTTTGTTCTGTTGAGTATGCTCCCACTGTAGCATAAAGATAACGTATTTTTTGTAAAAGAAGAATTAAACATGGTTGAGTGGCCATCTTTATTTAGGGAAATTTTTAGAAAAACACAAATTTCTAACTTATTTTGGAAAAATATAGCTCACAACTTACATAACAATTCTTCAGCCCAATTTTTTTTTTTAGCTCATTCCCAATAGGTAAACATTTTTGTCGTAATTATAGTTTGCACAAAACCACATTTCTAGTAATCATCCTACCACTATTTTACTATTTTCTTATAACGGTATTTAAAAATGGGCAACTTTTACATATAGCAAACATAAAATTTATATTTGTGTGCTACAACAAAGTTTGCATAATTGCACTTCTTTTCACTCATATGTATAATTCGCTATACATATACAATTGAAGCGATTGTATAAAACGAAGTGTATAAAACGAGAAAAAGAAAGAGACTTGGGCAGAGAATTGCATAAACAAAGTGTAAAAAACGAATCGTATAATTATAAGTGTATAGAACGATTATATACAATTTGAATTTGTATAAAATGAGAAAGAGAGAAAGGCAAAAGAGACTTGGGCAGGAATATACAATTGAATCGAATTATATAAAACGAGAAAGAGAGAAATTATATACAATTTGAATTTGTAATAAAACGAGAAAGAGAGAAAGGCAAAAGAAATTGGACAGGGGAGTATTTTTATTATATAATTATAAGTGTATAGGACGAAAATATATGTATTTGCATGTGTATATACAATTTTCTCTTGCTTTATACAAGCAGAAACACAATTTATACATTTTTTTCTGTTTGTATAAGCGAGAGAGGCGAGGGTGGCGAGCGAGATTAGGGAGAGTGGCGAGCGAGATCTGGGAGAAGGGAGAGAGGGGAACAAAAATATATGTATTTACACAATTTCCTCTCGCTTTATACTTATAGAAACAGATTTTATACACTTGTGTTTAGATAAAAGTGAGAGGAAACGAGCGAGAGAGGAGAGTGGCGAGCGAGAGTTTGAGGGAGAGAGGTGACTGACAAACAGTTTGCTACGGGGCACAATTAAATCAAAGAATGGTTATAGCAATTAATTTGATTTATTAATTTGTCATTATATACAATTTTCCCTTTAAAAATTCCGGTGTACAACGTTATACATAGATATACAATATATACCACTTTGTTTTATAACAATGTTTATAAATTTGATATACAATATTATACACTTAATATACACTAATATACAATATTGTACTACTATACAAAATCTGCTCCGTCTTCTTTCTTGAATTTTAGCACTAGATTCATCCGAAACACCTAAAAAAAACTTACACCAAATCACTTTAAATTTCAAATCTAGGTTCCTTAATAAGTATCTAATTGTTTGTAGCAATGCTCACTCGAAAAGAAGCTATTTAAAAAAATACAATTTTCAAAAAATTTAAATTTCGAGCTAATCACAGAAAATGAAAGAAATAGTAAATTTGAACTCTGTAATCTCTGGTTAAGCACGGGAAGAAGCAATATAAATATACTATAAATAAAAAATATTTACTATTTATAGCAAATAATATATTTTTTTCACTTGATTACTTTTATACATTTATAATACACTTTTGACTCATATTACAAAAAATAATTTATTATTTACATATAATACAAGTTTTATTGATGGATAACACATTTTAATACACTTATAATACAGGTCAAACCCCCAGCATATAAGCAACGATATCGTATTATTTCTCACACCTATAAATTGGTTTCCCAAAAATAGAAATTGTTCGAGTAATTCAATAGGCCTTTGTCAACAAATGCACTACATTCAATTACAACTGTCCACAATACTAAGAGAATCGTTATCTTACTCAAATGAATAATCCATCTAATATTGAAAAATAGATATTTTATGCTTATAGTAGCAATGAAAATCTGTATCAAGATAATCATTTTTGATTTTTCATTTGAGTGAAGTAACGATTCTACTAGTGTAATGGGAAGTTGTAATGGAATTTTGTGCCTTAGAGACGCCACCGATATGTTGAATTACTTGAACCAATTCTATTTTTGAAATCCATCTATTAGAAAGTTTGAGAAATTTTTTTAGATCCAATTTATACATATGAAAAAATGTCATACCTGTGCTTATACGTTGGAGCTCACTGTTATGTGTGAAAAATAGAGAGAAAAAAGTTGTGCTTGAAAATCTCTAGGTCTCAATTTTGCATTAGAGAAAAGCAATGGAGGGGTGAAATATTAAGGACCAAAAGAAAGATATTTATAGTTGGCGTGGAATGTTCTTACAAGATAATGTTTTGAAATTTTATAAATAACATTCCATATGCAAATATTTACATTAGATTTGGTCAAAAGTCAAAACTAGATCAAATCTATCAATCTTAAAAACGTACCAAAAAAATATAATATTTTTAGCAAGTAAATCAACATCTTAAAATATGAATTACATAGTAGGGTTTACGAGAGATGAATCACTTCCCAATATGAATCAACTTAAAATACGACTTATATAGTAGGGTTTATGAGAGATGAACCACTTCCCAATATGAATCGATATAGGTAGGTGGTTAATATTTATGCAGACCATGAACCATGACAGATTTTTGTAAAAGAGGTGTTTGGCAACAAAGGTAGACTTATGGAAAATAAGTGAAAAGTTTGAAGTACAACTCTAACAAAAGTGATAACAAGAATGCTAATAACGAGTGACTAATGACTAAATATTTGGATGCAAAAGAAAGTAAGAACAAGGGTCATGTAATATGTAAGAAGAAGAAAAATCCATGAGAATATGAATGACGTTGAGGAACTTATTCGTTTTATCTTTGCAATTAGAAGACGGCATTATTGTAGACGAAGACGATGTTAGAGATGAAGTTTTTGCTATCATGGACAAAGAAGACATTGGTGACTCTAATGTTGATCTTGAAAACATAAGACTTTGTTATAGAATTTACCAATTAGAATACTCTCAATTTTTTGTTGTAATATAATATCTATCGTACCTTTATTTTCTTTTTGTTTTGTCTATACAATCAAGTACATACAAAAAATTTTGACTGATTTTTGTCTTCGTAACGTCTAATAAATCAAATCCTACTTCTTTAAACTGTTGATGAAAAATAAAAATATAAAATACAATGGCCAGTATGAATGAAAGTTTAGCTTCATCGGGACTTGTAACCGATCATGTTTTATTATCATAAACTTGTTGATTAACAAGAAATTAGTGTTACCGTATAGCTCAATTTATCTTAGAAAATCAAACGATGATAACGAAAATGGAGTTAGCAATGAGAATATGAAAGACGTTGTTGATTCATTTTTGCAATTAGAAGACGACATCAATGTAGAGGAAGACGATGTTGGGGATGAAGTTCTTGCTATTTTATACAAGAAAGACAACGGTGATCCTAATGTAGAATGCTTAGGAGGACATCCATCAGATAATATTGATCTAGAAAATAAACATTCTAATATAGATTTAATCAATTAATATACCCTTAATTTTTCTTTTACCATGCTCGACCGATTGTTTCAAGCCATAAATTTCCTTATATGAGTTAGAAGTGTGATAGTCATTGCAAAAGTTATTGTAATGACCTTGAATTTTTCCTTTGCGATTGTTCTCACGCAATACACCGTAGTTATTTTCCGAAGTTGATTAATTCAATCTATATATCTATATCAGCTAATTTTGCACAATTCTTAAAACAAATCAGATTCTCACATGAATATCACATCGATTAATGGTAAGACAGACCTATAGAATATCACATCGATTAATGGTAAGACAGACCTATATATATATATATATATATATATATATATATATATATATATATATATATATATATATATATTAATACTGATCACGTAATCAATAAAAATCATTAGGATTAAAAATATAGTACTAATTATTTTATTGAATAATTATATATAAAAAGAACTTCTAAAAATTTCCAGAACAGTACATGGCAATTCATTTAACAAATAACTCCAAACAACTAATTCAAAGAAGCAGAAAAAACAAGAGTTAACAAAAAGGACATTTCCCAAAAAATAGTTTGATTTATGACTTCAGTTTTTGAATTAATCAGTTTTTATAGTAATTAACTTGTTCATCTTCAATTACAAAGTAATTATTAAGGCAACAAATTTTTGAAAATGGTTACGCACGTTACTTCATAATGCCCCAAAAGAAATAAAATTCACAATGGAAAAGAGGTGTTTGATAAAAAAGGTAAACTTATGCCTGAGTACATGAAAAGTTTGAAGTACACCTACGGCAAAAGTGATAACAAGAATGCTAATGGCCAGGGGCTCATGACGGAATACTCTTCGTATAATAGTTATTTGGAGTATACTTAACAAGAATACTAATAACGAGTGAGTAATGACAAAATACTCTTTGTAAGAGGATTATTTGGATGCAAAAGAAATTAAGAACAAGAGTTATGTAATATGTAAGATAAAGAAGAAGAGAAAATCTATTAGCGAGAGAATATGAATTATTATACATTATCTAACGCTACAAATATTTGAATAAGGTCTTTTGGATTATAATTTAAAACTTTTTTCCAGTTGATCTAATTATTACATAAACTTATTAAAAATATTCTAGAAGTATTTAAAAATAAAATTAACATTTCACCTAAGTATACAAAATAGAATATCATTTTCTAGTAGTATTATATTTCATACTATATTTAATTATAATATAGGTTTAAATCATCGTGAATTGCAGTTGCCCCGATGAAAATGATAAGTTTTTATTCTTTCGTTTTGTGAAAATAATATTCGAAAAAATGCAGTGTATTGTGTTCTGTCAAAATGTATTGCATTGTGAATTCAATTTTGGAACAGATTGGACTTTATGTCCGATGCATAACAACCTTTGTGCAAATGAAATTAAATTGAAATAATGATAATGCCTGACTATCATAGTAAATTTGATTAGGAAAATATATATTTTATTGTTTAAAATCTGGTTATCTGGGAGATTGAGATAAGTCAAGTCTGTATTTTGTTTCTTTTTCGATTGTCATGTCATACTTTTTGATAGTTAATATAATTAACTAGTCAATTTAATCAACTTTCAAAGCTAAATTAGATTATATTACTTAAACGTTTTTAAATAAAAATTTTAAGTAATAAAATATTTATACGAAAAGTAATATACATTGATTTTTTTGTACTTAACATTTTTTGTTCTTTACACATCTTATTAGCTCTATGAATCTAACACGTTGATATAGTTGTTTTTTTCATTTGAAATTCAAAGCATATATAATACTATAAATGGTAACACAATGTATAGAATCTAGCACATGCTCGATACTAAAAATCAAAAGGAGAAGTGTTATAAGCTTTAAATGAGAGCTTCGATAAATAACAATAACTAAAATTCGTATTTAGGGCCTACTAAAGCGCTCATCGATATTGAAACAAAGCCAAAAAGGGAATAAATTGATTGTTTAGTAAAATTCAAAATTATAATTTCTCGAATCAAATGTAAAATTCAAAATTTTTGTTGCTATCTCATCATTTGGATAATGTCATGAACACCTTTACTACTCTAGTTTGCCAATTACTCTGAATTACCTCTTAATTTGCATTTTTCTGATTGGCACATTTGACATTGATTTGGAATTTTAATTAGTGTATAGAACATGGGAGTCATTGTTGGAAAAAAAAAACTACAATATTCATATCGAACAAAAATCAAAATATAATTTAACACATTTTTTATAGGTGATACGCTTAACAAATAAAATTATGAGCTCTAAATACCAACATAAATCAAACTAATCAAATAACATAGGTTAATAAGACAATAACACAGTGAAAAATTACCTTGTGAGAGCCAACTTTAACTACAGAGAGAGTCAGTAAGCATACAAGTCATCATCGATACCTAGACTCAAATTTATAATTTTATATTGATAATCTTTTTTTTTAATTATTATTAAAATGAAAAAAATTGTACGCCATGACATTAGGTATTTCTTTGTGATTGAGTCTTGATATAATCTTAGTTCAGTGAGTTACAAGCTGAATTAAGAGTATTATCTTCAATTTGGGATAACTAGAAGATTTGGGAAACATTTACCTTGAAAAGTCTGCGTTGAAGTTTAGGGATTAGATCCTAGTTCCTAGGATTGTAAAAGTTGCAATCTAAATTTATAAGTTGAAGTTTAGGTATTAAAGTTAGTTTTTCAGGTTACAGAGTTTGAAATCTTAAAAGTTAATGTTGAGGCGCATTGATTCAGTGAAGTTGGAGTTAAAACTTATAAACCTACAAGTCGTGATTTTTATTACATTTTTTGAGCTGAATGTTTCTCACGTAAAATTTTTTGTACTTTTACTTACTATTGTTACTATTTTATTTAAACACGTTAGACAACATGTTCACACATAGAAAAAAAGTTAAGTTAGTAAATTACTAGGTCGTGCCTACACCTCTTTCTGATAAGTAGTCAACTTTTAGTCAATATAATAAAATAAAACCGGTGGAAAAAAAAAATGATAGTATTTTATACAAAAAAGAAATTAGAATTTTTTTCAATATTTCAACCAATTTCTTTATAGTAGTGAGTTGATATAGTGAAAATGGTATATTTCTAATAGCGATTAAAAGTAAAGAAATAACAAAAGTTGGGTATATTATAAAATCATTAGGATTGAGAATATAGTATATTATAAAATCATTAGGATTGAGAATATAGTAATTATTTTGTGTTGGTATATATGGATTTTATTATTCTTTTATTATTAAAATAAAATACATTTGTTGAATAATTAACATGAATAAACTATCTCAATTAAGGAATAAAAAAAAAGCATCCAAAACTTTCCAAAGATTTTTTATTTTTTTTGGAAGGTGATATAACTAGAAGTGATAATTTATTTAATTAGGATTAACATAAAAATTATTTCTATCAGGAGAAAAGAAACTTAATTTGATGCCATGTGGCAATTTTTCTTTTATCTAAACGTCAATATTCATTAAACTAAAATAACTCTTAAATCATAGTTGAAATTAATTGGTTTCCATTTTTATTCTTTTTCCTCATTAGCATCATATTTCTTTAATTCTGTAGGATCAGTTCTCTCTTTTTCTATAAATATATAATAATCAAATCACATTCCCCTCATTCTCTATCATTTCTCTCTTTTTCTATAAATAATTATCATATCATATTCCCCTTAATCTCTATCAGTTCCCTCTTTTTGTTTAAAATACTAGGAGTGAGTATATTATTGTTTCTTCGATTCATCAATCACTAAAATAATGGCTCGAAGTAAGGGAAGTCGGTTGGGATATATTTTTTCACCTAAGAATATAGAAGTCATGAAGTATTTAGTAGGGTTTACGAGAGATGAACCACTACCCAACCAAAATCAATATATGGAGGTCAATAATCTTTACGCGGACAACGAACCGTGGCAAATTTTTGAAGAGGCTAACAGCTACACACGTTACTTCGGGCCCGTTTGGTCATAAATTTTGCAAGTAAAACTTGGGAAAAAACTTGGCAAATTTTGTTTGTCCATACACTTTTTTATTATTTGGCAAATTTTTTTGGCAAATTTTCCAAATTCCCAAATACTAGAAAAAACTAGTATTTGGGCCAAATTTCATTATTTGGAAAGTTTTAGAAATTCATTTTTACCCTTAAGTTTTTATTTTACAAAAATAATATATTTATTGACACCAACCAATTTAATTAGCTCCCCATCTGCCAACATTATTTAGTCTTAATGAACTAGCTACTAAATAAAACATAAATTGCATTTATTTTATTTTGGTAGATAAATATTACGTTGTTGATGCTGGTCTACGAAACACAAGAGGATTTTTAGCTCCATTCAAAGGAATGCGCTATAATTTGCAGGACTACCAAGGAAGTGAAAGAGAGCCTAAGAATGGAAAAGAGTTATTTAACTATAGACATGCTTCTCGAGTACGGAGCCAAAATGGTAGAAAATATTAACAAAAATTCCAAAAGGGTATATAAAATTTTATATAAACCAAAACGGTAAAATCGCTCCGCCGGCAGCGATTTACTTCAAGTGAAAAAGTAAAATCGCTGCCCCAGCAGCGATTTTGCAAAAAGTTTTTTTTTTCCTTACAAATCGCTGCCCGAGCAGCGATTTATAAAAAAAAAATTTTTTTTTTAAAAAACATAAATCGCTGCCTAGGCAGCGATTTTCATAAAAAAAAAAATTTTTTTTTTGGTAAATCGCTGCCTAGGCAGCGATTTACATTTTAAAAAAAAAAATTTTTTTTTTATATAAATCGCTGCTACAGTAGCAGCGATTTATTAAAAAAATATTTTTTATATAAATCGCTGCTACAGTAGCAGCGATTTATTAAAAAAATATTTTTTATATAAATCGCTGCTACAGTAGCAGCGATTTATATCATTTTTTTAAATAAATCGCTACTGTAGCAGCGATTTATTTAAAATTTTTTTTTTATTAAATCGCTGCAATAAGCAATTTTTTAAACTAAAAAAAAATTAAAAATTTTAAAACAGCGATTTTATATATAAAAAAAAATTATAATTAATAGGTGTGATTAGGGATGTACTTGAATTCAATTAAATAATTTTTCTCCTTTAATTTTTTATTTAAAAAAATTAATTATTTAAATTCAAATATTATTTTAATTTAAATTCAATATAATATCTTTTTTTAGAAAGAAAATATATTTATTACTTTACTTATTTTTAATTTTTTTAAAATAATGTATATTTTCTTATAAGTTATATACATAAATTTTAAAAAATATTATAATCTTTTTTTATATATAAAATCGCTGTTTTAAAATTTTTAATTTTTTTTAGTTTAAAAAATTGCTTATCGCAGCGATTTAATAAAAAAAAAAATTTTAAATAAATCGCTGCTACAGTAGCGATTTATTTAAAAAATTGATATAAATCGCTGCTACTGTAGCAGCGATTTATATAAAAAAAAAAACATAAATCGCTGCCTAGGCAGCGATTTACCAAAAAAAAAATTTTTTTTTTATGTAAATCGCTGCCTAGGCAGCGATTTATGTTTTTTTTTTAAAAAAAAAAATTTTTTTATAAATCGCTGCCCGGGCAGCGATTTGTAAGGAAAAAAAAAACTTTTTGCAAAATCGCTGCTGGGGCAGCGATTTTACTTTTTCACTTGAAGTAAATCGCTGCCGGCGGAGCGATTTTACCGTTTTGGTTTATATAAAATTTTATATACCCTTTTGGAATTTTTGTTAATATTTTCTACCCTTTTGGCTCCGTACTCCATGCTTCTCTGCGCAATGTATTTGAAAGAACTTTTGATGCGTGGAAAAGTAGATTCAGAATACTAAGACAAGGCATGAACAACTATGAATGTGACATGCAAGTGAAAATAGTAATTCCTTGCGATGTATTGCATAATTTTTTACGTGAACACCAAAGTAGTGATGGAATATTCAAATGAATATGAAAACGATGATATGGTTGTTGATGAAAGTGACGAACTATTGGCTCAGGGTAACAACATCGCTTCATCTTCTCGATCATCTGATTCGGAAATGCAAGTTCATCGAGAAGAGATTGTTCATAAAATGTGAGAAGATTATATTAAAGAATAGGTTGAACTCTTTCAGATGAGAAAGCATAGGTTCTTAAGTGATTGCAATATTTATTTCCTTTTGATTTCTTCTCTCTTTTTTCCCCGAATTTATATTAGTTGTATTTTCATTACCATGATTTTTACCAAGACCTTTTCACTATACGAATATTTATTGTAATGATTCTTGTTGATTTGTTGCGGAAGTCATAAATCTTGTTACATGAGATTTCTATTGTGCTATGTAATACAAATTTATGGTTAGTTTGATAGTTTTAAAAACTTATGGGTATAAATCATATTTCTTAAAAAAATGAAATATGTTTCTCAAATTTTATGGCCAAACACATGGTAAAATTTCACCAAATTTTCATCCAAATAATATTTGCCAAAAATATTTGAATATCTATGGCCAAACGCTAGCTTCATAACGCCCCAAAAGAAACAAAATTCGCAAAGAGTTTCGCGTATTGTGGGGAAGGGTACGTGGAAACCACAAGGAAAGGGAAAAGAAGTTTTTGACAATAAAGGTAGACTCATGGGATACGTGAAAAGTTTGAAGTACACCTATGGCAAAAGTGATAACAAGAATGCTAATGGCGAGTGGCTGATGACGGAATACTATTTGAATGATGGTTATTTGGATGCTAGAGAAATTAAGAACAAGGGTTATGTAGTTTGTAAGATAAAGAAGAAGAGAAACCCCAATGATAACGAAAATGGAGTTAGCAATGAGAATATGAACGACGTTGAAGAACTTATTGATTCGTCTTTGCAATTAGAAGACGACATTAATGTAGAGGAAGACGATGTTGGGGATGAAGTACTTCATATTTTGGACAAGGAAGATCCTAATGTAGAATGCTTAGAAGAACATCCATAAGCTAATATCAATCTAGAAAATACATACATTGTAATATGAAATTTATCAATCAATATACTCTTCACTTTTTCTTACCTTGTAATATAATATATATCGTAACGTTATTTCCTTTTTGTTTTGTCTACGCAATCAACTTCATATATCTATTAAATCAAATTTTACTTTCTTCAACCGTTGACTAAAAAGTAAAATATTAAGTGTATGTAGTTTTATATTACACGACTAAGTTCATCACTAAATACTCATGAAAGTGTAGCTTCTTCATGATTAACAAGAAGTTAGTGTTACCATAAAGCCCAACTTATCTGAAGAAACACCAATGAACAGAAAGACAAACCGTCAATAACAAATAAAGAGAGCCATCTTTACTTAGCGCGCCAGTGTGAGAAAGTACATTATTGCTCCAGCTCTCCAAAAATCATCACACGTCTTCATTTTGGGCTGATCGAATAAAGATTAAAATCGTAAGCACCAATTGTGACTAGAAAGACATCCTGACACTACTTTAGTGACCAAACAAAGAGTACATGATTCTGATTGTCCATATTTATTAAATCCAATGACAACTTTAGTAAGCGACATACATGAAAATGCGCCAGAGATGCACAAAGAACATGAAATAAACATCTCATTGCAAGATTCATCAGCAAAATCTACAGATATTCTGTCATTATACACCAACCATCATACATTATTTCTGATCCAGCAAAAACAGTCAACAAAAATTTTATGCAAGTAACAATTTCTAAATTGAAAGCTTCCAAACATAAATGAATCCAATTCAGTCCTCTAAGCTTCTCCTTCTTCATCTAGTCTTGTCAACGCCTACAACAGGAAGAATGAAGCATCCAAAACTTAATCAAAGAGACAAGGAACCGGAAAGTACGTGATGGGCAACACTAAAAATGAAGAGAATGCAAGAGACTATTGACAATTACTCTGCCTTTGACATAACTACGGAAAAAAATTGTTTCAGAGATATTTCAAAGGAGGCCCCATATGTCATGCTCAGTAGCAAAATATTTATTCAAACTATAAATAGAAGGTCCATGTTAAACTTCGGAAATGTCCAAGACACACTAAAGAGAAATACTTGATTGACTTACCAAAGAAGTAAATGAGGAAAGGACATCAAATGAGGGTCCTATAGGTCTTGCTAGATACCTATATCAAAAACGAAAACCCGTCGGTCAGAGAAATATAAAAGATGGATACAGAGACACCACAAAACTCTTGCCAAATGGTTACGGTTTAAAGGAAAAGAAGGAAAAGGGAGCTAGACATCAAGAGGAGAAAGTATATGCAATGATGTATTACGTGATGGGTCACTCAACTTATATTGGCTTATTCATTCAGGTGGAACAAAATGATGTCAAGTCTAGTTGAAATCGAATCATCCGCAATATTGAAGGTTGTCAGCAGAGGTGCTAGTCACCTAGTTAATAGTTTCAAGCACCTTGAAATCATGGAAAATTCAGCCAGTACAGGACGTTTCAATGAAGAAGAGAGCTATAACTCCTCCTGGACTAAAAACAGTTATATGAACATCTTCAGCTAATTACTAGATTGATACTCACAGGTGAGTTACAGCTTATATATTGTAATAGTCCTGCTTCCAAATTAACACCACTCACTCCCCCAGCAATGACAAAATTAAAAGAGCAAATACAGAGAGCTAAAGATAAAAAGCGTGAAACCCAAAAGTACAGCTAAATTTGATCCTTTCAGAACCACTTGTCGTAAAAATTGATCACATGCAATCACAGCAAAGCTGACAACTACAACTTTGTTCCCCGTGAGAGAGGAAAAGATGTCATTTGAATTTCCACATACATTTTATATCCTTAGTGACTCTTGCTATATAAGTCTCGCAAAGCATGGCAGATCTAAACCCAAATAAAAGAGAACTGCTGTAAGACAACTAACATAATAATAGTTGGTCTCCAGGGCTTTGGTCTTTAAGTAAAAGACACAGGACGCGCACACATCAATTCCACAGAAAAAGGATGGTTTTCAAGTGAAAAGTACAAGAGCAGGGGCCATTACCCATAGTGTTTCGACCATGTCCTCAGAAATTTCTCGATTATCAAAGAAAAATAACAGTCTGACTACAATTTATCACTAAATATTGATTCTACAAATCGAACAGAATAAAACAAAAGATTCATAAAACTGATTTTGGAATTAAAGCATAGTTAATACTTATTTGATTGAGTACTCCAGTCTGGATCAGTTGATGACTAATTTTGCACAATTCTCAAACATTTGCATGAACTACTAATGAGGCAGAATACATTCTATAGCTGATTCGCTTAACAATAAAATTATCAGTTCTAATTAATTAACTAAATACCAACAGAAATCAAACTAATCAATAACATAGCTCAATAAGAGAATAACAGAGTGAAAAATCACCTTCTGAGAGCCAACTGTAACTACGGAGAGAGTCAGTAAGCATAGAAGTCATCAAAGCCGAAGCAGTGACGGTGTGGTATGGTTGCAGTGACTCCAAACAAGCGCTCATCTCAGAAGGACACCTTTTTGAATTGCATAAATTGTTCAGTCACATATTATGAAACTGAATATTCCAGAAATTACTAGTAAAAAAGAATACCTGAAGATGCGATGAGAAAGAGGACTTTTAGAAGGCGTGCGCAAGGGAGATCGAGCGGCTTTAGCCTCCGATGCGATCCTTGATGCGGCATTGCGCAGGGACGGTGACCGGAAAATGGATCTAGCGGCGGCGATGGCCATGGGAAAGGAGAAGCGTTCAGGATGTATGCTAATGGAGAAAAGATTTACTGTTGAAATGAAATTAGAGGGTTTTGGGCTAAACCCTAGCGGAATGCTTGGCTTGGCTGCCCCTTCGAGTCGGCTTACTTTGGAGGAGTGCAAAAATAGCCAAATTGAAGGATCCTATTTAAGGTATAGCCAAATAGGATTTTCAAATTACTCATAATAGAGTAAAGAAACAATCTCAATTTATTGACCAACTTTAAATATAATTTTGAAATTTCATAATAAAACATCGTTAAACGCACACTTATTTAACCGTGTTATCAATTTAGACTACGAGTTTGAAGTTCTTAAAAATTTTGGCATGTCTAATGAAATAACCTCACTAAATTCCCCGATTCTAACAATTTGAAAGTAAGCAAATTTTAGGTATTTTTGTTTAGCTTGACCATCTGAAATTTTAATATTTGTATATCTAAAGTTTGAACTATCAAATCTAACTTAGAGGTTATCGTCCAAGTATATGATTTACAAACCATAGAAACTAATTAATTGCCTTCAACACTTTTCAGATGGTCCTAAAATGAACAAACTTATCAGATTTTCAGCAAACGTTCCAAAAGAAAATACTCACAATTTAGCTCATCCATCAAGTAGGCAAATGCATTCATGTAAAGCTTAACCAGTCTTTAAACATGTTTTTCTTCATAAGATAAAATCCAAAAAAAATAAAATTGATCACTATTTGAAAGGAGTAAGCAGCAACATAATTTTAACAAATGAATATGTTAAAATGTATACCGTGCCCCTTCATATGATATGCAAATGCAACTTCATGATTTAAACATTCATACCAGACGTAATTACTTCTAAGAGAAACCACACGGAAAATCTATGCAGTTAACCCGTAAGATGATGACAGAAAAAGAGTAGGGTAACCACCACTATATCTCGAAAACTACATGAAATGATGAAGCTTCCAGTTCTTCCCTCTGATCAGAAAAAGTATACTATCTTATAGGCCTGCTTAACAACTGTAAGAATAGGTAATAATTTTCTAAGCAGATCAAACTGGCACGGTTAACATCAGCAGCAGATCAAGACAGCCACACTTTTCATTCGACTTCTCGGACAATTCTTTTTGTTCGCAGTTGCTTATTCTTAATGCTTCCAGGGGCACTGTGAGCTTTCCTCCTCTCCTCTTTCCGCCTCGCAGATTCTGTCATCTCACGTATTTGTCTACTTGCCTTGTAGATTGGTTTTGGTAAGTGTCTATGTCTGTAAAATCACAATAAAGGAGAGTTGAAGATTAATCTCCTTTGGGCTCACTGGGAATCTTTTGAGATATTCAACAGGAATGCAAAGTAACAAATTATGCACACAGAATTGACAATGGTAAAGGTTCAGTGTAACAAGCTTTTTGCAAGGGATGGACATGGCATGATCTTACAGGCCAGTTAACAAGATGACCAATTACGATTTGTACCAATGGCCTAAGGCCCTAAGACAAGAATCTTAGACATAGATGTAATGTTACCTGTCAATGCGCTTGACTTCTTTAAGATGCTTGTAACGATTCTTGACAGCCTCCATATATTCATGTCTTTTCCGCTCTCTTGGCAAAACCTGCAAGAACATAATTTTCAGATTTAATATTCAGATGGATGTAAGGAAAACAGACACAGAATTACAGAACAATCAAGGAAGCTAACATGAAATAGCTTTCTTTCCCATTTTCTTCCCAAACAACAGTACAACATTCGCCCTCCGGAAAAAGTTAGGAACGGATTATTTTGTTCATTATTGAAGGCAATAGTATTGTGATGCACATAAAGAAGCTTCAAAGTTAAGAAGGTGGAGACAATTGTTAGTTGTTCTAAATATCGTCGCAAGCCAAACTTTCAAGAAATTTTTTGGGATGATCAGAAAAAAATACCCAAAGAACTCAATATAACAGCAACACAAATATCAAAGTCATTCTTGCAAGAAAAGTTCTAAGAAAATCATACTATTTTTTTCTTTTGCACAACAGTTCCTGCACAATCAAATGTTAATCATTCCATATGTTATATCTTTCTCCCCGTTCCTTTCCAAACATATTGTTTATCTGACAGGGGTTTACCTCTCTCTCTCTGTCACTTCTTTTCCTTTTTTAATACTCATCACACTCTTTAACTTGTGTAACAAATTTAATGAAAAACGAGAAAGTTTTTTCATGTTTGGAATCTCGTGTCCAAGAGTTCTACTGAAGAAATGTAAATCTTTCCTTTATTTCCAGTACTAGAACCAGAAATCTCACCATGCTAAGCATCCCAAGAAACTAAAATGGATGGGGTATAAAAAACTTACAACCTCTTGACCGTCATCTTTTTATAATCTTAACGACGTGTTGAAACCAAATCCACAATTAAAGAGAAACAAGAGATTGATACATTAAGAAAAAATCAGAATAATTCAAACCCATAATGCATCTAAAAACAGAAAGGGAACATGTATACAAGTTCCCACTAAATAGATAAACCAAAAGAATCAAGTAGTGTAGGTACATACAACTCCCATTTGCTCAGATGCTTTTGCTTTCCATAGACGTAGGTTGGTATCATCACTTCCTGAGATAATATAACTTGCATCGCAACTGAACTTGACACAGAATACCCTGAGTTGATGACAGATGTCAGGAAAACACATTCACTTGATAGTGCAAGTACTATAAGCAGTCAAGACGGTAAATTATTGTTGGGGATAACTAAAATAAACAGAAAAGATGCTTCTTTATCAAGATATGGAGTGAAACCTCTGCATCCTCTTAGTGTGATAAATTTCCCTGCTGTGACCACCATTATATTTGAAAATTCTCACCTACAAAGGATGGTAATTCAGTCAAAGTGCTGAGACACTAGGTGAACAAATAAACATGACAGGAACTTACAGATCTATCATAAGATCCAGTAACGAATTCTCGACCGGTTGGTGAATAATCTATATCCATCCTGCAAATAAACCCCTAATATTAGCAACAAAATCTGCTTGTCAAATACAACACATGAACTGCAGTAAATGAAGAGTTGATGCCTTACACTGAAGAGGTATGATCTATATGCACACATTTGGCTTCATTTAACTTTCTAACATCATAACTGTAGCATCTGCCATCATCATTAGCCTATACCAACGAGACATGTGAGTAATAGCAAAGAAAGCACCTAACATATAAATTCATGCTGGAAAGTGAAAACAACCATTAACGATTAAAAATCAACACCATGTGACACTCTAGCATAGCAACATTTTACACCGAGGCCAGAGAGTCCATGATAGAGCTACACTACTCTACTTGAGCTTCACAAGCTTCTAGCAACAATGTTAGGGTGGTGTTAGAAGCATAACTAGGCAACTCTCACTAAGAAAAGACCTTCCAAGGAACCAGTCACCTTTTGGTCCTATCCAAGTTTGCAAGTTTCCATGCATATTTAAGATGATTAAATTCTACATTCAAATTATTACAATCAAAAGGCTACTATCATCCACCTTACTCCATGTTAAAATTAAAACCATCATCAAAATTTGGATATATACATTTCAATTTAAGATTTATGCTTCAAGTTCTCACAGAATTCACTAGAGAAGTAGGACTCTCTAATTTCTTTTAGTTACCTTAACCAAAATTTCTGGATATTATAAAGGTATAGGTTGTATTTTGGACAAAGAAAAATCAGGACTAAATTTTTCACAAAAGGAACCTAATCCACCCACTCACCCATGAATCAGATCTCATAGTACCTTAACCAAAAACAGATAAAAAAATCAAAATCACATTTAAGTGGATGTGACCTGCCACCTATAATCTACATTGAAGTTACAGGTAACAACATAATATCATAACAAAACCATTTCTTGGTAGCAGGAGTTAGGAAGGGTGATAAAGGAACTGAAAACAAAAATATCATGACTACAATTATGAGAGAACACAAGATACAGGAAAGGAGAACAAAGTAATCATGTTGCACTCACGGCAGTAAAATTCATTGGCTCCATCGGATTCCATGCTATAGAATTAGTTTTTGTCTGCAAAAAAAGATATTAACTCAGAAATGACTTTTTTGAAAGAATACAAAGCAGCTAAATATCAAAAGTTGTTATCAAAGATACTAAGGCTTCCCTCTTCCCATCCCTAATATAAGAGATTTTTTATCTTTTCTCTATAAAAGATGTTGTCCGTACAACTGTCCTAAAATGAGAAAAACAAGAAAAATGGCAAGGTCACCAGCACTTGCAGTGATAAGGGACGAGGTAAGTGCAAACTTGTTAGTTTGCTTATTGATTTGTAACATGGGCTTATTTGTAACATCAGCTGAATTACTAAAGAGAGGACCCAGCGGTTCTTTTAACATGACCACTGAACCTAAGAACAAGTCAATCACTCAAAAGATGTTCAAAGCCTAAAAGAAATGGAAGGCCACAAAACTTATACATTATAAAAATATGTAGCTCATGGGCCAGCATTTAACCAAAACAAGACCATGCAACCATTAGCAGTAATTTTCAGAGACAATCATGCCGCTTACCGACATAATAACCTTTCTAGCTGGGGTAGAAAGCCGTAAATCATAGATGCTTATGCTTCGATCACTGCAAGAAAGATCAAATACCACATATCAGTAGCTGCAGGGGAAAACCGGATTACACTTTGAAATTTGCAAGCATCAATCTAATGTAGTAACTGAGCCGCTACCGAATTACAATAACATGCATGGCATCTGCTATTCTAAAAGACCATTCACGAGTACTATCAAAAGAGCAAAAGGCACGAACTAATCAAGTGTTTGAAGCAA
This sequence comes from Solanum chilense, assembly GCA_032847665.1. Classification (NCBI taxonomy): domain Eukaryota; kingdom Viridiplantae; phylum Streptophyta; class Magnoliopsida; order Solanales; family Solanaceae; genus Solanum; species Solanum chilense. The sequence goes on from CM064969.1 coordinate 68,292,679, forward strand.
AACCATCTAACACAAAATTATTATTCAAAACAACTTTACAGGTGCAATATTTTTTTGATTTTTCCATAAAAATTGGGAAAATTTCGTGAATTTTTACTAATTATTTTTTAAGTTTGATTTGACACTAAAAGAAGCCGCAACTGCTGCGCAAATGTTTGTCCAAGACATTAGCAACCCAGATGCACATAATAGTGATTTTTCAAAAGGCTAAGAGATATTTAATTTGACAAAGGTTATATACAAATGAGGGTATATTTTAACATGTATACTACATGATTGGAAAATGCAGATACCCACGCAAGTATCGGAAGAAGAAAAAAGGATCACAGAAACCAGCTAAGCTTTAATCTTCTTAAAGAAAAGGAGCATCACATATGAAAATATGAACTAGGATTAATTGTTTTGATAAGGAACATCAATGAATTGATTACCTCAAGTAAAAAGTAATTTGCACTAACTTAAAACAAAAGAGTCAGTAATGCATCTGGACAGGAAACTTATAAGAAGGCCTCGAATCCTTCTCCAAAAAAAAAAAAAAAAAAAAAGAAGGCTTTAGAGTCTTAAGGAATGAAAACCTTGCTGATGTAGCCAAAAGATTAGGTTCCCCTGGATTAAACCGAACAGATGTAACTGTGTCTTTTCCCCATTCAAAACTATTAACCGGCTGAGACCTGGTTCACAAGATGATTAAAATGTGTTAAAAACTGCACATACCTGGCAGAAAAAAAGGTACAAGAAATGGGTGACAAAACCTGTTATGGTTCCAAATGTCAACTTGAGCACCAGCTGTGGCAAAGAGATCACCATCCCATTGGTGGTCAACACCCCTGAGAAACGGACAACATCAATTGCAGTTTTAAGTTATTCTAGAGAAAAACAAATCAAGATATCATGATATCCTTAAGTTGATCATCTTGCAAGTACAATGATGCCAAATAACATACCAGAATGCATTCTTCCAAACATGAACAGCCAATGGCTGAGAATAAAAGAACTCAGTTTGTTAGACAATCTGGCACCATGTTCATGCATGGAAAAGAACAGAAAGCTTGAAATGCATTTACCTGGGACGAGTTATCAGATCCATCATCAGACTCCATTAGAGTAGCAACAGGAACTTTCCAGAGCCTAACACTATAGCAAAGTAGCCAAAAGCACAATGGATCAGATATAGTACAGGAATGTTTTTCAATATTAATTGTGTATCCATGCATGCAATAGTTCCCTTGAAGCCTTACGTGCAATCAGTTCCACATGATACAAGAATTTGGCCATCCGTGGACACTGTCAAACCACGTACTGCACCCTGGTGACCAGGAAACTGACGTACTGTCCGCCTATGGTTTTGCACAAAAAAAGGGGCCCACATTCATTATAAGGTACATGACTGAGATAAAAAATAAATAATCAAAAGAACACTCACGAGCTGTTCAACAACTAATGGGAATTGAAAAAACATAGCCTTTTAAAAATGACTAACATGCTTCTATATGCTTGTTACAGATAAAAAAACTGCATATAAAGAAATAAAGAAAATGCAAACGGAGATGCCCCCCCCCCCCCCACCCACATCAGATTAATCTAATGCCAAAAGAGAGTTTTCACATTTTAACCCCTTATACAACTAAAATGAAACATCTAAAAGTCCAAAAACATGCCAAAATTGGAGATAAAGATATCACATACAGCTTGTGTCATATACAAGCATTAACACTGAAATAAAAATCCCTAGTGCACTGTGAATTAGTAGAAGTACTTCAAAATAATTAACCTCAGGTCTCAAGATCCGAATTTCAAGTAAACCACATCCATACTTAATGGTAATGTCATAAAACATATTTTTGAGTTCCAAATGCTTTTTAACTGAAAATGATGCTATTGATCTAAGAGATTCTTACACTAGAAAACTGCATATAAGGTTATACAAGATCACACTTATTATAATAAAATGCCAAGCCAAGTAATAACTAAAACAATTGTGTTGCATATCTACCTGGTAGCCAAATCCCATAGGCGAACATCTGCAAGAACACAAGAGATTTTCTGAAGTTCAGAGTAATTAACAAATATAATTTTAATATTCTCAGCCAGCAAAACCTCGATGCATTACTTGTCAAGGTTAAAATTTTAATTATTATTTTTTGAGACAGAGAAACTTGTAATATCTTTTATACTTTTAAAGTTTAATATTTATCAAAATGTAACAGGATTTTGAAGCTAAGTAAAAAACTTATAAACAAAATAGACTTAGAAAAAAACGTACCACCGTCCATGGAGCCAGAAAATATTCCTTTCAAGTGATTAGGATTCTTTGCCATGCAAGAGACAGCATCAATGTGCCCATCCATTGCTCCAACGAATGGCCTTGCAAATATCTTTATAAAACAAAAACAAAAAACTTAAATTTGACACACTCTAAACAAAATAAAACAATATAAATTAAATAAGGAAACAGGAATAACCTTCTCCAGTTTTACTGCATTCAGAGCACGAACATATTCCACTGCCTTCTCTTGATGTCGAAGGCTGGGATCGAAGTTCCGAAAAACTCTCTAATCAAGCATAAATCATTATGCGAGTTAATACTATCAAAACAACAAGGACATGTGTGATACATAGTATGAAAGCACATTTCTCCAACACAAGTAAGAGTGGCCAAACCTGAAGGTCCTGACTGCGTTCACGAGTAAAATCATCCGTAGACCGAGATATAACTTTCAACCTCATATTGATATCTTCAACTTCAGCGTAAGCAGAATTGATTAACTAATATACCAACCATAAACACAATAATCAACCTCAATTTAAATAAAATGACATCATTACGCGCAGTTAGATTAAAATTGAATAAATTATAAAACTGAAACAGATTATTTTGATAATTCAAACGAATTTGGTAAATTCCTTGAACAAAAAAATGAAGCAACGACGCCGCAATTCTCAATAAAATGGCTAAATAAATAGCATATAGCGCTGGAGCTTACCGGTAATGACGGAGGAAGGTGTAAGAAATTATCCGGCGGGAGAGTGGTGGTTCTTCAGCAGACTTACCCAAAGAAGAAATCCGGCAAGGGAAATTTGAAGCTAGGTGTAACTTCGGCAAGCCGTTGAGGGTTTAGGGTTCAGATGTCTTTTCTATAAGTCAATTTTTCCCTTTAAATATTACTCTATATAATTAATCTAATATCGAAAAGAATTACAATTTCCTGAAATATATTATTCCTAAACTAGGTGTATTGGACTTAAGAGTTGCTCTAAATTTTTTTATTTCTATCAATAATTTAAAAAGAAATTATGAAGTAGTATTCATTTGTAAAAAAATTATGTGGATCAATAATATTTTAACTTAGGAATTTGGCAAATTATTTGTCTATAACCTTTTAAAACATCTTTTTTCTTTTTTGATAATTTATTAATCCTAATATTCTAGCTAGCATATTTAAAACTATAAAACCAAATCATATTTTAAGCATATTCATAAATATTTAATCTAAGTTGACAAAATTCCAAAAAAGAATTTTTATTTTCTTAAAATTCATGTCCAATCAAATTGGAAGGAAAGAAATACTTTTCGTTTCCAAAATTGAGATATGTGATCAAACTTTTAGAAAAAGCAAAAGTTATATCTTAGAAAATTCACCTAAAAACACTTATTAAAATTTGATCAAACACTAATAGTTATTCAAAAAATGCTCTTCCAAATTGATTACCCTCAATGCTTCTTACCGTTTTTTATTTTTGTTTTGAAAAAACGCTTTCAAGATTAGTTGTTCAAACGATTTACAATGATCAAACAATTTCATACATTAAAAGGAAACATAATGCAAGATGTGATCCCATATTAGAACTAAAATGTTTTACTAATCTCTGCTTTATAACTGTGCATAATTAATCTCTACATTATCAATTCATATATTACAATACTAGAATAACTAATCATATGCAGAAACTAATATCATGATAAAAATATCGTCATTTTCATCTTTTACATTACTCAGTTCTCACAAAGCATAAAGCAGTATCATTAAACTATGCCTGAAATAAAACAAATTCCGTGAACGTGAACAGAAATCTGTAACAACGATTTCGGTTTCAACTTCTGAAATAAATAACTATCTGGAGTTTTATACAGAGTACATCAATGGGGCAAAAGTAAAGAACACATCATGAAAGACAGTGCCGGTGAAAAACAAACTTGAAAACTCAGACACTTCTAAGCGAAGATGGCCCTGATAGCATGTTAGTAAATGGATCTCATCGCATAGCAACTTCAGCAAATTAGACAGTGTTATCAATAACTCCAGCCATTCTTCCTTGAACATAGATCGTAAACCATCTAAAAAACTTCTTCCGACTCGTCCATTCATATACCTTTTTGAGGTCACTATTGATCATCTCTGTAGTCAGGATTCTCCTTCAAGATGACAAAGCCTTCAAGAATGGGCGAGAGAGGAATGTACCTGATCATCGACAACAAATGTGAGCAAGACAAGCTACACGAATGACATTGTTAAAAAAACTGAGAAAGGCAACTTCTTTTTTTAAAAATGTCTTCAGAATAAATATCAAAGCGAAGCACAAGTATACTTCTCAGTTGCGAGCTCAGCTCGATCGCCGGCAGCAAGTAGAACCGGGGTAGAATGGGTCTGGAAACCAGTAATGGTCTTGGGTCGACCTGCCTGACCTACAACATCAACAGCTTGGCCAACACGGACAGGAACCGACAGGGGTTTCAAATTTTCATCCACAGTAAGCAGCATTCTTGGCTGTGAAGCAAGAGAAAAAGGACGTAAATTTAGGAGCTGATAGCAGGAAAGCCAGAAATGGACCCCAAAAAAAAGGAAAAAAGAGATGCTTTGTTCAACGGACAGCAAACCTGCATAGCTAAGGTTAGGAAATAAAGAATATAGTGATATTTCCCCAAGATAATGGCCTTCATATCAAGACATGCATGCAGCAGAGTAACCAGTCCAGCCAATGCAGTCCTGAAAAGGTTCAAAGGTGGTCAACTATGGAACTCTGTATAGGATCAAAGAGAGCTACTAACTCATTAAGCTCTGAATAGCAGTATTTTAATGCACCGATGTTCACTGTTACACATCAAGAAGAGAACTTGTCTCCATTGAACTCTATGCAAGTTGTAGAAGAGAGGGCTTACGGAGATAACAGAAAGTGTTCAGAATGATATGGTGAGAGAGTTAACAATCCCTTTCCCAAGTGAACAAGACCCTGGGCGATCCGCACCTGCAGAAGCGATCCTACGATTAGATCGACCGTGAACTTAATATTACAGAGTTCCCATAAGGGAACTGGGAAAATTAGTTCTTACACAAAACAGAAGGTTGGCTTCTTTGTAGTAGTAACTGGACAGATTACGCAGCATGCCAGCTATTCTGGCATTGTTTGTCCCTGCACCTATCAATCCCAAAGAAATGATAGCAGCCTACATAAACCATTTAGATAAGCAGTTCAGATTTGAGAATTATTTTTAATAGTGTAACACAAACATCTACTTTCTCCCGTTCTTCAAACATACCATAGCTACTTCGGAGTCTGAATCATGACTGAGCCTGCTCAGAGTGTCCATCACATTGACCTATACGAACCACCAAGGAGCAAAAGTTATGCTTGCACATGACCCCCCCAAAAAAAAGAGAAAAAAGCCTGGACATCTACTGCTTATGAGTGTGGAAGACCTAACAAGAATACTTTTAAGTAACTCAACTCTAAAGAAGCAACAGAAAAAGGACAAATGTAGGAGAGGTCAATGGTAAAAGTTATTTTTCACTATACTTTTGGGTTTGAAATGCAGAGAAGGGCAAGAGCCAAAGGAACTGCTCTTCTGATATTTTGCTCTCCATACTGCAAAAGATGTTCTAGTGAACGTATGGCCATTTCGAGTCCAAGTTCTTCAGCCATTGCCACCATCGCAATACCCAGGACGGCCGGTCCCTGGAAGGTTTCACCCTTCTCAAAATGTTGGGCACATTGACCAAGAAAATGTTGGACCTGAGACATTGAAACTTTCAGTTATTGTGTTGCCCTCATGAAACCACTTAAAAGCACAAGTCTTGTACTACCTTGAGCACATTGCCTGTTCCGGCATAGGCACAAGAAAGCAGGGTCATATCGCAATGCTTTCTAATCTTTTCATTGAAGGTCTTCGAGACTTCGGCTGTAGCCTCAACGCTTTCCTGTAGAAAATAGAAGATGTATCCAAAATCATTATGGCAAGAAAAGAGATCCGCAAAATCTCAACATTGATCCACAGGCTATTGGGATTCTAAGAACTGGAAGTTAATTATATTTATCCTCCCAAAGTTAATGACAGCGACAGCACACAAATTTGGTTTACCTGTTTTCCAAGATACAGGAGACCAAGACCAAGAGGCAACAGACGGGCAAAGGGCTCTCCCAATTCTGACTCACTTCGTTCCATCAATGCAAATATGATTGCCTGAGCAATCTCTTCGTTGCATGAACCCACATATACCAATCCCAATGATATAGCAGTAAAGGCAAGCACATCAAGGGACGCCTTGCTATCTCCAAGTATTGGTGTCAATTTACTACGGATCTGAAAATCAGTGAAGTCAATTAAATAGTTGTAATCTCTAGAAGCTTCTGTTGCAACGAAAATGAAGTTTTTACATGGTAAACCTATTGCTAACTAAAAAGAGATTAGTAAGTTTCATGTCCACACAAATTAAAAGACAACTAGGAACTCTACCTGCTCATTCTGAGAACCAGCATAAGCAAGACCAAGGCCCATTATAGCACCGATTCTAATTGAAGGGTCCTCTTTGTCTATATATTCAGCTAGAAGTGCCAATGCCTGCTCAAAATATTTATATTAAGATCCAGGGCTATCAAGTTTTGCAGAAGAAATAGAGTAGAACACAATATCCAGGAACTCACAGGGTCACATTCGTTCTTGATACCACAGTTCACAATCCCAACTCCCAATAGTGCACCAGCAATGACGTGGGTATCAGTACTATGAAAGTACTTGTCAATTTGTGCAAGACCAGAATCAACATCCCAAAGCAGGATCATACCCTAAACGTTTAGGCAGGAACAATTGTTAACCTCATGATAGCTAATGAAAAGCGAATAGTGACACCCGGCTAAAAACAACGCACCAGACTAGCTGCAGCGCTAGCTTTTCCATGTTCTTTATTTTTGAAAAGCCAGCTTGTTGAGGCACCACCACTTGACGCCTCTGACGGTACTGTCATCAACTTATCCTAGAGACGAAATATAAAGTGAATAAGAATATTCAGACCTATATATATATATATATATATATATATATATATATATATATATATATATATATATATATATATATATATATATATATATATATATATATATATATATATATATATATATATATATATATATATATTAACCTAAACAAACAGAACGCATTATATACCTGACCAAAGCCAGCATTGACAAAGGCATTAACAAATGTAGAGGCCAAATTTTGTCTTGCAGAATCTACACTTGCCCCTGCACTAGCCCGGCCATCAAGCAAATGTGGCTGATAAATTGAACCAAAGAGAATTAGCACAATTTTTGGTTACTTCTGTTTGAACATAGTTATGATATGTAATAAACATAATTTGCCAAACAAGCTCTTCTTCACAAAGGATATGAAGAAATAAAACAAGATACTATTCTTTAGATGAAGAAAATAAAACAAGATAGAGAATTTATTTAGCTCATCATTATTATTCTTTTCGTTCTTCTTGTAGCAACTCAAGGAGAAAAAGGAGTATTGAGGAGGGGGGGGAGGGGGCAGTTTAAATGTTAGCAAAACGTTAAAAGGTGAATACTCTGTGCACCAAAAGAAGATCAACAGGGTCAAGAGCATTCACCACCCAGGGACTGTTAGATTCATATATTTAAATTAAGGAATATAGAGAACCTACGCAACAGTAGATGCAAATCAAACGTGACGAGGGAAGGATAAATTTATAAATGCAAACCTTGTATATGTCATCAGGGGTTTTTGCTTCCATAACCTCAATATCACGAGCAAGTGTAAGATAGCCTTCACTTAATTTAGTGTTGTTAATTATCTCCTGTAATCCTTCTCTTTCTTCATCTTCTGCACACATCTCTTCATCAAGCTCAAATGTCTGACCCTGCATATCCAGACATTAATCAGCAATCTGAGATGAACCATTGAAGATAAATCTGATCTATGTCACAAGCTATAAATCTGGCACTAGTAACTCTCTGGGGCAGGGAATGCGGGGTCAGGAGAGAATTATTTGGAAGTGAAGGGAAGAGAGGACACTGAGAAGAAAGAGAATCCATAAAAGGAAATCCACACAGAGACATTGTGAGCCAGAAAATGACAGAATAAAATAATGGAGAACTTACATGGCGAGCAAGAATGTAACAGAACTGCTTCTTCCGCAGAAGATCATCACACGATGTAAAAACTTGCTTTACATACTGCAAACAATGATATAAACCAAACCAAAACAAAATCAAATTATACCCTAATTTCAAATATAAAATCTACAGATCAATTAAGACTCTCAAACTTTCAAGAGAACAGATCCACTATACTTGAGCAAACATCCCTACGCTCCAACAAACGATGTTTTTTTAAGAAAGAGTGGGGGGAGAATGGTAGTAATAAAAAATACAGACCTGTGTGTTATCCAGGTATAGTGCAGTCACAAGTGCACTCGGATACTCCTCAAATTTCATATAGATGGTATATGCAATATCAAGAACCAACATGTCGTCAGGTCCAGGAAGGTATCTGTTAGACAAAAAAAATCATGAGTTCTAATGCAGAAGTCATGGAGAATCCAATGTAGACATTAGATAATATGTAAGACCAGAGGTAATCACCAGCAGAAAACAAACAAAAGAAATGATGGAATAACAAAAAGCAAGTGTGTGTGGGTGGGTGGGGTAGGGGGTGATAAGTAACGTAGTATCTTTTTATATCTTAAAAAGAAGTCACGGGGTTTTTACTCCTTGGCTTCCACCAGAGAGGAATTGACACATCCAAAGCAAGCTGAAAATCGGAAAGAAGGGCTTCTTAAGAACCTTGTTGCTCAAGTGAGGCTCTATGAACCAGAACAAACCAGTTATTCAGACTTAACTTCTACAAAGTTATCCACTCCCAAAGATAGGCTTGCAAGGGGTAATGAATAAGGATCTCAGAACCAACATGCCTTCGCTTATTTCTTGTAGGAAGATCCAACCGACTATTATTACCTTGCTTCGGACTCTACCTATATCTTTCCCAATTCTGAATTTAATCGGTCCTTGATAAAAACTCTCAAGGCATCACGTGAACCAACTATCTTTAGCAAAAAAAAAATATTCAGGAAGTGGTAGGCCCTCGTCTAAAAAGTAAGCATAAATAGTACAGTACAACAAAAGAACTTCTAGGCGATGAATCAAGTTGTCTGGTCTTCATCAATTAAAGAAGGCAAGAGAGTCGCGCATTACCCAACTAATCACGAAGCTTGATACAATGGATACGTAGGCTATCAAAGAAAGGTCTCTTTCTAAGCAATCCATCAATTTTAGTTAATAAATTCGAATCTACAATCCAACTAGAAATAGCCACAAATAAAACTATGTATGTAAATGTTCATAGCACTAGAGTGATTTGGTAATCCTGGGCAGCTTACCTTTGCCCTGGGTTTCTTACTGTAATGCAATAGATCAACAGTTCCATTATCAAATGAACAAACAACTTATAGGTTGGTAATAAACTGCAGATAATAGAGGACACATGAGAATAGCACATAAGGGTGTAGCCTAGCAGTCAATGAAGTGGGTTCAAAACCATGACAACGTTTGTGACTACCTGGCACCTGCACTAGTGGGGGAGGTATCAGATACCCAGTGGAATTAATCGAGGTGCGTGAAAGTTGGAGAGTGTACCATGGTTATCATAAGAAAAATTGAGGATGATGAGACTAAGAGCATCAAAACTACATAAAACTCCAGCATATCTTAATTTGCCAAGAGAAAATTCGCAAGATTCAAATTCCTGACAAAGAACTTCCAAAATTGCGTCTTGAGCAAACTCACTTTGCTGAACTGGTGAGATAGGAGCATGTCCTTTTGTAATTTGTATTATCAACGTGCTCAACTAAGAGATCAAGATCTTCAACCTGAAATTATTTCAATGAGATACCTCATCAGCACCACTCATGGAAACAGTGCATAGGTTATGTAAAGACACGGAGAGAGAAAACTACCTCCATTAAAAGATCAACAGCCTCGGGCTCAGCATTATGCTGCATTGCAGAACAAGATATCGGTCAACATTTGGATCTTTGAAAACAAAAGGAGATGAAAGTGATATGTTTCCGCATCATAACGGAAAAAGGGAAGTTAACTTTTATAGTTCTATCCTGCAACTCAACTAAAATTAAATCTGAAGAATGATACCTTCATGTGAAAAGCAACAATTTGTTGCACAAGCTCCATTAGATCATCAATTGAGGCTTCTTCACTCTGACATTGTTAATGCATCGTAAGATAGAAACAGAATGCTGATTAAAAACCTAATTTTAGAAGTTATTGCATAATTCATATGTAAAAAGGAATGCATAACATTCACAAGATAAAGGTCGAAAAAGGCTTGAAGTAGTTTGCTGCTACTTATTCAAAATGAAAAAGAACAGGTAAATGTACAACCTTTTAAAAAGAACAGGTAACTGTTACAGCCTTCAAGCAGCAAATTTGTACATATAAACCTAGTAGTTCCATCAGGCTTGTGCTAAGCCAAGGGTCAAACTCAAATGTAATAAAAAATAATTATAATAATTAATTTTACTTCATAACATATCATTTGGTGTCACATTAAACATGTATTTGGTGATAAGTATTCATAAATATTAAAGTTTTTAACACATAATTGGATATGTACCAACTGAAAAACTATTTATAAGAAAGTAAACTTGGGTAGAGAATTTGAAAATATCAAAGAGACACAGGATGTTTGGTAATCTATAAAACAACATGATTTAAAATATGTAGATGATTACAAGAGGACAAAGATCATTAATAAAAAACATCGCAAGTTCTATGAATTTCTGAGGAGAGGATTTCTTAGTTAGAAATAAAATAAGCTTCTTCTGATATTCATTAAGTTTTAATTTCATGGAGCAAGGAGTTTCAGCAGAACTTCTTTTTCTTCTAAAATCATCCCACAGGACAAAGAATTTCAATAAATTCAAGTTAGTACTCCAATATTTCTACCCTTAAAGTCTATAACTTGTTTGGAATATTGTTAGTTTAAATATGATGTTTGATTTGGTTGTTACTAAAATCATATTGTACCATAACATTGAATTCACCATTACATAACATGAAAAGTCTCAGTTTATGTAACAACCGATTTGGTGCAACATATTCCCATTTTGCCCCACTTTTTTTCTTAAGATCATTCTCACTTGGGCCTTTGTTATTGGTGTGACTTTATAAATCTCTTCTCACCACTTATTATATTAATTATTACCTTTTAGTTAATACTCTCTCTTACATTAATAGTCCCTTCCCCCAAAAAAATATCTAAAAACAATTGTTAGTACCAAATTAAAATGCACAATTATTTTCAATTATACCCTTATAGTTCTCTTAAAAATTGTTTTGATTCTCAAAAAGCATCTAATGAATATGGTATTTAGTAATACATTGTATATATATTGTTTTTAATAGAAGTGAAAAAAAAAACTAAAAAAATAATTATAATAGGATGGATGTGGTATTCAAGGGGTTTATGAAAAAGTAGAAAAAGAAGTAAAATGGATCAAATGGAATCCTTTTTAATATACTTTAATTATTATTTATTAATATTCTTATAAATATCAAATTAAATTTATTTCTGTGGATAATAAATAAGTTGCTTGCTCACAAATTCATAAAAATGCCAATACTCTTCGATTTATGATTTTCATTGAATTGTACTCATTTACGTATTTAAATCATGTTATTTTATAAAATATCTAACCACTTGTGTTCTTTTTTTTTCCTAATTCTCCAGCCAAACTTTTTCCTCATAAATAGTAATTTTTAATTAAAATATCCAATTAAATGATTAAGAACTTAAATAATTATGAAGACTTATCAACTGTCCAGCGTGCCATTAGATTATATATTAATTATAAAGTAAAAAATATGATATAAATTATACTTCTTTAATTAAATTTATTACTTTTATACCTTGAGTTTGGGCCCAGGCCCGGGCCTCATGAAATTACTGTAGTGGTAATATGCAGAGCATCAATGACTTGTATAAAAATGATAGAAGGTACATATGTACATAGCAGTAAAAGTTAGCCTGAATTGCTGATGCATAAAGTAACCAAAACTCAAAACAAAGCATGAACAGCACAAATGGTATAAAAACACATAGTAATATTCTTCTGAAACCTTACACAACTTAAGAGATAAGAGAAAACAAACCTGTCGTTTTACATACTCTTGTGAAATTTCTCCAGCTAAGTTCCTGTAGAAATAATCAGTTAGCCAATACTTGAGGTACAAAATGGACTGGGCAAGAATTGAGAAATGAAACACATGAATTCACACACAAAGTAATGTGTATACTGTTTAGAGCTAGTATCTTTATATTGAAATGGAACACAATCAGAAAGTCATCTCATGCATTACAATGGAAACTAGCATTAACATCACACTACAATATTGATAAATATCTCTGGATGACACTAACGGTGATTTTGGGTCAGTTAGCGTCCAACATGACTGATCCATCGAACAGCATACTAAATCCCATAGACACAGGTGCAAGTTAATTCCGCCAAGCCGTCACTAAAGCTAACGTAGACGGGCTCTCACTGGATGTTGTAGCTGAGATTCAAGCTTGGAATCTCCATGTCTTTACTCCTACAGCTCAACCCCGACACTTGGGAGAAGGACGTAGATACACTTCACTACTGCTATGTATTCCTTTCCCCTAAAAATGAACCATCACTCATGCAAATATAAAGTTTATTTCTTTATCCTAGATCAACTTAACACGCAGCTGCGCTAGGTACTATGTTTCACAAAATAGCACATGCCAGAGATGCTATACACATACTCATTTGCACCATTGATGTCCGTCAAGACTGTGAAATAATATAAATACAAATACAAGCTCGTGAAAGAGCTAACTTCCCAGAGAAGATGCAGATTTTCTGAAGTCATATCTTGGTAAGCTATTCCAAAATAAGTTTTTAAATAATAAATATGTTCTTACTAAAGGAATAACCATATAAATGGGATGAACGGAGAGGATAAGACAAATGATCTAGCTTTTAAACTTACCTAACGTATTCATGTCCCCAGGAACCAATTTCACCTTGAGAGCCCACCAGTCTATACTTCAAGCTCTCCTGTAAGAACCAATAGAATTGATAATAGCCATAAAATAGATGAAGAAGTTGTAAATGTTCAAAAAAGCACGAGTGATATCATATCACACATGCACAGTTATTAAAATACACCAAAAACAAGACATACCCTTTCTCCTTCAGCAGACATTGTCAGAGCCAAAACAGAAAGTATATCTGCCATAAGTTTCTGCATGCATTTGAAATTGCGTAAGTGAAATTTATTCAACTTCGACAGCAGTTAAGTGCAACGCCAATTCCATACCTTCAAATCTGAGTCTGGCATCTTTTCATAAAATCCCTTCAGTGTTCCATAGTGGGGACGCAAGAACTTCAATGGTTTTGGAACTGATGTCATCGAGCTTGTTGATGTACGAATTTCCTGTCTATAACAAAGGAAAGATGAATAAGCATAAGAGCCAAAAAGAAAATGTGTCCTTGCTTATGTAAATGACAGAACCTAAAAACTTTAAGGATTGAAGATTAAAGTCGGCGTCTGATTTCTCATACAAGTGAAGATAGGAGCTTATAGACACAGTCTAGAAAAAAAGAAGTATAAATTTTAATCTTCCACCGATATTTGGAGGATGCAATATTATAATGTACATGCTGCATATGCATGTAGTGCTTGCTAATTCTCCAAAAGGCTGTCTTTTACACATGCTTACATTCATTTATTATCAGTTGTCATGTCTAACTTGCCATGTCTAACTGATGGACTAAGCACTGTCAAAAGGGGTCGCAGTTCTTTCTGAAAGAGTTCGCAAAGAACATGTCAGCTAACAATAAAACTGCAACTATTACATTTATATTTAAGAACGTTTCTTCTACTACAGGTGTACTTAGCATATACGCAACACACACAGAAAAGAGAAAAGGGGGAATGTGGAACCATCATCAAGCTGCTATTTACCTACGATGAAATAAGGCACCTTAAAGCACTAAAGATAACTTCTACCAGGCAGTGCCCCTCCTTCTGTGTACCCCGAATTTCCCTCGAAACAACACAGTGTGCGAAGGAACTAGAATATCAAAGCCCCAAAGCATATTTAATCTCCCAAGTGGAGCTCAACAAAAGCAAAAACCTTTACACTATCTATAGCTGTAACCATTGTCCAATTTCAACTCACCTCAACAACTTACCCTTAATTCCAAACTAGGTCAACTTCGCTTGGTGAATCCTCAACATCCACATACCCGAAAAACACGAAAAGAAAGGGTGAAAGAGAAATACCTCATACTCTCAAGTGCAACCTTTTGTAGTCCTGGATCAGCATCTTGAGCCCTCTCCACATACAGTTCCAGTTGCTGCTTCAACGCCAAATCCTCCTCCGACTAATCCCAGCAAAATCAAAAATCATATAACGAAAACACAATCTAATCAATCAAATTTTAAATTTTGATTCCGTGATAACTCTCTCAGCACAATATCCCTCAAATATTAGTAACAATAACTAAAAATTCCTAAACTTAAACATTAAATAATCGATTTTTATTCAAGTTCACTTACGAGATCTTCATCCTTCTTATCATCCTTCTTCTTTGGGTCCTTAGAAGGAACCTTAATTGTTGCCTCTTCTTTTGTAGACTTGCTGCCGCTAGCATCTGTACTGTTCGGATCCGGAGTCTTCGACATTGTCAGCTAAAACCCTAGCAGAGAAAACAGGAGTAGCAAGTACAAATTTATTAAAATTGATTGTGCAATAGCTTGATTTCATCAATTCAAATTCAAATACATAGTGAACATACGGTAAATTGAACTGATGTTGAACACTGACGAGAGAAAGAACAAAGGTTTTCGTCTTCACCAAGCTAAAGTTATACTTGTTTGGGTTTTGTTGTAGCAATTTTTTTTATATACATATTTGCAGAGACAAAAGGGGCAAGAAGATTTGTGGGCTTGGCCAATTTTAACGGCCCATTTATGGTTATAGACTCTTTTAAGCCCAAATTTGTACTACTTGTTTTGTGTGCGCTTGCTACTGGATCTGGTAAGTAAAGAATGGGCTTTTCACTTTAACAGCCCATTTTAGTTTAAGTGGGCCGTTGATATTTGAAATTTAGTTTGACCAGAGTTTTGTTTTTGTTTTTTTGTATTTTTGTTTGAGTAATTCGGAGTGAAAATATTTTTGTTATTTTTCAAATTCTTGAAAATTCGAAATTCAACTTCTAAGTTGAACTACAGAATTTATATCCAAAATTCGCAATCTTAAAATTAGTTGATTATATTGGCATAGATTAGTATTTTTTTGTTTTTAAATCCATATTTAATAGTATACACATTGTAGCCAACTGATCTAAAACTTTATTCCTATGCAGGCGAAGCGAGGATTAAGATTTAGAGGTTTTAAATTTCGTTAATCAATTTTGATAGAGATTCACAAATTAATATACATATAAATTTAATTGATTTTCTAGTACAAATATAGAATCTACGAAAAAACTATTAATTTCATCCAAACCAATGAAGCTCCACCTCTATGCAAAATTATTTTCCTTTCTTTTTTTTTTCATTCTTGAGGGAGTTGGTAAAGGAGGGAAATGTGTAATGAATTGAAAAAACTCACATCTAGAGCAAAAGTAAGATGCTCATGTAATCTTTTCTCTGTTTCTCTTTTTCCTTTCTCAGACTTTTTTTCTTTTGATACAATATTTAAAATCTTTATGAAAAATTTGAAATTCAAATTTGAAAAGAATATGTTATGGCTCCAAACCTCATGTAATTCGCGTACATTTGATCTTTTTTTTTTAATTAGACAACTTTATAGGAATCGATATCTTAGATTACTAAATTAATCTGCTCAAATAAAATAAAGCCACCATCTCCATCGACTTGCTTAATGTGATTTATATTTCCGGTGCGTTATAGGCGATTATGGTGTACTTGTAACCAAAATAGAAAACAAAAAACTGAAGGTACAAAAATATTACTACTTCAGTACAAGTTTATAACCAGGCATGAAGCTTCAATGTCATCATAAAAAGTTTTAAAAATTCAGAAGTGTTAAACAATACAAAGTTCCCTTGGTCTGATTTGTAGAACTATAAAAAAAATGGTGTTTGCAGACACAAGCAGAACTAATACACAAACACTCACTCAAAATAACTTAAAAATTCAATGTAAAATCTATTTGAATATCCTCCCCTGCTTTTGTCCTTGATAAATGTTTTATCTTCAAGGAAGTTCATACTGATCCTCAGTGCCTGGATAGTCCTGTTGTCTTTTGAACTCTTCCATGGTCATTTTCTCACCATTTTTACCATAAAAATAGTTGCCATTGTCCGAAAAACGCGTCTCACTGAATCCTTGAGTTTCCACCCTATTTGCATTGTTATTGTAGCTGTTAGCATGATCATTGTTGTTGTGGGGATTGTCATTCTTGATGTCATAGTAGTACTTGCCATTGTTCAAGAATCTTGTGTCGCTTAATCCTTGCCTCTCTGACATATTCTCAGAGTATCTGATATTGTTGTTGTTGTAACTATTGGAGTAACCGTTGTTGTTGTAATTCTCAGAGAAAACATTGTTGTTGTTGTTAGTGTTGTAATTTCTGGAGAAGTCATTGTTGTTGTAATTCTCAGAGAAACCATTATTGTTGTTGTTGTTGTAATTCTCGGAGAAATCATTGTTGCTGTTGTAATTCTTGGAGTAGCTATTGTCGTTGTTGTTGTTGTTGTTTTTCTCAGAGTAGACTTTGTTGTTGTTGTATTTCTCGGAAAAATCATTGTTGTTGTTGTTGTATTTCTCGGAGAAATCATTGTTGTATTTCTCAGAGAAATCATTGTTGTTGTATTTCTTAGAGAAATCATTGTTGTTGTTGTTGTAATTCTCAGAGAAAACATTGTTGTTGTTGTTGTAATTCTCGGAGAAGTCATTGTTGTTGTGGTTGTATTTCTCGGAGAAATCATTGTTGTTGTGGTTGAGGTTGTTGTAATTCTCTGAAAAACCATCATTGTTGTTGTTGTGATTCTCCGAGAAAGCATCATTGTTGTTGTGATTGACGTTGTTGTTGTGATTCTCTGAGAAAGCACCATTGTTGTTGTTGTTGTAAGTCTCGGAGAAATCATTGTTGTTGTTGTTGTAGTAATTTTGGGAATAGCCATTGTTGTTATTGTAATTCTCTGAGTGGCCATTGTTGTTGTTGTAATTCTCCGAGTGGCTATCGTAGTTGTAATTATCAGAGTATCCATTGTTATTGTTGTTGTTATTGTTATTGTAGGACTCGTCCGTGTTGAAACGGGCACCTTGTAATTCCTTTTCTACATCATCAAAATTTGTGAGAGTAGTAGAAGGAACTTCCTGAGAATGAGGACCATAAAGTCCATAAGGAGTGTCACTCAAAAGTGGTGCTGGTGCTTCAATGTCACCTTCCTCCGGTGCCCCCGCCGGTGTTGGCAAACCAGGATCTTGATCACCCTCTATCGGTGATGGTGTTGGTGATGGTGTTGGACTTAAAAACGACAAAGGAGGAAATCCAAAATCATTAAAGTCCGGTGTTGGTGCTGGTGCTGGTGCTGGTACTGGCGTTGGACTTAACGATGAAAAAGGAGGGAAACTAATTTCATTAGAAATCGGAGTAGGAGCAGGTGAAGGAGATGTAGGAATGATCATAAACTTGCTATTTCTAGCTTCAATTTGCACAAATGGAGTTGAAATCACCAAGAACAAAATGCACACCACTTGCTTGATGAAATGCCCCATAGTGAAGAAATAGAATATTGAGGTGTATTGGTTAATTTCTTGGTTCTTATGAAGAGTTTATATAAAGCTATTAAAAGTGCAATAGTTTGGTTTAATTTAACTCTCCGTGATGATGTGCGTAGATTGAGGAATTGTGGGGGAAAATTGTGTGATTTGTGGGGTAGGTAAAATTATGGGTTTTGGTGCATGCTGCATGTGCTATTCCATTAAGAATGTCTAACCAACAAGGCACCTTAATTATAGGCAGAAAATAAAAAAACATGATTTGGTCCATAGTCAAAAGATAGTGTGTTTATTTGTCTTGTGGTTTTATATTATTACTCCCTTTGTCGCTCTGTCTCAGTTAATCACTTTTTAAATTGTCAATAAGAAGACAAGTTTCCTAAATTCCTTAAAAAACTTATTTGAAAATTATACAAATAAATATGAATACTTCTAAAAAAATTAATTATATGTGCAATATAAAAAAAAATTAGATAATATTTTCTTGATTTAGTAAGATGGATAACTAATATAAATTTTTAGTTATCGTCTAATATAGGACGGATAGAGTATTTTTTTTTCTTGGCTTGCTTTCTAGATACTTAAAGTCAGATTAATGTTCTCAAAATGTAGGGTAATATGAAATAAAGAAAAAGGAGGGGTAGGGGTCCATTTATAACTAATTTAGCAGGTGAGTTTGGTGGATCACTTTAGTCAAAAACTTCACTTTTTTTCTTCTTCTTTTTTGGCAATTTTGAGTTTTAGATTTGTTGAAATTCTCAATTTTCAGATGTCTTCTTTTCATATCACTAAAAAAAAATATATTAAAATAATTAGCTATCGATAAAATTTATCGCTAATGATTTATTTAATGATATAGACAATCAATAAATTTTATAGTTCTTTTATTTAGGTATACATAAAGATCTATTTTTTTCTAAACACGGTCAATTTTGAATCACAATCCTCTCTTTTGATATTAAAACTTATTTGCACTAAAAATTTGAACGCAAAAATATGCATCCAATGTATTTTATTTTATCTTTAGCGCATAACCTGTATTTTTCAGGTTATACTAGCATTTGGAAACTGCTTTTATTAATATACTGAAATTGTAATTTGCTCCTAATTCTAAGAACATAATGGTAAAGTAAAAAAGGGGTAAAATAATTTTACAAGAAGATTATTGTTTTCCCTTGGAAATTAGAATTATACCGAAGTATTTAATTTTTATTTTTGTGGCCAATTATGAAAATACTTTTTGTTAGGTTTTGGTGACAAAGATTGATAATCACATCCCTGGATTTAATGATTCATGGACCACTTTCACATGTTCTATAGATTTATTTCATTTTCAGGATCGATCTGTTTTGGATTAAGCTTGTATAATTTTTTTTACACCATTTAAAATATTTAATATTTTATAAATAATTTATTTTCTTTTCGATAATATTAACATGATAAAAAAATAACTAACAATTGTCACTATCTCGTTTGAATGACTTTTATGTTTCAACAATCTGGCTGAATCTACGCAGATAATTATGCTGTTATATTTAAAGACCTTGGGATGAGAATATACATAAAGATTTTAGACCATTTTTCCTAAAGAAAAGAAAAAAATAGAATAATTTATGCTTAATATAAGGTAAAAGGAGATTTACATGTAACGATTGGTTTCATATATATCTTTAGTCGTAGTAACATATTAATAATTAATAATTATATGGTATTTTTGAGGAATTTCTTTTTTAAAAAAAAAAGAAACGTAAAATAAGTTGTCCTAATGCTAAAATATAATGTCATCAAAAATAAAAATAAAAAGATTAAAATCTATAAAAGCAAATATAATTAATGATAAATAATAAAAATTAGCATGATTTGATTAGAATTTTATTTGAGTTATTATATATTTAACAGATATGTTTCTATAAATACATATTGTACCTTAAAAATATAAGTTCAGACAAAAATCAATAAGTTAAAGAAACATGAATCATAAAAAAGGTCTAACAAATTTCATCATGCAACCTGTAGTCTATATTAAGGGAATTATTAAGATTTTTTTTTATAGTTTAAAACAAGTGAATTGTTCAAAGTTTAAAAGAACTATTGAGATTTATTTTCATAACCATTTTTTAGTTCGTGAGATTCTTTAACTACTTTACATTTTTAGGAAAATAGTTTGAGGATAATAGAAGAGTAGTGAAAAGTTGCACTTTTATTTATGCCTTAAAATAATTTTCTGAAGAGATATGTCATACTTTAACAATTCACTTAAAATAAACTAGAGAAGTAAAATATATTTTGAAATACTAAATGTTTTTAACAAGTTTTATGCAAATAATAATGTCAATTCAAATCAAAGCTAATCAATGAACTGAATTTTTTTTACACCAAATCAAGTTTAACAAAAGCGCTTGTCAATTTGATTGGGTTTACCGTGCTTTATTAGTTTCATTAAACACCCCTACTATGTTTGATTTTCCAGAGAAAATGTTTTCTCATAAAATAATATTAAATATTCCAGTTATTATTATTCAAATCAATCAGATATTGATACATCGAAAAATATTTGTAAATTATTGTTATTATGGGTTTGAAGAAGTGAATCTTCAATTTCAAATATGAAATTAATTATTAGAAAGCTTTGATATATTGCCTGATATAAAGATTAATGACATTTCATACTTAAAAAAAGAAGTATTTTTAATTTTGAACATATATATAAACTTATTTGAAGTTTAGCCTCGGCAAGCCAATTATAAGTGAACTGTTAAAAGTTTAGCTTTGACAAATCAAAATTTATAATTTAAGAAACGTATGCGAAAAACTTACTTACACAATTAATTAATTTATCAAATTTAAGCACTTTTTTTATCGTCATATACTCTCATATATTCGAAGATGCGTTTTAAGTTATCTACGACTAGAAAGCATGCCGATTTAGTAACGCCAATTGAGGCCTTGATTGGCCCAATAAATTTAGTTCAATTGAATCTAAAAATAGTTTGGGCTTTTGGGCTACTTATTCTATTGGGTTGGGTTCTAGGCCTTAAAAAGACAATAGCATAGGAAAATTATGCGAAAGGACAAACATCTAGAATATATTATGTTATATAGCTATAGTTTTGATTATTTTTAATTCGTGATTATATTTTGTTAAATTTTGCTATGCGATTTTCTAATTGTACAAAATCCTGAATTCGTATAATTCGGTCTCTGATTGACAAATTCAGAATTTGTATAATTCAGTTCTTGATCCAGAATTTGTATATGCTTGCCCAAGCTATTTGTATACGATTTATCAAAAATTCATAATAAATTACTCCATTTGTATATTATTAAGCAAAAATACAAACGGAGTTCTGCAAAATTATAAATATATAAATATAGAATTTGTATATACTCACCTTGTTTGCATATTCGCAAGCGAAATATACGCATAGGCAAAATAAAATATACAAACAACGACCTACATTTATATATAATTACTCAGTTTGCGTATTTGCAAGCAAAATATATAAACGGGCAAGCAAAATATACAAACGAAACCTCCATAGAAAACGAAACTATAAATATGAAGCACAATATTGAAACTATAATTATAGAGTCTTATTGCTTCTATTATCTTTGCTATTTCTAAAATTTTCTCTTCTACATAGTTAGTTGGTTGGATTCATTTATTTACTTTTGTTAACAAGTATATATACATCATATAAGATTATACACCCCTTATACATGATTTTTGAATGGGATAATATATATACACTTACACATATGCTAACTTTTTTTTCCTTTTTAGCGGTTAGACGAACAACTGTTTAATAACATTGTTCAAGAATTAAACTAGGTTCGAATAGCTTAGTTGTCAAGTGTCTACTATTTAAACGTTTCTAATCACACAAATATTATACCACTTAGGCACTTAGAAATTACTAGTTTTCTTTTTCTTTTCCGCCAAATAATAAAGTGAAGAAAAAAAAACATAAAAAAAAGAAAAAAACAACACAAAAGCATATTCTTGACACTTGTTAATTAGTGAATGGTAGTCATTTAACATCAATCAATCAATTAAAAGAGAAGGACTTATCATATATTTTGCCCTTCTATCCTACAATAATTATTCTTCATATCAATTTCATAAAATCAAGAAAACTAAAATCAAAATACTGTAATTATAATATAAATATTGTTACGAATCCTCTTAACATGAAAACAAAGAAATTGTGGAAAATCGAAAGTATCCCTATCTCATACTACTGTCTCAATACAAAAATTAATATTTTGAAAAAGGAAAAATATAAAAAAAAAATTATAGCTAAATAAATAAGCACGATAATGATTGTCGGTTTTGAAAAAAAGAGAAATTTATGGGTAGAAAATATACTTGCATTTGCATGGAGAGTTCACTTAAATTTAATGAGTACATGGACAACTTATCTCCATATTAATTCTTATCACAAAGCAACTAATTAATACATATTTTGATCTTAAGTTATGACTTTCTAATTAACTTAATTAGTATAAATTAACGTAAAGACCAGTGAAAATAAACTTTTTACTTAATAAAACGTACGATCATGATTTATGACTGGTCCCAATTGAAAAATATATTGGAAAATAAAAAAGAGAAGAGATTTTCGAGGGTGAATTATTAGTCTCGTCAATAATTTCCACAAAATCAAATTTGGAAGTGAAAATGAAACATCAAGTCTCTTGTTGGTTCATGGAGTAAAGACAAACCTTAAAAGTTGAAAAAGATGTGAATATATCGATTATATATCAGAGAAGAATGTAGAATATCGATATCGATATGATTGACAGCGAAAATAAATTCAAATGTTAATTAAGAATCTTAAGGGTTAATAATACGTAAGATAAAGAATATTAATTATGGAATAAAATGTATAACGAAATAAATCAATATAATCTCATTGGATATTCTCTTATTCATATCCATAGAATAGATTTGTTTATCATGTTAAATATCCAAACGACCTCTAAAAGATTGAACTCATATAATTTAAAATTTGAATGTAATCCTTATGCGAATAGCATCGTACAAAAGAATACTTTGTGTTGGTCTAATTATATATGTCTTTCAATTACTTTATAAAATTGCAAATATACCTACTATCACCTCAAAGAAATTAAACACAAAGGACCCCATTAAAAAATTATTGCACAACATCTTCTGTAACAGGTTTTCTCGTTATAACAAAAATAATTTTTAATGGCAGTAAATATTGACGTTAATAAAAAATGCTAAAATCTTTATCAGTATTAGTTAAGTGTCATTAGAATTAATATCGCTAAAGGCTTTAAGGACATATAAAAAGAAAAATTAATTACCGCTAATAATCATTTTTGATTTAGTGTCTTTTAAGATTATTATTGTGTTTACACTGTCAATTTCACATACTTATGGGTATTGTAAATTTGTAAATTTTAGGTGTGTTTTGTACAAACGAAAAATAAGTGAGTTTTTTTTTTTTTTACCATGCAAGCACAAAATATTATTCACACACATATATTTCACACCTTAAAATCACAAAATATTATTCATATATTACTATATAAGAAATGCGAATAGGCCTAAGTAGGCACCACTCCGTCAACATGCCTGCTTAGGTCTATAAGGGCATTTAAGTCACTTATATTGTAATCAAATTTAATTTTGTTCTCTTATTCAATTTATCTTTATTAAAAGATATCGTGAAATCAATCACTATAAACCATTACTAAATTAATTATTAATATAAAGTATATTATTATAATTTCTCTTATATTTTATTTTGAAATATAAGTAATTAATATTGGGATAAAGATGAAAAAAAATAATATATTAAAAGTGAAAAGTAAAAATAAAAAGACACTACTATATAATAGACAAATAAAAGTGAAAACAGAAAATATTTAATAGCTTTCTACGAATTTTTTATGGTAAAATTTACCCAAAAATTGAGAGGATTTTTTCAACTGACCACTTGCGTGTTATTTCTGTTGACATGAACAAGACAAAGTTTTTTTTTGCAGTCGCTCATTTATTTTCACTTCTAAATTATCCGTTTAGATATAAAAATAACAATTCACACTTTATCAAAATAAAACTTCACTTTATTTTGAAACTTAGCATTTAACGGTGAAAATTCCAAATTTAATTAGGAGATTGGTTTCAATTTGAATAATATAATCATAACTTATTTTCTAGGCATTTAACGGTGAAAATTCCAAATTTAATTAGGAGATTGGTTTCAATTTGAATAATATAATCATAACTTATTTTCTAGCTCATCTTGAAATAGAATGTATTTAAATATGAATATGTGGTATAAAAAAATATAATTTAAATTATATTTTTCATTAAATATAATTTTTTAAATAATGTAATTTATCTTCTAAAAATATAAAATATGATTAAAGGAAGTAATAAATATGAAAAAATGTTCAAACACTCGTCTTAAATTTCCACAAACTTCAGTTAATATGAAATAAAAAAATATACAACTAACCGATACAAAAATTAATATTATTGGGCCAGTGCAACGCACGAATTACGTAACTAAGTATATATATTTCACACTTTAAAATCAGTGGGGGTACATGAATTATACTCTCTTTTGAAGTGGAACCAATTAAGAGAACAGATAAAGGCAAAACCAACAAAAGCAAATTCAAAAAATCTCAAAAACAAAGTTCACAAGTGATCTTCTAATTTTGCTGTATAGTTTCATTAATTTTTTTATTTTTACGTAATGATGAAAAGTCTCATTTAATTTTATAATTGATTTGGTGTAAACCTATTTTCGTACCTTACTTCTCCCATAAGTTTATTGTTCAAATTGGTTATATGTCATTGATAACGATAGAAAATAATATAATCTATTTGTGCATTGTGTTGATAAATCAATACAATATAATACAATATAACATAATATAATATGATACGATACGTAATATATGTGTAACACCCCAGCTTCAAATAAAAGGTTTCACATCGACAAAACATGGCAGAGATGTTGGATATATAAGTAAGCAAACATTACCAACTAGTGAAACATTTTAAAGTGTGTGGGCCTAGACCTAAAGCAGACAATATCACTAATGAGTTGAGCCGTTACAAATGATATCAGAGCAGTCTTGTGTCAGCCTTCTCGATGTGAGTCAGAGTTCATTTGGGTTTAGACAAATTTTAGTTAGGCGGGAAACCTCAATGATGAGTCTAGGTAAATTCCATGTGATAGGGCAAACCTCAACGAGAACACTAAGGGGTCGTTTGATAGAAAGAGTGGTAATGCAGGGATTAGTAATGCAGGAATTAGTAATGCAGAATTAGCAATGCAAGAATTAGTAATACATGGATTAGTAATGCAGGGACTATTTTTTATCAAGTGTTTGGTTCTTATTTTCAATCTTATCTTATGTGTGACTTAAAACTCTACAAAAGGCTTATTTCCAATTATACCCTTAAATTATTATGTGATTTTTTATTTTATGTATAACATTATGACATATTAATTGTGAAAAAGATATGAAATAAAATGATTATTGAATAACCAATTTGCTGTATATGTTTAATTTCCATTAACCATTAAAAAAATAATATGACATTGAAGTAAAAATAGTAAAAGGATCAATGTGGCAAATTATCAGTTAGTGAATTTAAATAGTAGGTTAATTATCATTTTTACAAGATTGTCAATAAATGATTATAGGAGTTTAAGATCTATGAATTAATAATATACAAATTATTTACACAATTAAATTACTTAAACGGTAATTATGTAACTCTATTTATCAACATACAGGGTTAAAATATAACAACAAATTAATGCCATAGTTTTCAGTTTATTACATACGCATCAGCAACGTTTATTTGCAACATTGTTTATGTATCTTTGAAAAAGTCAACCGAATTCTCTTGGACAGTTGAGTTTGTATAAAGAATTTGAGGGGCAGTTCAGTCATTTTGTTGCTTTATTCAAGGCTTATGAAACATGATATTAATAATCCCTAGGTATCATTGGTATTAGATTAGACCACATATGTTATATTAAGTTATCCATGTGTTAGGTAGGTTTGAGTTGAACTGTGCTATCCAACATTGTATTGGATGGATTAAATTTTTATCCAAGGACTATTTTAATTAATACATCCTACCAAACGACTTCTAACTCCATAAAAGGCGCGTATGTGATACTCCAACTTAAGACAAAAAGTCTCAAATCGACAAAACATATGAGAAGTATAGAATATACAAATAAGCAGGCATTACAAACTAATAACACATTTTAAAACTGTGCGAACCTAAGCTCAAAATGAACAATATCACTAGAAGATTATATCGCTAAACAAAATGTAACAACCATCTAAACAAAGAGTCCCCCATCCTCCTCATAAAAAAAATCCTACTCCCCATTCCCCACTCCCCTCTCCATAAGATTAATTAATAGTCTCTTCAATATATAGGTTGAAAGAAAAATCAAAACTTAATTTGAAAATGAAGCATCAACCTCTTTGGGTGGGGTGGGAGGTGGGGGTGGGGGTTGTCAAACAGAGACAAGCCTTGAGAGTTGAGAAGATGTTTTGTGAATAGCATCAAACAAATAGTAAATGCCTTTGTGTTTGACACACTCATATATATCTTTCATTTAGTACTATAAAAGAAATATGACTTTTAAACTAGTGGCCAGCAGTTTAAATGAAGATTGTACTCTTCCATCAACACAAGGACCCCATTTCATATTTATACACCAAACAATATTATTATTAATAGAGCCCAGTGTTAGTTACTGTGCCTTAGATGGTCTTCACGAGACTATTAATATTGTGTTTTCCCTCTCGATGTTCCTGCTTAGAGGCGGTTCTACTACGAGTGCAATAATTTTAACTGACTTTAAATTATTTATGTCTAAAGGTATTGTAAATATCATGAGTTCATTTATGACCCAATTTGGTTAGTGGAAACTAAATTCATGTTCTATGTTATAAGTTATTATTTTTTCGTAATATCACTTTTTTTCGTTTCAAAATAAATATCATAGATAGTTTTTTTTTTTGTACTTGATAAATATGATGTTTCACCCATTTAATGCTGATGTAACATGATTCATCTTCTCTCAACTTGGATTTAAAAAAATTACTATATAAAAGTTACACTTAAACTAAATACTTTTTCAATTAAATATTTGTAGTTTTTCAGAACAATTATAACAAACAAGAAAATAGAAAAAAAAAAGTAATTAGGCATGTCTTATAGTGTTTTAATAAGATCAGAGATGTATCTAAGAACATCGTTAAATTTGACGTAAATTATAAGTTTTATCTTCAAATTATTGACAGTGTTAAAAATATTTCCCTACTTGACTAATTAAACCTAGATACACCCCATGTATGCTCACGACATGCAACATGATATGACAAGTGATCTCAAACTCTTGTAGGAGCATGTAATTGTTAATAAAAATTGAGAGAAGTATTAAAAACGCTCCTAAACTTGACGAGAATTTAGGAGTGTAGTTTTACTAATGTTGCAAGATCATGGTTTTTTTTAGCTTCAATAGTCGAGTAAAATGGTGTTTTTAAACCTGTCAATCGTTCACATATGAATCTAATAATTTGCACCAAGTTTAGGGATGTTTGATACCTTTCACTCTTTTTAAATGATAAATAATTAGAAATAACTATTTTTTAGAAATCACGATATATAATTTGAGATTGAGAAAGTAATGATCATTCTGATATCAACTTAAAAGTTTAGCACCTTAAAAAATCATTTGATAGCTGATTAGAATTACAAATATTAACCATACAAAAATTAGTCATTTTAATCTTTAATATGAACAAAATAGTATATGAATTGACTCATAATTAACTTATACAAAATTTATTAGTTATGTAGCATTATAAACTGATAACCAATCACTATTTTCGATATGCAATATTGAATTCATAGCAATTAAAATGCTACCAAACATATCCGAAAAAAACCTCAAATATTCTTGAAGTATTGAAAATGATACAAAACTATCTTTCATCCACCTATTGGCTCCAAAATGGCCTTCTCATCCATCTATTTGCTCCAAAGTACCCTTGTCATCCACCTTTGCGTTCAAAATTGACTACTTGTTTCACGAATTTAAATTTTAACTATTTAAATATTTTTTTAAATACTTGGCACTCAACTATTGATTATAATTTAATTTATTACTATCATTTATAAACCAACCTACTACCCACTCAATTAATAAACCAATTGTAATATCAAAATTGCCCTAAACATTATTAAAACACGATGAAATTATAAATTCCTGAAGAGGACATCCAAAATTGTTCGAGTCTGAATTGAAATCTCAATTAAATTTAGGTTGAGCCGCTTATTTAGGAGGACACTTTCAATGGGATTCTCTTTCAAGTTTGAATTTGAAATTTATGATTAAAGGTAAAGAAGAAGTACATCCCGAATTAATTCATGTACTTTTTTTAATATAATTTTTAAATATTTATGATTTGTTTTAAATATTAAAATTTTAATATATTATTTTTTAAAAAAAGTTATCTATTAAGTAACATCACATAATTGAGACAAACTAATAATTAAGATGAACATAGTTAGACTTTTAAGTTTATCAATAATTTTTATTTAGACACTTGAATTATAATATGTTTTGAGGACTTGAATGTATGATACCGTACTTCTATAGACATTTTCACCTCAAATTTTTGAAACACTCATTGGCAATAACTTTCATGTTGTTACATTAGTAATAAGACGGGTTTATTAATTGAGTGGATTTAATTAGTAATGGGTGGTAGTAGATTGGTTTATAAATTATATTAATAAGTTATATTATAACAAATAGTTGAGCGTCATGTATTTAAAAAAATATTTAAATAGTTTAAATTTGTAACCGTTAAATAAGTTTTTTGTTTTGAACCCAAAGGTGGATGACAAAGGTACTTTGGAGTCAATAAGTGGATAAGAAGGATATTTTGGAGCCAATAGATGGATGGAAGATAATTTTATACCATTTCTAATACTTCAAAAATATTTTAGGCCCTTTTCCGCCAAACATATTGCTAGTTATATTTAATTCAACACATAAATAATTCCCTTTATAATAAGTATCGAAATCACCCCTTAATTATTAAATACGTAAAATACGACAACAATGTTTTCAATCTAGATATTAAAATTCCCTCTATGATGTTTATTGGACCTTCAAACATTTTGGACCATAGAAACCACAACACTAAAGAATTGTAAAATATACCAAGAAATATTCCAGAACATTATAAACTCCTTTTAATTATTTAACGGCGATAATATAATTATCATCATATTATATTTAGCTATAATAATTAATATATATATTTATAATCAACACTCTATATACTTTAGCATTTCTAAATGTAGTGACATTAACTCAATTACTGCTAAATATTTTTACAACAATAAATATGTCGATAAAAAGAAAATATATTATTACTAAATATCTCTTTTGTTATAATGTTTGTAGGTTCAATTATTATTAACCGTAATTTCTAATGTTTTCAACTCTTCACATGTTTGTTTTCTAAAAAAATTCCCTTAAAAGTATATTACTATTAAATATCTCTGGTGCTAATGTAACAATACAAATTAAATAAAATACAAATTCTCATATATTTTTTTAATTGAATCGTAATTCGAATCCACCAAAATTCAAGACACAAATCAACAGTTTCCAAAAGGTATGATATTCCAACAATATCAGTTATTCACCAAAAAGGAAATAAACTAACCTAACAAGATGTTACATGTTGAATCTCCAATTGGGAAATGATTAATATTTATAACAATTAAATTCTCGTACATTTGAATTATTAAATACTTAGGTGGGTCAAGTCTAGCATTTTTGGATTTTTTTCATTAGGAAAAAATAAAAGAAAAAAGAGGGGGACCTCTTGTAAAATTGACCCAAATGATCTGTGGAATCCTAGACAAATAAACAAGATATAAGAAGAGCAATAATTGTTGTTAAATAGGTCCCATTTTTTGTTTGTCTTAAAAAAAAATTAAAAAAATAAGGTCCCATTTATTTAAATGCATTTCATTTTCTAACATGACCAATAACAAAGACATGTATGTCTTATTTTACAAGTACTAACAAAACTCAGTTGCTGCTTGCCTTTAGAGTTTTCTCCTATTATATGGTCCCCATTTACTTGGATAATTTTTCTAAAAATAAATTTGGTCCATGAAAGTTACTCAACGCGTTCATGTTTAGTTGCTCATGTTTGATTTTGATATATTTTTAAAAATAAATTTAGCTGATGAAAGTTACTCCTTCTCTGTTCATGTTTAATTGTTCATGTTTAACTTAGCACACCTTTAAAAATAAATTTGGCTGATGAAAGTTACTCCTCTTTTATCCATATCTAACTTGACACGTCTTTAAAAATAAATAAACAAAATATTTTCTTTTTTCTAATTTATAGTGCTTTTTAGGGAGTTCTTAAATAGGACAACTAAAATAAATAAATGGAGAAAGAAAGAAAATAATAAGTTTGTTACTATATACCCGTTGAATAAATTCATTATTGATGGAAGTACATTGAAAATGACTATTATTAATTATAAAAGTAAATTAGGAAAAGTAGGTGATATATTTTGTTTTCATTGGTAAATTAGAAAAGTAAAAATGAATATGTAATTTTAATAAAATAGATAAGTAAATAATGAGTGAAGAGAGTAAAATTAATATCTCTCGGTTAACAAATAAAAGTAGACGGAAGGAGAAATAGTGATAAGTATTTCTTTATTCTAATGAGAGATTTCAGACTTCTCTAAATATAAAATCGTCTTTGTTAGCGATTGTTTTACTTTAATATAAAATTAATATTGTGAGAAAATCCTTTACCTCTTAATGCAGATTTACTTTTATTAAAAAATATCTTACTCTTCAAAAGTTTCTAACGTAAATTCAGATTTAATCAAATCTTCGGAAAAAAAAGAAGTAGACGGAGGGAATAATATTCTCCTCAATAGGGACTTAACACTTTGTTTTCACTTCTCACCGCTAAAGTTGACTCATTCAAGATTTGTGTGATGCTTGTTATTTATTTTTATAACTAATTTGCATTTCATTTTGTAAACAATATAAGAAACATATAACTAAACAAATTGACGACTTATGTTTTTTTTTTTAATAAAAGAGGAGATAAACATTAATCTACTTATAATAATAATATAAAAAGAGATAGAAAGTCTCAAAATAATAGTTTTTTCTCCTTAATAAGATCACATTGTAGATGTGATTATAATACCGTTAGACGCCTTTGGTTAAAAAAAATATTAATTACACTATGACACAATTAGGAATAAATTTTTTATATTTTAAATCCAATACCTACATCCCATTTATATTATTAAATTTAAAAAAAAAACAAATAGATCGAGATATATATTGTAATTGAATTTCTTAAATTCCATATCGGATCAAATATTGTCACATAAAATGAGACAGAGGGAGTAATATTTATACTTTACAAAGGTTCTATATATAATTTTTGAATATTTTTTAAGAGCGCTTTAAAAAATAATATATTTATCGAATAAGTTGAATAATAAATTAAAACTTTGATATTTCATTTGTACATATGGATTAAAAGAAATTTGTTCTATTTTTTTTCTTCATTTCATTGTTAAATCATTGATATTGAAATTTTGATTTGGAGAAGATTTTTGAAAAGGAAAATACATACGGTAGAGAAAAAGTTTAGGAATATTACTAATTTATTCAACTTCTTGATACGAAACGTATAATAAATAAATAATATAATAATGTTTATATCGGTTAAAGTATCAGACAAAAAAACTCTCCAGAAAATCTAACTTGTGTGGATGGAAAACTACTCCTATAAATATATATATATCTTAATTTGTGGTTCAAAATTATTCTCTTCTTGTTTGTTAGTAGTAAAATAAAATATTTTTCTTGTCTGTTAGTAGTAAAATAAAATATTTTTCATTAACATGATTAATCAGAATTCTTTTATTTTTGATTTTGAGATTTCGAATTTAAATTCGTAATTAATATTATTTTTTAAATAAATAGTGTTGTATAATATTCAATTTAATCGATATTTTAATATAAATATTAAATATCAGATTTAGAAATAAGTAATAAGTGTAATGTTCTTTTTTCTTGTATTGCCTGTTGTTAAACAAAATTGCAACAACCACTTAGTTCTATAACGTTATAGTACTAATTAAAATTAGTGCCGTTTAAAAAAGTTTTGGAATTGTAAAAGCAAACAGTATAAAAAGATTTCTTTAATTATCATGTGTAAATTAAATAACTATAAAATACTTAATATGATTTTAAAAATTTCAAAAATTTCAAAGATAAAATGTACACATACATTATCAAGTAAAAATGTTACAATAAAATAAATGTAATATAAGCTATAGTAGTAATACCTCTGGCTCAAAATTTTAAAAAGTTTATATTACGGTATTGTGTTTAAACCATAAAATAAAGAGTTGTGTTTAAATGGGTAAGTTGATATATATATAATGATATTAAATTAGTACCAATGTTTGAAGTGCTTGAAATTTAAGAGTAGACCAAAAATAAATTTGATATTTTTTTATAAGCATCTAGCAATAGATTTTGCTCAATGCAAAAGGTCTAATCATTTGGTGAAATTTAGAATATTCAATAATGAGAAAGCAAAATAGAAAGAAAAATAAAAATGATAAATATAAAAATAATAATGTGAGTCTATATTACTCGGCAAGAGATAACTAAATCAGCAAAATAGATAGTAATGTCAGAAAAGATGCTACAATTAGCTAAACAAAATTTCATTTCTCAATTGTTACAATAACTCTCCATAAAACAATTTATTTAGTGGTCTTATAATCGAGACTATCCTTCTAAAAGCTTACAAAGAAACAATACAATTGGATAACCATTTCATCCGTTTAAAAGTTACAAAATAAAAATTAAAAGATATACTCCTTTTATCTCAAAATAAGTCATCTTAAAATATATATATATATATATATATATATATATATATATATATATATATATATATATATATATATAATGAGAATGCTTTTGAAATTTAAGGAAAAAATTACTAGTATGCTTGTTAAACTATAGGGAAAAAAATTTAAAATATATCCTAATTTTCGTCGAAGTTGTTGTAACAAAACAAATTTTGAAATGGACATTTTACCACATGCACAATTATTTTTTTTAATCAAATTTTATGAGATTACTAGTGCTTGAACACATGATCTCATGGTGATTTTGCAATCCCTCCACTATCTAATAGTGTATTTTAAAGGTATATAAGTGTCTACGTGGACATCACACATATTAAATCATTATAAATAATAATGTGTCCATATAGACACATATATACATTTAAAATATATTATTAATAGTGCAGAGTAAAGCGTTATCCATAAATTTTTGGATCATTACAATAATTTTGGCCAAAGTTAAAATGTTTTTCAAATTCTTTTTTCTAAATTATATATGCTATTATACTCTATCTTTTTAATAGTGTTCAATTTTTCAAAAAGCATTTAATACTAAACAGAGATAGTTTGTAAATTATATACTTATTGTTTTTTAATGGATATAATTTTGGGTAAAATGATATTTATTTTGATTGAGAAAAATACTTAACGTGTAATTAATAAAATAGTCTATGTGTGATAGATACTTAACATCCATTTGCTAAATATAAATACAAAAAGACTAACAAAATGGTACCTTATGTTCGAAAAAAGATCAGTATGGTCCATCAAATAAATCTATGAGAAGTTTTGATCCCTCAAAATTGTTACAAGTATTTAATAAGTTAGGATCATTGAATTTAATTAGAATTGTGAAAGAAAAATGATTTTTACAAAAAAATACAAGGAAGGTTTTGTCAAATCTCAAAAATTGTAATATCAAAACAAATTACACCTCACACATAAACAACAAAATCACAACCTTAAAAGAAAAGCAATTGAAGACCAGAAATAAACAAAAATTAGATTGAAATTGCATAAAGCTACACCTCCAAATGTTATAGTCAGATATCATATCATAGAGATCAAATTTAAATTATTTTAATTCGAGAAATACGTTATTATCAACTTTTGAATTAAAGAGAAATTTAAAAAAATTAATTTAAAGGAAAAAATTGTATCTGCCATATTTATTAATAAAATATTCTTATTACAAGTCAAATATTTTAAATTTTTATTATTTATGTGAAAAAAATATTCATTTTTCACATATTTAAAGATAAAAATTGCTCATAAGGACATTTAAGGGTGCCATCTCAAACTTACTTTCAAATATAAAGAGACCTTTCTTTGTCAATTTTTTTCAAGTAAATACAAATAAAATAATTTTTCTTTCACGATGGAACCCCCTTATTTGACATTTTGACATTTCTCGATCGTGAAGTTTAGTTTTTTTAAAAAAAAACAAAAAAAAAAAACGTTTAGAGATGATAAGATATGATTAAGGTGACAATGTTGATGATAATACAAAATTGAACTATTTCACTGTCTCAAAACACATCTATAATTTTGTTTGAATTCTTAAGCAATAATAATGTCGTTCTCGTTAGGAATTCATCCAAGATATTATCGATGACTAGTTTGGTAGGGTGTATAAAAATAATGTTAAATATAATGTATCAGTAAAGATTGTATTAGTTATGCTTACATTGGTTATGCTAAAATTATTTCTTGTGTAATGTTTGATTCGGTATACTAGAAATAACATATAGTACTAAATTTATGTTTTAGTTATATGAAATTTAAAAATACGTACTCCGCAAGAAAATAGCTGACTCGTGCGTATAGATAGATCGTATATTATATCTTAATAAATTAGCAGAAACTTAATATAATTAATAGTGTGCCATAGCATTCATAGGATGGCACTTGGTAGTCAGTACTGCTGATATATTCGGTAGAATAAACTCACCTTGATTACTAAAAATTGGTTTACTAAAGTTAAAAAAAATTAAATAATTCATATTTTTATAAACTAATTTTATCATTTTAAATAATTTTTACCTCAAACGCAAGCGAAAATGATAATAAATAAAGTCAAAATTGATGGGTAGTGTATTCATTCAAACGGTGGAAACAAGTGGCATGAGGTCTTGAATTGGCAGGACCACTATTACAACATCTATATAAAATAAAATAAAAAACTATATAATAGAATCACGGATTTTTTCCATAATTAATAAATTTTAATAACATCAATGTTATTTAGTCAATTATAACATGAATCTTATCAAATATTTTGCTATACTGTAATCAGTTGTATAAGTCTTAATTATTATAACAAAAAGTTATAATTATTGAGAATATTATATTTTCATCAATTATATAAGTGTATTTTTTAACAAATTAAATTTTTATATAAAATGATCACACAATTTAATTAGGTATCAGAGAAGACAGAAATAAGATGAACCCTAGGGTAAAGAGGTGTCAAATTACTCCCTTGAAGGTTTAGTGTAGCAATTAAGTACCGTAAAATTTGCTTAATGTTACGTGTTCTACACAACATATATATTTTTACGCTCTTTAATAAATATTTTAGCTCCGCCACTACATACACTTCAATATGCTATCCGACAGAAGTTCTATAATTAAATTTAGTTATCGCTCATATCAAAATGTATATCCACGTATTTAATTTGCATAATGATATCAACCTTACACGTGCACTCTATAAGTGTACACATGACATAAATTCCTTTATGTGAATGAAAATATATATAAGATTAGACTCTAATTTGTTTGAAATCTTAAATTGCGAGACCATTTATTTTTCCAAAGCCCCTATTCATATCATAAAGTAAATATGAGAAAATATAATTTGGTGGTGCTTATATATAAAGGGTTGAAAAAAATAACTTTAAAAAGGAGAAAAGGATATAACTGCAAAAGAAAATGACCCAATAGAAAATGATGCTATAATTATTATTCATAGTGTTATATCGTAAAATTGATCGAGACTCTTCAGTTATTATGGCTTATGGCTATCTTAAATGCCATAAACTTTATTATATAACCAGTTTCTTTTAGAATGGGTTGGTCAACATATCTCACTACATCTTTTTGGTAAGTCGATGATATACCAATTTCAGTAAGCGTTTAATTGTAGAGTTTAAATATTTTTCACTTTATTTAGAATTTATCAAGTTAAAGTTGCAAATAAAAGGGATAATGCACAAGTACTCTCTTAACCTATGTTTGAAATCTCAGAATATTAAGGTTCTATTACTTTTTGAACTTATTTTATTAATATGTGACACTATATTGTGAGCTCAACGTTGGTTGACTTTTTCTTTCAATCTAGTGCCACGTAGGCTAAAAAGAATTTCTTATAAAATAAGTTCAGGGAGTAATAAGACCTTAGTATAGTATAAGTGTGTCTTTGGAATTTCAGATATAAATTGAGGGGGTACTTGTGTATTTTCCACAAATAAAATGATAATTATGAGTATCTTATTTGAAATTTACAAAAAGGGGACTAGGAAACAAAGTTGGACCAGTTTTCTATTTGGAATCTAAGTTCAAGTTATTTAATGATCAAACACCGATTTTGAAAAATAAAATAAATAGTTCTCATGATCAAAGGACTCAAGATGGAAAACACAATTTAGCTAATTAATCATTTATCACTTAATTAACTTCTAAACAGTATTGACAAACATATTTGGAATGATTTAACATGAGATATATATAAGCTACTTAGGACCCCTTTGAATTTGAAGCTCTTGTTATTCTTTTGATTATCGTATTGACAATCAACAAATGATCGAGGTTTAAGTTGAAGTGATTATAATTGTATAACTATTTGCAAAACATTTTTTAAAAAAAATATAAGAAAAAAATGTTAGATAAACTGAAATAGAAAAAATATAATACTTTGTTCAAACAATCAAGCTGTAATTACAAAATCGAAATTGCAAAGAAAAATTTTAATTTAATTAGGTTTGATTTTGACATACCAAGAAAGAGAATATCAAAACCCTAGCATACATTATTACCATTTTTTGACATCATGACAACATCATTAAAATGAGATAAATTTTAGAGGTGGTGCTAAAAATTTATATGAGGCGTTAGGATAGAATTTAATGATTTTTGTTCAGATGATATATTTATGTTAATATATTTATTAAATATGTATGCATAAATATAAAATTTAATTATTAACTTTTGAAATTTTCATTCTAATAAAATGTATAATATAATTTAAGATAAAGGGCCTGATATATTTTTTAATTTTGCCATTTGGAGTTGATATGTCTCTCGTTATGAAAGTGGCTTATATATATCCTTACCGTTATACAAGCGGCTCAAATATACCCTTTTGTTACAAAATGAACTCACATATACCCTTCATTAAACGAAAGTGGAAAAATTAGTTTTAAATTTATAATTTTAACTTTTAATTTTCTTAAAAATTATTTAGGGGTATATATAATTTTCTAGCAAAGTTTAAAGTATATTTGAATCTTTTTTCATACATAAATTATTTTTTTACTTCTTTTATTATAATTATTAGAGTTTCATATTCTTATTTTATTTTTTTCTTTCATTCCTTAGTGTAAAAAATAAATTTAAAACTATTTTTTATGGCTATATTATAATTTAAAACTATTGTTTTAATCCTTATTGCAATTTAATTTTTGTATTTAAAGAAAACATTTGATCATCTATAAGAAGTTTTAAAAAAAATATTAGTGAAATATATATAAATTTGACGGTCAAAATGATAAATCTAAATTGGTTATTGAAACAAAAAAAAGTCTAAAATAATATATGTTTGAGGAGGATTAAATATGCTCATATGGGGTTATATTTTTTTAAAAAATTTAAAATTAAATTAAAACTAACTTTTTCATTTCGATTAGAGAAAAAGGATTTACGTAAGCCATTCATATATGAATCACTTTTATAACGAGCGATATATCAATCCTAAACAACAAAATTAAAAAATATATTGTACAGTTTTCACTATAATTTATTAAATTAAATTTTTAACTTTGCCACTAATATCGATATCGTGTAAACTCTGCTTCTTG
Organism: Solanum chilense; assembly: GCA_032847665.1. NCBI lineage: Eukaryota > Viridiplantae > Streptophyta > Magnoliopsida > Solanales > Solanaceae > Solanum > Solanum chilense. The sequence goes on from CM064969.1 coordinate 68,330,875, forward strand.
GTGACAAACGAGAAGCCACAAACAGTCTCCTCAATTTGTGCATGTTGAGTAAACATAAATTTGGCTATCTTTGTTAAAAATACAAAGCCATTTGCATCTGCATAGAGAATTGTGTATTCATACATGTCATAGACTACTTTTACTATTCATAGTTTACGACCTTTTGTAATTTCACTCTCAAAGACAACTCAAAAGGCACTTTTTTTTTTATATATTTAGCAATTCTATAATAATATTCTTTAATTATATACTCCCTCTATTCCTATTTACTTGTTCATATTTCCTCTTTTAGATATTTCTATTTATTTGTTTATTTTAACAAATAGAAACGATAATTTTTTTTTTCTATTATATCTTTATTTAAACTTTTTAAAAATTTTTAAGTTTTGATTCATTCTTTTTGAAACCATATTTAATAAGAGTAAAATTACAATTTCATTATATTAATTATTGTTATCTTAATACGTGTATCTTTTCTAAAGTGAACAACTAAATAAAGACAGAAGAAGAAGTATTATATATTTTCTTTAAGAATAAATGTGAATAATTAAAAAGCTAATAATGGAAAGTATTCTTTTACTTTATGTCATTGGATATTTTTCTTTAGGAGTGTGTCAAGCTTTAACTATCCACTTACTATTAACCTCAAATGACATATTATTTTATTTTTTACCGCATTGATTTTTCTCATTATAACAAAACTTTTAGCAACAATAAAATACATATTAACAAAGTATGTTAAAATATTTATCGATATTAATTTTATTATCATTATAGATTTAGAAATATTTATAAAAAGTGTTAAATTATCGCTAAAAAATCATATCAAACGGCATATAAGCTTTTATCATTGATTAATTATCGCTAAAAGTTCATTTTTAATGCAAAAAATCTTTATATATGTTGAGTTAAGATAAAGATAGAAAACTACATCAACCATTAATTATATCTCTTAATATTCTTTTGTAACAACTATTTCATATCAATTATTTTTAATAAGCACGATAATTGAAATAGACAGGAGAGAAAAAGTATAGGTTAGAATAATGTTAAAATGTAATTAAAGCAAACACATGTTGAGTGTACAAAATAATCAAATAAATGACAATATCCTTTTCTTTTTCAACTATTACAACAGATATAGATGAGCTCATAATACATATAAATCCACTTCCAACATAACCCTACCATGTCTCATTTCAACTTGCAACCTTTCATATACCTTTAGCCATCTCTCAATTAAATACTAAAAGAAATCTAGCTATTAAAACAGCTCACGAGCACTTTTCAAAATAGATTTTTTTTTTTCTATCTTCAAAAAAAGAACATCCACAAACCCCTTTAATACTATATATATTTTTAAATTTTTTTTTTCTCTTTCTATATACAAAGTATAAGACAAAACAAAAAGAAAATTACAAATTCTTTAACACAAATTGTGGTGTAGAATAAATCTTTCACTCTCCACGCTCCCCCCACTTATAACAACAACAAAAAGGAAATAAAATGACATTTCTATATATCAAATATAAATATTTAAAAAAAACAACCATTTTGGGTATATTACTCTCTATTCCACTATCAAAAAAAATTCAACCATTTCCCTAGCTTAGAGTTTACTAAGCTTATATTAATTCTTTCCTCTTTTATCTCTTTTTGTGCTCCAATTTAGGGCATGCAAGGCTAATTCTACGAGGCGAAATTTCGAAAATTCAAAAATTCGATATACATATTTATTATAATGCTAGTTGTGTCACCTTTTAGTAACACAACGGCGAGAGATGAAAGAGGTAATGAGATGGAAAGTTTCGCGATAGGAGGAGGTGGAGGTGGAGGAGATGATTTTCCCGATTTTATGGGGGAGAATTTACTCGATAGCATTGATTTCGATGACCTTTTTGTTGGGATTAATGATGGAGATGTACTTCCCGATTTGGAAATGGATACTGAAATCCTCGCAGAATTTTCCGTAAGCAGTGGTGATGAGTCTGATGTAAACAATTATAGCAGTAGTAATAATAATAATACTTTTATTACTACTGCTATAAAAAATGTAGAAAGAAAAGAAGAAATTGAAAAAACAGGCTCGTTTTCAGCTTCGGATGTAGGTTCGGGTTTAACAACGAGCCTAAATCAAGGAGAAGAAATTGTTAGTACTCAAAAAAGTGAAGAAACTACGCAACAAGTGAATCAGAATATAATTACCCCTAAAGAAAGTGATAAAGGTAAAAAGTCATCCAAGAATAATAATCTTCCAGGCAAGAGGAAAGTAAAGGTCAGTGTAAATAATTTTTACATTATCAGTTCATTATCGTGGATGTCTAATGTTAGTACATCGACTTGATGAATTAACTAAGTATTAAATCGACGAAATTAATATATTTTTTATTGAATCTTGTGAAGGTGGACTGGACACCAGAATTGCACAGAAGATTTGTACAAGCTGTAGAGCAACTAGGTGTAGATAAGGCAGTCCCATCAAGAATTTTGGAGATTATGGGAATTGATTGTCTCACTCGTCATAATATTGCAAGTCATCTTCAAGTATGAAAAAATATATTTTTACTTTTTATTAATTTTCGAAATTTATTTTAATATATATGATTTTGTAGATTTGGTTTAGTAATGATGCCAAATGAAATGGTTCCTTATATAGTTGTTCCATTGTATTTGGAAAAAAGAATAATATTAGACAATGATGAAAACTGAAAAAGTAGTACTACTAGTTTTTTTTTTTGCATTGTTCTTTACCCCAAATGGTATATTATATAGTTTTTTAAAAAAGAAAAATAGATCTGATGATTTGAAAATTGGAAAGTACTTGAAAGAGGAAATATTTTAGGTACCAAAAAGTGTATATTTGAGTTTAAGTTTAATGTGTTTTATTTAGAATTATCCATAGTCTTAATTATTTTAAATTTGAACATACGAAATAATTGATGAAAAATGTGCAGAAATATCGATCCCATAGGAAACATTTGCTTGCAAGAGAAGTGGAGGCAGCGAGTTGGAGCCACAGGAGGCAACTCTATGGAGGTGCCCCTATGGTTGGAGGGGGCGGAGGAAAGAGAGAGATGAATCCGTGGCCTGCACCAACCATTGGGTTTCCACCTCCTCCTCCTCTTCCGCCCCCTATGGCACCTCCAATGCCGCATCATTTTAGACCCTTACATGTATGGGGTCATCCATCTGTCGACCAATCATATATGCACATGTGGCCTAAACATCTAGCACCTTCGCCGTCTCCACAACATCCATCACCAGCATGGGCTCCTCCTCCTCATCATCTTCATCCTCCACCTCCTTCGGATCCTTCTTTTTGGCATCCACATCATCAACGGGTGAGTTTTTTAAGTTAATTATATTTTTAACACGTTTTTTTAACTTGATTATATTCTTTAAGTAATGATCAGTAGCAGAAGACTCGAATCCAAACTTCTATATACTCTAGTTCTTAAGTGTTTCTGAAGTGTGTGAATATTTCGTCTAAAAGATAGAAGTACTAGATAGATCTACCTTCCTTTTATTTACGTATCTCGGAGAAAGAGAAAGAGAGAGAGCGCTAATGCTCCCTTCAATAACTTAAACTTTTAGATGAGATAGTCGTACATTTCAATATGGTATCAAAGCAAACATATTTCCTTTTTTTAAGAGTTTAAACTTTTAAATGAGATGGTCGCACGCTTTAGCAACAATCCCATCTCGATAACGTATATTTTGGAGCTCCATATATGACATTCAATAATCAAATAACTTGAACAAACTATAGTGAAAATAGTATTTTTAGTTACAACAAGTTTGACATAAAAAACGTTTGTCAATATGCAAAGAATTAATAATTGTGTTTTGATTATATGTATGACTATATGATAAATTCTCCTTTTGTATTATTGTGCAGGTACAAAATTCTCTTACACCAGGAACTCCTTACTTTCCAGCACCAACGGTAACTATATTTTCAATCAATTAATCATTACTCTTTTGAATTTCATATACAATACTCAATTTGGACCTTTTAACTAATTCGAAATAATATTACATAAGACTTATTAATCTTAAGATTCGAATCAGAAGCTTCTGGTTAAATCAGTGTTTGACTATATATAGATTTAGTTGAATTATGAAAAAAATAATTAAAGTTTGTTGAAAAGATAGGTTTTGCATTTTGAAGTTTTATTGAATGTAAATATTTCACTGATTAATTACTTTGGGAATTATGTAGACCATGTGGTGTTTTTTTTGGCATATATCTATTTTGCAAGTTTATTTTTGGCTTTATATAGTCTGAACAAAATAATATGGTGCAGAGATATCCGGTACCAGGCATACCACCCGTATCGTCGCATGGCATGTACAAAGTAGATCAATCTAATATTGGAATTCGAAGTACCGCTACTCTCCCAGCACAACCTCTACCTAAACCTCCGTGCGACTTTCATCCTGTATGTCTTTCTTTCGATAATTTTATTTTTTTGACGTAATATATAAATATGCTCTTTAATTTGACTTCAGAATTCAACAAACATCTATGTCCTTCAATTTTGAATGTGCATAGGTAGACATGTTTCCTACAAAATATCTACTTGTTCAATTTTATGCTACTTTAAGTGTTTAGTTATGCACATTAAATATTTAAAAGACATAAATGTTACCGAGGAGTCAAGTTGAAAAGCACGTTTATATATTAAGTCTTCTTTTATTTTTGTACATGAAATTTGTCCTTATTGAAAACCCTTTTTTATATAGAATTCATGCATAGTACAAATTGCTAAAAGTCATTAAAAAAAAGTAGTACATGAATTCTTACACCGGCCAGTTTTAGCACAACTTATATATATATCTACGCAATTCGTTTGAGGAATTTTAACTTGTTATATGCCAAACAAAATGAGTTATATAATTTGTATAGGGCCATTTTCAACCTCTTGTGACACAACCCTAAAATATGTGCATGAACATGCACAGAGGCGGAGCTAGATAGGGATCCATAAATTTGATAAATTTATTAGCTTTTTCGTAAATCGTATATTTATATTAGAAATTATATAAATATATGTGTAGGTTAACATGTGAAACTCCTAACAAAATTGATTTTGAACCTCAAAATTTTTAATATTGTCTCCGCCTCTAATGACATGCATATATTATAACTACATACAATTGTCCATAATGAATGGGATTAACCTGAAAAATAAGGTTAGTTAAATAATCTTCTATAACATGTTAAAATAAACCTATATATAGTATAAAATTATTTACATTGCTTATCAGCATATATAACTTAAATTCTTAAGATCTTTATTATCCCATGTAGGTCATTATTGTTGAACTATACGTGTCATTATATTATTAGTGCTCATGTTCAATTGAGTTTTTCTTTAATATTTATTCAAGTTTAATTTATTGACGAGTTATCTATGAACAGTCAAAGGAGAGCATAGATGCAGCCATTGGAGATGTTTTATCAAAGCCATGGCTACCACTTCCCCTAGGACTCAAACCTCCGGCCGTTGATAGCGTGCTCGGTGAATTACAACGTCAAGGGGTACCTAAAATACCACCAACTTGTGCATAGTCGTTTTTAATGAGGCAGCTAGCAATACGCGGGTGGATTTTTAAGGTATACTTAGGGCACGTAACTAAGTGTCCCTCCAATTCGACGATATTTCTTGCACTTATTTAGATGCATGCATGAAGATGATCATTTCGATGTGGATCGTATATCATCATCAACATCATCGTCTAGATTAATGCAGTTCTTTTTTTTACCTCAAATATATATATAAGAGAACTTTTAATTAATTTGTTGTCCTACTTGGTTTGTTCTTGTTTTGCTATGTACAAGAACATGTATTAACTTAACTGTTGGGGTTTTTTGTGATGATGTTATCACCGGTTTTAGAAATATCATTATAATAATAGCAAGAGCTTCTTGTAATTAAACTTGTTTATCTCTTCTTTGATTAATTCCTTTATTCAATATTCCTCTCTTTTTTAAAAAAAATGTTTTTTCACCCGGTGTCCGGAGCTTACATGGAACTCCGATTAAATTCAAATCTCGCACTGTAGGATCTATTCGGGGGTGGCGCTTCCAATAGGATTTTCTCCATGTCTAGGGCTTAAACCCGAAACCTCTGGTAAGGGGTGAAACACTTCTACCAGTGCACCACAAGCTATGTTGGTCAATATTGCACTTGTTCCTCATCGACTGTGTAAATATTTGTAAAAAAGGGTTTAATATAGTTCATTAAATACCAAGGAATTAAATGAAGCCATCGCATAATTCAACATGGTCTAACTTGATTATATTTATTATACGAATGACGATTGATCTGGTATTTATTGGTCACTTAATTAATAGTAACTCTCTTTGTTAAAAAAAAAATTAAAATAAAAAAAATGATAAATATCAAAAATATATAATACAATTATTAATTAAGTGATCATAAGAGAAATCAACCTCGTGAAAGAGGCAAGCATACAATGAACGATAGATTAGTTTGTTGAAAAAAATAAGTTCTCCATCAATCTTACAATAATTATTCAAGAAAATAAAAGTTAAAAGAACATACAATTAGTTGATATGTTAAAGTTATTCCATGCATGAATACGACTATGGAGTAATTAATTTGATTTCATAAAGTCCTTCAAATTAAGCACCCTTAATTAACCAACTTTTAGAGGCATTTCTCATTCACATGGAGCTATTAATAATTATAATTATAGTTACATAGAAAATAAAAAGGAACCTATGAGAAAACAAGAACAGCATATGACCACCATAATATTTTTGTTTTTTTTCCCTCTCACAGCAAAGGATTTTGATTTTTCATCAATAATATAAGCAAAAGATTTCATAGAAATTGTGGTTCTAAGATGATGGTCCTTCCAGTTAATTATTCCTTCCGTCCTACCATGGTTATCCACTATACTATTTCGAAATGTTCAATAATATTGTCGACTTTGTGAAATCAACAGATAATTTTATGCTTATTTCTAATTTACTCTCATAATTAATTACTATAATCATTTTCCTACTATCTTTTCCAAGATATTGTATTTATTATATTCAAAGAATAATATAGTAAAAATACATTTATATTTATAATTTCTTAAGTAGTGTACAAAGTCAATAATAAACAAGTATATTGTACATCCGAAGTATAATTAAAATTGACACATATATATGTGTCAATTTGTTTGCTTTAGTTATTATTTGGATAATTAAAACATATTTTTTTATCATAATTATTTTTAAATATTTGAAATTCAGGAGGGAACCATCTTGTACGAAGGAGGTTTGGCGAAAAATTATATTATTTATACATAATTAAAATAATTTTATATGTATATGTAGTAGATGTCGAACTCCATTCTATTACTTTATATGTCTACTTTTACAAATTTTAAAGCACTTTTTAAGAATCTCGATTCCGCCTCCGCCTCTGTTTGAATTATTTGCTATTGCCTATTGAGATGATCATATATTTTGTATCGAACCAAACATATTAAATCAGAGAATTGGATTGTGCTTTACTCTTTCAACTTTATTTGGAAAAAATTATGACTGAAATATTTATATACAAATTTTTGCCAATAATGCCATGAAAGGAATCATAGAAATCTGTATATGAATATCATCAATCTAGATAAGTAAGTATATATGTGTCATATTGTTATTATTAAAATTAGGTGAGATAAAAATCTTTCTATCAAAATCCAAAAGATAACAAAAACAAAAAGACAAAAAAAGGAGTGCGTTATCATCACCATGTGATCATCTCAATCAATAATTCATTATATATAATAACAAATGTGGCAGTGATTATTGACGATTATTCAACCAACAAAAATCTAAATGTACTATTCCACGGTTGTCATAATAACACTGACATTATTCAGTTCTAAATTATAACTTCGTATATATTACGGTGAAATTGTTTTATTTTTAATTAAAAATTTTAAATTTTAAATTTAAATTTTAAATGTACAGATAAATTATTGTGAGCTTTATAACAATTTATATTTAGATAAGATTTCAATATAAATTCTAAACATTAAATAAAAAATTAATATATATAGACATTATCTCATACTATGGCAAAATAGGATTATCACGTTTCATATTTTGACAATCCACTTATCTAAGCTTTGACTAATAAAAATGTATTTTGTGCATTATATTAATATGATAAAATATTATAATTTTATCGTATAATTTTTTGATATAGTTTTTCTGAATATCTAAATATTAATTTCCAAATATTGAACTAGTATAATTCAATTTAGCTCTAAGAATTAGTCAAATTAACTATTTAAAAACAAATTAAACATAATAACTACAGTGGAGTGAATACTAAGGGCATAGTTATTTGGTTGGGAAATTAATTACTGTGGAATTTCATTCTATTGTCAAATATGGAATAAAATAATACTATGATATTTAAGATAAATTATCTCGCAATTTTATTCCAATCACACATTGTACAAGTTTATCGTAAAATTAATCTCAAAATTTGTTATCCCAAAACACTAGTTTCAAGTAATTAAATACCTCAAGCTTTTATTTCATAAGAAAAAATAACTTACATACGTACACTATCAATCAAATAATCTACAAAAATGACCTTCATAACAATATTAACTAATCGTTCACAAGTTTATACAACTAAAATTACGACATAATAGGCAACAGCATTGCACCATTTTTAATATTTGTCTTCTTGAAATTTCCCAAAATTTTTATATTATAGAAAAAATTTAACTTACATATTCGATATAATTATCTAAAATTTATATATGATAATGAGCATATAGGCCATGTGTCTCGAATAATTCTCTAGTCTGTCCACATCAATAAATAATTTTAATTTATAGTAATTAAATATACTTGTGGATGCAATCATTTGAAATCACACAAAAAAACAAAAAGAGTAAAAAAAAAATACAAATAAATATATAGGGATGGAAGAACAATAATATGTTGGCGTGAGTCAAAAGAAGCCACCATTCATATTTAAAAATATAAAATTGTAACGCACACACGATTTTTAAATAACGTGATTTTGAGTTTAAATAATTAATCTGATCGTAAAATAATTTATGAAATGAAAATTATCTGTAATTATATAAAGAAATTAAAGGATCGTATCTTTATTGATGTGAAATATTCAATTGGAGTGTGTATAACACATACATTATGGAGCCTAATATGAGGTAAACAAAAAAATTAAATGTGGCTTTTTAATTGAGCATTAAAATTGGCTTTTCAATTTACCAAAAATAAAATGAAAAAAGAGAACATACTGGGAAAGTAATCCAAGATATATCCTATTTAAATAATAACTGCATTCTAAATAAGTTTAATTTAATGATAATACACTATTCTATTTTTTTAAATTATTTTAAATGTCCTTTTTCTTATATAAATTGAGTTTTATTTCACTGGAAATTTAGTGTACTTTTTCTTCGGAATAATAAATTTTACTATACCGGATGATTATGCGACAAGAAAGACAAAAATGGGAAGAATCAAATCACATTTCAATTAACAAATAAAGGGTTATTTTTGAGATAATTATTTAACGATAATAATATAATTATTATTATTATTATATTATATACAATGATAATAATAAATATGCATATTTATAACAAAGATTTTTATATAAATATCACTAAAAATTTTAACAATTTTAAAATAGCATTAACTCAAGTGCCTCTAAATGATTTGGCAGCAGTAAATATTACTCTTGAAAACAAAATCTATTACCAATAAATATTTCGATTATTATAATGTTTACTAGTTAAAATTGAATTTAGAATTTGAAATATATATATATATATATATATATATATATATATATATATATATATATATATATATATATATATATATATATATTTTTTTTTTTCCTGTTCAGTTACCTTGTCTGCCCGGCCTTTTGTAGGCCACATGAGGATTTTGTTAGCACGTCACCGCTATGAACAGATATAAAGCTTAATTCATCGATAATCTCTTAAAATTGATATTAATTTTAGATATTAATTTTATTTAATATATTTTATTCATTTTAGATATTTCATATTATATTTTATTGTATTATTTCAAGCGAGTGCCACCAGTGGCGTAGGCATAGCCATCCTAGGATGTCCAATCGAATACCTTTCGTTAGAGATGTTAAAGAATGACAAAAGTCATATATGAGTGGGTGGGCTCATTAAAAAACTCGGACAATTCTTCTTCCTTTGAGCTAGCTTTCAGGATGTAAGTTAGGCGTAAGACCTAATTTTACATGGTATCACAGTGACCCGTCTCACTTGATGTTAGGTCCCTAAAATTAAAAATTACGTTATATATATATATATATATATATATATCAAATTTTACATTTAAAGAATATGTATTTAAAATTGAACATCTTTGATAAAAACTATGACTTTGGTGTAGTGATAACGAGAGTAAATGAAAAATTTCAAATTCAAATCCCATATATCAAAGCCGCCCAAATTTTATAATTACTTTTTATCAACAAGATAAAAAAAAAATACAACCATGATCTTTATATGGATAATTATATTATCTCTGTCTATATAATATAGTATCTAATTACCATTCTTCCAAATATAGAAAGAAAATATATATATTATTATTATATTTCAACAACTTTTAAGACGTGATGCTACTGGTACTAGTAAATGATTACTTCCATTATTTGACCTAATTTCTGAAATATTGTAAGCAGACGCGTTTATAGATATATAATTTTATGTACGCACATATTTAATAAATTTCTTAATATAAATATGCTATTTGAATAAAAGTTACTATATTCAGCTAAATTTAATCGATATATATTCGAACTTTTAGCTCCGGCCTAAAGACAATGGAACCAATTAATGCTATGCAAATGTGAAAATGGATACCTTTATTATTATTATTTTTAGGTTGTGACCACACATATAGTACTGTTGGAAGTACCGATATGTCCAACATTTGAAGGCTTCGAAAATGACCCAACACCGACCCAAACACTGTAATCACTACTGAGCTGGCCTGGTCTTACTCCGTTTCGCGTTTTCAATGTCTTGATCTTTACTTTTACTTCAAGTGATAAGGACCGCTTCCTTAAGCCTAAGTCAAACAATTCTACTCATTGAATAGGTGGAGTTGGATTTTTAGGTTACAGATTTATGAAATTTACTAATTTTGGGATGTGTTTGGTTTATAATATATACGTTTGGTTAATTAATTTATGTCTAAATGGTCAAATTTTACACAAAATATGTAGACATAGTTTTTTTTTTTTTTATAACTATGTATAATATATGCATGCCTTTTAATATAAGTATGCACAACGTATATTTTATAACCTAGAATACGTAAAGACATTAAACTATAATTTTTCCTTTTAAATAAAAATATATAAAATAAGCGAAGGTTCAAAGGGAGTGAATTATTTTTGCTTTTTGTTTTTGTTTCTTTGAATAGCTGACTTGTGAGATTTAGAAATGAACACCCAAAATGAAAGCGCGGAAAATAAGATTGAAACATGATGTTTTTATAAGGATTGAGATTCAATGTGGATCTTATGTTTAGTTCCCTTTGGGTTGTAAGGGTGTTCTATTCTAGTCTTTTGAATCTTTTTGACGAGTACAAGTACTGAGTAATTAGTTTCTATGTCTATACTCAATCTTTTTCTTTCGATACAAAGCCTTAACAACAATGTTTTTCTATCTTATCTTTTTTGATTACACAGTAAAAACTAAGTAATACAATGCTTGTTATGATTCATATGAGTAGAGTAGAGAATGTGTGCTAATTTAGACTCCGTGTATGAGTGTGAAGAGATAGTGGCAACCCAAGAGAACTGATTCTTGGAAAGAGGTAATTGGGAATCCTTCTTTCCAAGAACAAGACAAAGGTTAATCTTCAGCTTCCTTCTTGTAATCTTCTGCTTTTTTTTCTTGAGCGAGATTGATCTCTGGATTTACTCCTCAATGGTTGTTTATCATTTCTCAAGATTTGTTGCCAGTTGTCATATAGCCATTTTACACATCCTTTAATTGAAGATCTCCTAGTTATCGTTGTTTCTCCTGTTTTCTTGAATGAGATCTCAATTGCCACGATTATAGGATTTCATTTCCACTAATTGTACACTTTTTTTTTTGCCCCTATTTGATTCTTTCCTTTTTGATAGTTTGATCTCCTACAAGAAAACTATATTTCAGCTCAAAACTAGCGTTTCCATCAAACTCTTGTTTCAATTTTCCTGTACTAATAATAACAATATCGATATTGCTCACTAGCACATCCACATAAAGATCCAAAGGGCCTAGGAAAAAACCCAAATGAGATAGACTGTTGATTAGTGGGCCTCAGAAATAATTCTGATTCAAAGCCCATTGAATCTTTTAGGAATTTCGGCTATCTTTCATGGCCTATGAGTTAAAATACAATATACATGGATATACAAGAAAAAATACAATAATTTTGTCTTGTACCTCGATTTTTTTAAATTTTTTATTAAATAAAGCTCAAATCCACCTCTCAAATTGATTTAAATCTCCTACATATGTGAAAAACAAACCAAGATATTACCTAATCGGAACAAATCATAAATATGCATATCGAAAAAATTTGAACCAAGTTTCAATGATCTTTAATAATTATCCGTTTAGTAATAGTTGTCAAATATTGACTTTGCACACTTCTAAGAAACTATAAACAGAAGAACAATTTTATGATACCAACATTTAAATATAATAAATACAATACCTTGAAAAATGTTATAAGAAAATAACTATAATTAATGATAATGATAAATTAGGAACTAACTGTAAAATTATCCAACAATTTCATAAAGTAAAGATTTATTGTTGGACATCTCAAAGTAGTGTAGTAGACAATTACTATTGTTGGACGAAGGAAGTAGGGTTTCTAATTTAAGGTCCTTCTTTAAGTTTATTTTTCCGAAGTACATTTGTTTTTTTATTACATATTTATTTGTCTTAGTAGATAAAGTTACTTGTTCATGTTGTTAGTGAACTGTGATAGTATTAGTCAAGATACATGCATGTAAACCGACTCCACTTTATGGTTATTTCAAGAAATAAGAAATAAAAATTGGGAATTTAAATACAATTTAGCAACATTAACTTGTTGGTTAGATATTTGAGAGTTTAACAAAAAAATAATAATTTAAATCTGAGTTAATGCATTTTGAGTAGCCAATCTGTTATTGTCAATGAAATGTTTGAATTTGTGCAGTTACCAACCAAATTTTTCAATTTAAATTATCCAACAAAGTCAATAAGTGTAAGTTAGGATTTTTTAAAAATAAATGTCAATATCTCTATAAATTAACAATATTCCTAGACAATATCGATTTGAATCGGGAATAAATGTTGTTTAGATGTATTGGAAATAGTAAAGAAGATCGTTAACGTAAGGATTAAATTAATTTTAAATAAAATTTACAACTGAAAATCACATGAAAATTTCGTTTCTATTGATAGAGGCGTATTATACACATTTATATAAGATAACATATTTTATATGAAATAGATAAATATTATATAACAATCAATAAGGTTGTATAAATAATGTTACTTGGTATTAATTATGCTATTGTAACTGAAAAATATGACTATGGTGCAAAATATTACTCATATTGAGTTGTAATTTTTTTGACATTTTTCTATTAACCATGCACCATAGATCATCGAAGGACAAATTAAGGCCTGAAGTTTGAATTCTTGAGTAAGCTGAGAAAAAATAGAATTTAATAAAAATTGATGTTAATAACTTGCTTGATCAAATTTTTTAATAATTATTTATTGTGAAATGTGTGTAGTAAATAACCTTTTTTTTTTCCTAAAAAAATTAAAATTAAAATTCTTATGGAGAGTAGTCTTTTAAATTTAGCTATTTTATTTTTTTAGCAATAAAATGTGTTTAAAAGTAAAGAAACAATACATTTATTAGAATAATTATGTCTTTGACATATAACAATAGATATTTTAAAACCAAATTATGAGTCAAAAGTGATTTTCTGAACCAAACTATTGAAAATAAAAATATTTTACGATCATATTATTAATTAAAAATATTTTTATTCAATTTTACATAGTTTAAAAGTATTTTAATTCTTTTTAAAAGACATGAAAGTAGGGTTATCAATCTTTTCATTTTGATTTTAAAGATTGTCGTTTTATAGATATGTTAAATATTTAAGTAATAATTAAAATACTCATCAATTAATTACGAATTAATCATTAAAAACTTATATGACTTTTCTTAGCCCTTAAAAAATCACTCACAAACAACGCGACAGACAAAATCTAATAAAATATTTTTAAATTCACGAGATAATTTAGATTTAAAAGTCAAACTCCATCAAATTACCCATTTAGAATTGTTAATAGTATACCTAGTAACAAACATAAATCAATAATTCATTATCAATAAATATTAGTAACATTTTTTAATAAAAATTATCGATTTTAATTCGATTTCGAGAAAAACCTGAACTTATAATGACGTGGCTAAAATAGTGTCCACTAACCCTAGTTCTAATAATGAACTGGTTCTGGAATCTTCCACAGTTTTCTCGACTCTGTTAGTTTTGCATTTTCCGGTCTTCTCCTGCACTTTCCTTCTCTTTTTTTCTCCGCAAATTCATATACTGAAGCAATCTTCAAGAATCATTTTTCTTCAAAAACCCAAATTTCTCAAACTGAAGAAAAGGAAGAGAAACGAAGCAGTAGAAGAGAAGATGGGGGTTGATTATTACAAAGTATTGGGTGTTGATAAGAACGCTACAGATGATGATTTGAAGAAAGCTTATAGAAAACTTGCCATGAAATGGCATCCGGATAAGAACCCACAAAACAAAAAAGAAGCTGAAGCTAAGTTCAAACAGATCTCTGAAGCGTATGATGTATGTTTTCCAATTTTCCTTGTGGGTTTTTGTTTAAAGTTTCAATCTTTATTCGTTTATTGTCTAATGGGGTTCTGAATCTTGGTTTAAATGTTGATTAATTTGAGGGTTAGAACGTTTAGTGTTTATAATCTTGCAAAAAGAATGATCGGTTTTGTGTTTTCTTGGAACCTACTTTGTGTGTTTTTGTTGATATGAACTTGTATAGGTTAAATTAATTGTTGGATTGCTTTGTTCTTAATCAATCACTTGTTTGATTTCTGAATTCACCAAGCAAATGATCTCATTCTTTTAGATCCGAACCATTTTTCATAATTTGGTAGTTTTGTGGAGGTTCGAATCGAATTTAGGGTTTATTGATTTTTAATGTGGTGTACGTTTGATGTGTTTGAATTGTGTAACTATCAATTATTACTGAAGAAAAGCACTTATATCACAAAATTTTATAGTTGAAGGGTGTAGGAAGAAAAGATTGAAAGATCACTAGGATAGGTTTTATGTTTTTGTTGTTAAAAAAAATCACTTGTGATAGGAAACAGTTTTGCGCAGCTCGAAACTAGAGGCAGAACCCGGATATGAAGTTTATTAGTTTTGGATTCTAAATTTATATAATCTTTTACGTATTCGATGCACGTTTAAGAATAAATGCAATCTTTGAACCAAAGCTATAACTGGCACTGTCCTTGAAACATTATTGTGAAGTAGGGATTGATGTTTTCATTTGCAGCAAGTATCTGAACTGGCGAATCTGATTCCAATGATTTATCTTTACAGATTCTCTTTTATTGGTGTTATTATTAGATATTATATGACTTGAATGTTTAATAGATGACTATTGTGTTTCTGCATTAAATTTACTAGGTGCTTAGCGACTCCCAGAAAAAAGCTGTGTATGACCAGTATGGTGAAGAAGGGCTCAAGGGCGGGGTACCTCCACCTGGAGCTGGTGGTCCTGGTGCCGGTTCAACCTACTTTTCTACTGGGGATGGCCCTACTTCATTCAGATTCAACAGTAGAAATGCTGATGACATATTTGCTGAATTTTTTGGCTTTTCTACTCCATATGGACCTGGAGGGGGTAGGGGCTCAAGGTTTGGTAATATGTTCACTGATGATATATTCGCAGCAACCTTCGGTGAAGGAGGAGGGGGTGGTGGTGTTCCAATGCATTCATCAGTCCCAAGGAAAGAGGCTCCGGTACAACAGAACTTGCCTTGTAATCTTGAGGATCTCTACAAGGGTACCACCAAAAAGATGAAAATTTCTAGAGAAATTGCCGATTCGAGTGGGTAAGTATCAGGTTCTTACAATTCGTTTTACTGGTCAAGGTTAAGCACTTCTTATGTTGACTTCAATTTTCTACTTATGAAATTGCATTGGGCAAGTAATGGGGGTGTTCATACAGTCTGGTTAGTGTCTTGCCTTGCTTGTCCATCAAATGTGGAACTTCAATTGTCATCTGGCAATGTTGCACTTTTGGATGAAAGATTATTTCGAATTACTGGGATTTGAACATGAAATCTCATGGCTCTCAACCACTTCATTGACCACTAGTCCATACCCTTGGGTGCCCTTTCTATTTCTTCGCAAGTGTCTGCAAAATATTGAGGATAATGGAATGGTTGGGGTAGTAGTTTTCTTATGTCATTAATTTTTGAGGGATTTGAAAGATTAGGGTAGGCAGCCACTAATGCTTGCTTTTGGGTAGGCTGTCTGCATCACACCCTTGAGGTGTGGCCCTTCTCCACACTTTGCATGGATGTGGGAGGCTTTGTGCGCTGGGCCGCCGAGGGTAAACCTATCGATTATTCCCTTGTTAGTTGCAAATTGCTTTGATTTTCCTTTTAGAACGTTAATTTATTGATAAATTACTTGTGCCATTTTGTGACTATTTAGCCAGTCAAATCTTGTCTAGTTGAAATAAGAATACTATCATGCATGATTACATTTTGAGCTACGATCGATAAAGCCTAGCTGTAGTGATATTGCATTTTAGGTCGAGTTGGGTCCTTCAAATTCATTTATATTGAAAGCTGTAAGTGAATATGACGTCTTTGAAATCTCTGTAAGGAAAATTTTGAGGTCTATTTCTTGAGAGTATGAATACACATTGTTATCTGTCAGTGTCATTAAGTTGACTTATTTCCTGTGTCTTTGCACTAGTTATTTGTCGTATCAGGATGCATTTCCGATTTAATCATTTGCGCTCTGAATTCCATTTGAGGCTCTCATTTTAAGTGGTTGTTTCGCCAGTGGCTTTACTAGATTTACTCCCATTGTGCTTTTGATATCTGTTTGTCTACTGAACTTATCCTGTATCCTTGTGTTGGGTGCAGCAAGAGAATTGTGCAAGAGATTCTGACAATCGAAATTAAACCTGGGTGGAAGAAAGGTACAAAGATCACCTTCCAAGAAAAAGGGAATGAGCAGCCAGGTGTTATACCAGCTGATCTGGTCTTCATAATAGATGAGAAACCTCACAAGGTTTTCTCACGTGATGGAAATGACTTGATTGTCACACAAAAGATTCCTTTGGCTGAAGCTTTAACCGGTACTACTGTCCAACTCACTACTCTGGATGGAAGGAACTTAACAATTCCAATCAACAACGTGATTCAACCAAACTATGAACATATCGTCCCAGGTGAAGGCATGCCGCTCCCAAAAGATCCGTCAAAGAAAGGGAATTTGAGGATCAAGTTTGACATCAAGTTCCCTGCTCGTCTCACTGTGGCTCAGAAATCTGGTATCAAAGAGCTGTTGGGTTCTTGAGCTTTATGCACAACTCTGGTGCTGGTCTTGTTCTGTGTAAATATTTTCTTCAAACCATTTGAAGCTATGGGGTGGGGCGTTGGTTTAGGCTCGTAGGCGAGTCTCTTTCGTAGCATAGTAGAATTTTGTCTCTGTTTATTATGGGTATTGTTCAGTATATCCATTCAACAACAGGCAATACATTTCCTTTTTTTGGAATAAGTCTTGAAAATTCACGGGCCTTTTGGTTGTTGGATCATTAGTGATATCTCACATGTTGTCTGTTATGAATGTTCTCAGCAATAGAGAGATTGGATTTAAAGTTAACTGCATGTGTGAATTACTTGATGAAATTAAATGCTTTAAGTGTACCACCCTTCTTTACTTTGCAACCTGTGAGTAGCAATGACATTCGCAAGTTAAGAACGCTAGATATATTACCACATTAAGTTACATACCATGTAATAGTAATACATATGTTAGTGTAAAGAGAAGCACCGTACTATTTTCAAGTTGGATGCTAACTATAAACAGTTAGAATTAGAACTAATGATCCTTTCATAAGAAACATTGGCGCTCTTCAACTGTGTCAACGCGAGCACTGATTGAAAGACGCCTTTCGCGCTCATGAGAAGAAAATACCTTTGGGTTCCACTGCAGTGTTCAATAACTGTTGTCAATCACTATACTCGGAAGATGATTCTGAATCTTTATTTGGGGTTTCAACAAGATCTTCATCCATAAATCTGTCCCCCTCATCATCGGACTCGCCATCAAAGTATCTTTGGACGTTTTTATTGGCCAATCCATCTTCCTCGTCCTCTTCATCATGGTCATCCTCGTAATCACCAATACCATCTTCAGCAGTTTCAGTATAACGTTGGCTGATGTTGTAACTCACACTGGTTGATGCGTGATCATTTCTACCACTGAAAGAACTGTAGTCAGCAACCATTAAGTCTTCATAATCATTGACGGTTGTTTGGCCTTTATAATCTTCTCTTCCTGATGTTCCAGAATCACTGTCGTTATCAGGCGCCTCAAATTGAGGTGTTTCTTCATCTTCAACATCATTCCAATCTTGCTGACTGGTGATGGGCACTTCTTCGGACGAAACTTCTTCCACATTCTTGACTGGCTTTTGTCTATTACGAACTGAGCGACGACCTCTTTTACGTCTTCCTTTGCCGCGGTCTCGACCTTTCCAGGCAGGAAGGTGGCCTAGTCTGTCAGTGTTCTTTATTGAACTTCTCTGCGCAGAGTCAGATCTGGATGCATTGACTTTTCTCTGAGATTTGCCTCCACGGACGCGACAATGAGCTCCTCCTCTTACACGATTACGCCCTTGTCCTGAATTAGCATGTCCGCTTCCTACCTTAACTGAATATTCTGGTTCTAGCTTTTCATATTCACGAGCTTCAGCAGATATAACCCTCGTAGCTCTCTTCACTTGAGCATAGTTGGTTTTAAACATCTGAGGCATATATGGAAAAATTCAATGTGTGAATACGAAGTCACCGAGCAGAAGCTTAAAAAAGACCACTAGAGCAGAAAAAGAGCCATCAGAACATATATGTGATGCGTGCAGGCTAAGAATCCAAAATTGTTATTTAGTGCAAAAACAAAATGGTCCTTCTGAAACACGACATCAGATGTTCAAAGTCCCCCACAAAACCCACTTTTTATAAGAATTTGGAGGTTGAAACCAGCAAATCATTGCCCATAATTGGGACAAAACTGGCGTAATCTAAAACATTGTCATGGATTCAACGATGGGAATGTTTCATGAAATCATAATCGGGGGTTCAAGTGGAAGAAATATTGGATTGATGCAAGAGAACGAAATCCTTGAAATAAAATTACTCTTCCAAACATTCCTCAAATCTGATGAAACAGCTATCTATTAGGTCAGAACAACAGAATGAGAAGAGCTTACAGTGAAATCTGCAGATTCTTCATCTTTCAGAGATTCAGCTTTCTGCTGCTGTGTATAACAGAGGGAGCAATCAAGTTCCATAAGCCTAAGTGCAACAGCAGATGTTGTGTGAGGAACCCAAGGTAACACCGCCACCATTCCATCAAGATTTGAGTTGGTAACAGCACCCAACAACTCATTTGTAGTTTCATAATTTGATATCAAATATTCCCTCTTGATAGCACCTTCCAATAATGTCAGAATCTAAGAGACACAGGAAAGACGGTTAATGTTATTCAGATATAGAGAACTTCTACAGCAAATGTGCAACAAGAACCAATAAACAGAAGAAAAGACAACAATAAGGTCAGATAGGTGTTTCTTTACGTTCGTGATGCTTAAGTAGTTTTATGTTGCTCTGACTCCTCAAAAATGTCAACAGGTGTGTTAGATACTCCAAAGTAGTGCATTTTGGAGGATCCAACACAGGTGTGGCAACAATTTGGAGATCCCAAGCAACATAGCACTCAGTAATTATTGTCTTTCTCTAACATTTTTGATGAAGAATCTCTCACTAAATATTGATAAGCTAATAATTCCAGTTGATATGCATGATTAGCAACCAGGAAATCTTATGTGTAAAAACTTAGTAAAAACTAGAATAACTATAGACAACAAGAGGACCTGAAGGAGGTCGCCAGCTGCTGAAGCAATATGCAACTTTGTACCCCAAGATCTTCGATATAATTCTGACCAAACAGGCTGAAGAGCCTCAGGAGGGATACAGGCCTATAAAACAATTATCACCTTCCATGAAATCAAAAGCACATATAGAAGAGGTCACAAGCAAAATGTTCTTTCAGAAGTCGATACAGAAGCCAGAGACTAGATCCAATGATGTAGGGAAGAGTATGTTACCTCCACTGAAGCTAACTGCGCTCTTAGCAATCTAACACGAAGAGGAGGTAATGAGTCCATGATACACAAAGGCCAAAATAGATCCTCCAATTTCTCTTTGCATTGAGCTACATGCTCCAAAAAGTATGAACTCTTTGTCGGACTGAATGTCCTATGACAAGAAGGACAGTGTTTATCTTCCAAGAAGTATGTGTCATGGCAATTATTACAAGTACTGATCAAATTTTCACATCTCATCCTTCCATACTTCCTTGCACATAGAAACTGGGGATGAACACATTCTTCCCACATCCACTTCTCTAGATCAGCATATCTCCTCAAGGCATCAGAGTCCTCCATTTTGTTCCTTCCAAACCCAAGAAGAAAAGAAGTTGAAGGTTCTGATGTTTCCTGGTTTGATATACAGATTGTGCTCTTAGAGCCACCAGTGTTTGAACAATTATCAATGCTAGGTACTGTTTCAGAAGTATGCTCTTTCACGGAGTCATCAAGTTTCACTTCAGTGTACTTATGCTTCCTAGCAGTTACCTTGAAAGTTGCTTCAATATTTTGAAGCATTGAATGCAAATGAGATTCTCTAATTCCACGAATATCCAAAGAAGCCATTAAACAATTGAAATCCTACACGTAAAAGAAAATAGACTTTATCATAAATAAATATACATATAGATATGAACCTTGATCATGAGCCTCTATAGCATGTATAGTAGCTTAAAAATACAACCTCTAACAGGGTAAGAAAAGGGTAAACATAATCCAGAAATCACTCTCTGAAAGACCAAGGAGAAAAGGATGTGGTAAGGACCCTCCACCCGCCATTAAGGATGGTGGTTTAGTTGGCTCCTGGACAGAGGTGTTTGGGGTTGGGTTTTACCACACAAAAAAAAGTGTGGGTGGGAGGAAGGGGTATTATTGATAATGCACATAAATCCAAATGAGGTAAGGTGAAATTAGTCCCCTCGAAACAGATAATGGTAACTAATGGCATACCTCTTGCACAAAAACTACTGATGCAGAAGGTTGAAATAGCACTTGAATATTATACCTTTTCAGAATCAATTAATCTCCATCTACCATCACGTAACTCCACAAAAATCCTGCCAGAGCCTGGATCATTTCGAGAGGGTGATGTGATAAACTGCCAGTACCGATTACGTCTGCGATCTTGACCAAGGGGCAGAGACCGATAAACGAATGTCTCTTCCGCTCTATGGCCAATATAAGCTTTCAGCTGGGAACGCGACTTTTCGGCAACATAAGCAAAATGCTGGGGCTGTGAATTATCCTGACCTCCATATGTCTCTTGCATTTGGCAAGTCTTTTCTACAGCAACATTACTAGGATTATTGGGTTCATCTGGCAATTTATGCATGGCTTCTTGCTGAAGTGAAGGTATGCCTGCCACTTCAGTGTGACAAACAGCATGCAGTGGACTTTGCCTTGCCTCCATGGAAGTAACTGAGCAAAGTTGTTCAGTGTTGCTTCTAACTGATGGATATTGTACCTTCAGTAAGAACTCCTCCTTGAAACGACGTTTATCGAGCTGTGCCTCTGCCCAAATCTGCTTCTTCAATGCAGATGCAGCTTCCAGTCGCTCCTGAAAAGATTTCAAAAGTAAGTTCACAAATAGGAAAATAGACAAGAAAAGAATAGAAGACATCATTATCAACAAACCTCTAATATAAGGCGAACGGAATTCCCCTCATTTGCAATACCAATTAAGGCAACAAGCCCATGAAGGCGCTCTTCAACAGTGAGATCAGAGTACTCCCCTTCCATAAGCCCTTGAACCCATCTTTGACCAGCATTGTTTTCATCAATGACTGTATCTTCTTGATCAAGATTACCTGCTTCAACACCACTTGCAGTCGATTGATCACCAGAAGTTGCTTTTAACTCCCCGAAATTTACTGAATGCATTATTGCGGTTGAATTCTGCATACTGAGATCTTCTGGTGTCTGAGTCAAGTCAAAACTAGAACTCCTTCCATCAGTTCTATCGATTTTTTGGGTCTCAGGAGTCTCTGCAAATTTTAGCTCGGAGACTAAATCATCAACTTCAGGATCATCAGCAGCATCACTTTCAGACTCATCATCCCTTTCAACCTCTTTCTCAACATCCTCTGTTTCTTCTCCATTCACATACTCATTTTTAAACATTCGAATTTTTTCCCTAGCTGCGGAGAGAACGGCATCAGCATCACCAGGATCTTTCCTGTAAGGATCACGTACACAATATGTCGAAGGAGCTGTTCTCTCGAAAAGCTTTGTATCCCTCGATAATGCAGCAGAAATAGATGCTTCAGGTGTCTTGCTGGTTCTCAGATCCCGAAGACCAGATTTCTTCACCCAAAAAAAAATAATATATATATATATATATATATATATAAGTCAGCTAAAAGAACAACAGGAAACAGCATCACATGATGACCAAATTATCTAAATCCTTCACCAACTTCCAGATAATAAGGTTCAGCAAAAGTACCTGAATCTTTTCAGCAACATCAAGGATATTAAGGCCCTTACTTCCCTCAAGTGAAAGAACGTGAAATGCTGCAAATTTGACTGTTCCAGGTGTCAATCGATGCCTAGATCTCCGCAAATTAGAGAAGCCCCTCTCTTGCATTTTGGCAACGGCTTTCTCAGCAGCAACTCCACTTCGTAAGTTGGAAATGATATCTGCCCCATTATTACACTGTAGCAGCAACCAAGTTGGAGGTGACATGATAAGAAAAACCACATGAATAAGAAGGAAAACAAATCACATGACCAGTGAGTTTAACAAGTTAGATCCAACTTGTTCTGAAAACTCCGAAGGCAAAATGCATAAACTGGGCATCAGAAGCACCTAGTATTGCCTGGGCTAGGTGGAACATGTTATCTAATACTTATACTGGTGGGAGGTAGCGGGCACCTAGTGAAAATACTTGAGGTTTGCACAAGATAACCCCGACACAGCATTATAAGTAAAAAGAAATACCTAGTATACTAGAGTATTGAGCACTTCTCTTACATGATTAGAGAACACTACATACAAAACATATGTATAGTTTTATTTTTTCTTATTTTATATTTTTGAGATAAGTAACCCCCATAAGATGCATTCAAAATCAGCGCATCAGTCAATTGAGGCAATCGATCATAATGTCTGCTAAATTGCTTGAAACTATTCAATATCCAAAAAATTACTGAAGTAAAGCTCATCAAGCTAACTGGTAGAGCAAGTTTTTTGTGCCACTACTGCAATCAACTGGCATTTAATATGCTGAATTTGGCACTAGTCTCTCTACCTTCACAAGGTAGGGGGTAGGGGTAAGGTCTTCGTACACTCTACCCTCCTCAGACCCACTTGTGGGATTTCAGTGGGTTTGTTGTGGTTGGCAGACCAATTTCTTGTGGAGGAGGTGAAAAAAAGGAAAAGGAAAATCATACCTCATTTTCATCACGTGAATAAGCTGGTTCAACACTTTGTTTCTTTAGCTTG
Organism: Solanum chilense; assembly: GCA_032847665.1. Lineage (NCBI taxonomy): Eukaryota > Viridiplantae > Streptophyta > Magnoliopsida > Solanales > Solanaceae > Solanum > Solanum chilense. The sequence continues at coordinate 68,354,885 of CM064969.1, forward strand.
GGCCCAAAACCAGCAGAAAGTGCAAACTGCCGCAGTATTTCAGGCCACGTCAGGGCATTCAAGTGTCTCTGCCAACTTCTTATGTCAAAACCCCATGCATATGCCTGTTACAAAGTACATGACTAAAACATTTCACTATGATGGGCAACAAAACACATCATATTCCTAACCAGACAAGCACCAAAAACCAATAACATGAACAATCTACCCCTTCGACTACATCAGGGTGTCCGCCTCCAGCATTCGCGTTTGGGTTTGCTCCTACTGCACTGGCAGGTGTTCTAGCAACATCTTCAATATCTTTTATTATTAATTTGAGAAGAGCAATATGTATTTCTGCGAGCAGCCTTGGATCCTGAAAGTAGGGTGTCCTAATATTATATCTATGCAATTAATCTGGAAAATTACAAAATTATAGATCCAAAAAAAAAAAAAAGACTTAACTTACATAATCATGGAATGCTTGTACAAACTCATCCAAAGTGAATGGCCAGAGATGGAGAACATCCGAAAAAGTAATTAAGAATCTCCAAACCTGAAGAGAGGAAGGACAAAAGATATACTTAAACAATGTCCCTATTCATAAACCCAAGCATCCCCAGATGCTTATGGGGCTAATTTCACCATATAATCTGGTTGAGAAATAACCCTGTAGGAGCTACATGGTTTTCATTTGACTCCAGTCCATATACAAAATCTTTACTGCTGATGGGAAGAATAAAACGAATATCAACAGTAATGTCCACGAAATACAAGATTTTTACCTATGGGCACTCAGTTATCTTTGCTCTTAATATCCCTTGCCTTCCAAAATGTTATCAGCCAATTCAAACATTGTAAAATGTTGACATTTTAGGATGGACTTGTTTCAAAATTAGGTGGAGATCTCCACAGCACCACCACATACCAAACAAGAGCTCCACTCCTCAAAATAAAATGATAAATAAAACATAACTGTGTGTTTTAATTAAGAAAAGATGGTAAATGGTCTCACCATAAAAAGATTACCCACATCCTCCTCAGAGCATGTCCATGGCTCAACTTCAAATGGCTTTCTCAAGCAGACACTCTTTGGTGGAAATTCATTGAGCAAATCTGAAGAATAAATTAATTTTGGATACTTAGCATCCTGAATAGAGAGAACAGTTAAAATAGAGGAACCACAAGTAACAATCAATATTGGTCTGAAACCGGGGTGTGTGGGGAGGGGGGAGGGGTTCAATTGCTCTCAAGATAATTCAAAATATAATAATATATCCCCCTCCATTTGTAAGTGTACATTACAAGAAACATATGAACTAGATTCATACAACTGCATAAGTCATTAGAATCAACTTTGAGTCAGACAAGGCTTAATGTTCACAAAATAACAAACCATTGACCGAACAGAGAGTGTTTCTTTTTGAGTTCATTTCTGATCAAAAGGGAGGAGCAAAATCATTGTCATTTGGACTTCTCAAATATTTTTTCTAAACATGAAATATGGAAGAAAGAAAAATGAATAGTTCATCAGTTTCGACTTTTGAGTAAAGAGTGCTCATTCGAATGCAAACGGGGTATTTCAGTACATAATAAGTCAGTGAGCATGTCCATCAACTGTATCTGAAAAGGGTATAAGATACTAATACTCAAAAACCATCCACTCTCTCTAACCATAAATTATAAAGGAAATACAGAATTAAAATAGAAGGAGAGAGAGAGAAACTCAGTTTCTATTGAAAGAAAGACATCAATAGGCACAAACATGCTTTCATCCACAGGGAAAAGAATGAAAGCAGTGTCAGAAATTCCGTGGAAATAAAAGATTCACTTATCATATTGAGGAGGAGAAAAAAACTCTGTTCCTTGATCTCCCTATATCCCATTTATATGACTCTTTTATGTTGAACATGCCAAGCTGTACTTTCCCGGATGGTATAATTTACAAAACTTACACAAGTTTAAGATTCTCTTTTTCCAGTGAGAGAATTCAAATTCAATTAGTTTGAACTCGATCTCATGTTTACTGTATCCAACAAATTACTACATATAATATTTTCTTCCCCTCCTCTTTATGTAATAGACAAGTTGAAATAACATCTCAAACTATGCACCCAGTAAAATAATGTCATATGAAATGGGATGGGAAGAAGACGAGAGCATCCTTTTCATGAAATAACAGAACTGACAAAGTCCACAAAGACTTGAAGCCACATATATGACTCTGAAAAGAACATTCAACAGCAGATAAAGGGCAACCAGTGCACTAAGCTACGTCTGGGGTCCAGGGAAAGGCTGAACCACGTGGGTCTTTTGCATGCTCCCTTACCTTGCATTTCTTCAAGAGGCTGTTTTTCAAGCTTATTTTTCAGGTAGTAGCAAGTAAATTTCTGATCAATACACAAGAACAAACTTCTACTACATGTCAAGCATATGTTATGGGAATTACCTCTAAATGCTTCTAGATTTTGTAGAGTTTCACTGTCAACTGACAATGTCGAGGGCGAACCCTTCTTTGAGGCTGCTAGCTCCATCAATTCCAGACGTTCATCTTCAATTAATTCTGTTGATTCTTTCGCTATTCTTCGGGCATTAGCCCTTACGTTAGCCGCTTTAAGCCTTGCAACCTCCTTCTCTCGGCGCATTTCTTCTTTAAGCTTCATTCTCTCTGCCTACAGGAGGCAAGGGAGGAAACAAACTCAATATTCTGCCTAAAACTATCAAAAGAGGCATGCCTCTAATAAGGAAATTTCAAAATGAATTACTTTCATAGACTCTTTCTGCAAAAACTTCTGTCTTCGTTCCATCTCACGCCTTTGCTCACGCTGATACCTCTCTTCTTCACGCAGCTTTTCACGGAGCAGTCTTTCTTCCTCTTTCCGCCTTTCCCTATCCTGTCTTTCCATATCTTTCCTCATTTGCTCTTCTCTCTGCAGATAAGCAATTATTAGGATTTCAAGTATTAGGACCACTCAAATGTCAGGTTGGAGGTTAGGTAATCTGGGAGCTAGAAAAAAGATGCTATGCAGAACTATCCTTTTTTGGGAGGGTTTTATGGGGAGAGAGAGAGGTAGGAGATAATTTCTAAGTAATTGAATATCTGTGGTCAAGGTCATAAATTATCTTATGTTACATTTACATCTGATGCAAGCAAAACATACCTTTATTTTTGGGTTAAAGCCAGGATGAGATCCTCGACTGTTGTATATATAGTAGATACACAAAACAGAGGAGGGAATATCCTAGCCTCTGGTATACAACACAGTAACACATACCTACTGGTATAGATAATTGCCCACTTGATGGAATGCTTATACTGTATACAGAATCTAGACTTTTTGTAGATTAGCACCATATTGACGTAGCATTCATGAGTTATTTTATGTACCAAAAGAATAAAATGATTGCAAGTAAATAATGCATTCATCCAACTCTCGAACAGAACATTTTGTGATGAATAGGAGGGGAGACCTTTCTTTGTAACATGTCTTGCTTCTCAAGCTCTTTCCGGATCCTCTTCTCATGGGCCTCCACTTCTCTTGCGATTCTTGCCTCTTCACTCTGCAAGACACATGTAAACAACTATAAAGGCCAAAACATAAGCAGAGAAACAGCTCTTACCAAGAAAGATAAAATTTGTTCAAAGATTATTGTTCACCTCTTTAAGGAAAATTTTAAAAGATAAATTACAAAATTTTCATATTCAGACAGGAATAAGGTAACAGGTTATTTTTTAAACAGGTGACAACACGTGTATAAACAGAAATGTAACACTGACGGAGGCTGTACAAATTGTAAAAGAATATTAGCACTAAATCCAAAAGAAAAAGAAGAAGAAGAATAGATATCTGCTGAAACCTTTCGCTTTCTTTCCAACCGTTCCTCGTCATGGATGACTCTTTTATCAGAAGACATAAATGGACTCTCCAACGCCATCATTGGCTGACCACTATAACTAGCCTCCACTTCAATGTTCACAAGAGATCTTTGTGGAACAGCCTCAGCCTCAGCAGAAGCTGGAGATATTTGACCCTGCCTCCCTTGAGGCAGAAGATTTAAAGTCGGGATCAGACCAGGAATACTGCATCCAGAGGCCACTTGCTCACTTCCATGCATTAATGACCTCCCAGTTGATAAGATGGCTCTGGTGCTCTGAACTTCAGTTGAACGGTAATGATGAGATGGTACAGATTGTTCATAGCTATCGCTTCTATTTGATGGTTGCTCTGGAAGAAACTGGTATTCACGCAAAGTCCTTGTAGTACCCTGGCATGAAATTTCTGAATTGTTAATTCTCCTCCACTGCTGTAGGAGTTATTCTAAAATATACATATCACTAAAAATCCTCGTCATCTGAAACAAAAGATGATATACCTGATTAACATATAAATCCTCTTTTCCTTTATAATTTCTCTAGCTCCAAATTTTTGTTATTTTAGAAATATACAACAGCAAGCATATTACATGCCTTATACTAGCCCTTAACTATGATACGGTCTTCTTTCCTTCATCAGCTTGTGACTCTTTTCACCTTTTCGCTTTGAATTATCCAGGAATCAGCAATTGAGAATAGTTAAATCAATCATGCTAAATAAATTTCAATCACAAGTGTCCAAGTAGTTTACAGAACCTGAACCTTTTATTAATTACTCCAATCTACGCACATTTTTTATTGAGGACCCCATGAATGACAGGTGTCACTACAACAGTCATAACGTTCTGAATTGAAGAGGAACCAAACTAGTGGAAAATTAAAACATCTAAATCCATGAAGAAGGAAAAAAGTAATGAATGCACAAATTGAACAACCCATATACTGTAACCTAAAATACAAGCGTACTCCTGATTTCACTTCTCTATGACTAGATTGAGTCTAGCACATCAAGAATAGAGACAGTGTCATTTGAGTATAACTGAGTACACCAAAAAACTAAAAAGTAAAATGCAGATTAGTTTAACTTTCTGCAAATTGTGAGTTCTGCTCTTTCCAAACTATACTGCATTTTACTTTTAGTTTAGCCCCCCAAGATAATTCTCCACCAACCTCTGTCCTTAGCATGTACACCTGCTTCCTCCCAGCGTAGTAATGCCTCAGCCACCATCTTGGGCATTTTCCACTCCTTTGAGGCTTAGGAATATTCACCACAACTGATGGTGTACTTGTAATGTAAAAATAGATGGCTAACAGTCTCAAACACCTGGAACACAAGGTTCTCTCTTCATAACATTGTCCTGTGTAAGGACTGCTTCCTTAACCATTAACCAGACAAAATAGGAGACTTCGTGAGAAACCAATGTTTCATATCGTAATAATATTTATAAGGAAGAGCAAGTGGTCTACTACAACAACAACAACATAACTAGTGTAATCCACAAGTGGTCTACTAAAAGAATATTTCTAACTATCTTTCATGCTTTTGACTAATACCCGTGTCCAGGTCAACCTGCACGCACCTCGACTAATTCTGCCAAACATGCTACCTTAACCCCGCACAGATACCAGGTAACTCTATCTACCAAGTTGGGCTGATGAGAAGAAATCACCTAGTGTTTTTGCCCCCCTTGGGAATTGAACATACACCTGATGATTCTCAACCCACTTCATCACTAGGCCTGAGGCACCACCTTTGGGTGCTTATCTTCCATGTTTTTTAGTTGATACAAACCTTGAGAGACTTCATATTTTTTTTTTGAATCAGTTGTATGACTTCATGAGTTCATTTTTCATCACACCTCTAACCAGACTTACTAATTGTTTCATAAAAAGATCTGAACATTGTTAACACATCTGGATTGGAATAAGCAAGTGAAGAGGCTGACCTTGATTGCATTAACATCTGGTCTCTCATAGATTTGAGCTTCAAAAGGTCGTCCAGCTGGTTTGTGCTGCATGGCTGCCACTGTTGCATGCAGAAAGAAAAACACTCATCAACTTTAAACATACCTTCACAACATAGGGGCCACATTGTAAAAGAATATACAACAGAGCAAGATAACCAACAGAAATGAAGACCGAGGAAGATCAACCACAAAACATTCTTTACATTCTCATAACTAGCAGGAGCATATCAACTTGCAAAAACCCAAATATACATGACACTGGTGAACAGATACATTTACAAAATTTAATATACAGTGTATGTCAATCCAACGTAAGCCCCTCAAAGAAAATCACATGTCTTTTAAGTTTATCAGTGTTCATTGAATGGAGGCTCCAATTACTTCCCTTGGTGGCTAGGGCCTGAAAAGCGATTACAGCTCTCTCTCTCTTTTTGGGTTTGAAAAAAGTAATATGGAAAGAAAACAGTTATACAGGCAAATCAACAGCAAATTCTTCAAAAAGTATAATTCCTGCAAATCCTAAAAAACCAACACACAAGCAACTAATAATTGTTCCCAGTGGTTCATGTTCAGTCCACACAAGGTTTCTTTTTCTCGAGACGAATTTTCTATTAGTACTTCTCACCACAAGAAGTTAAAACAGCTTGTAGTATTTTAGATGGAAGGTAAAGGGTTAGTTTGTAAGGACCAAGAAAAAACTCGCGAAAAAAATTCATAAGAAAATTGGAAGCCAAAGAAATCAACTATACACTTCCTTTTTGTTTTATAAGTATGATAAAATTATAATTTAATCATATGCTTTAAGTAATCAGTCAGGAATAGTTTCAGCAGCAAGGTTGAGGCCAAAGGAGCACTTAGTTCTCCCGCATTTGCCTTATTTACCATTTTCTTAGCAGGTGATCCATGTTTGGTCTTTTTAAGTCACCTGACCTAGGCTGATGGGGTTTTGTAACAGGTGGTCTAGAGTATGTGCACAACAAGACCATGCCCTAGCTTTGGACACATTGTGGATGATACTAAAGCTCTAACTTCTTCTTCTGAAGTTTCTAATTTAAATGTTGATATTCAATAGCAAGAAGGTGAACAGAAGGGGGAGGCCTAGCCTGGTTCTTTTTTGTCTTCCTTAGCGTATAGTAGGTCACACGAATGATTACTTTGTATTCACTTTTTCCAATATCTAAGCAAGCAAGGGATTTGTACTCCCTCTGACTTAATTTTTATGACACATTTTCCTTTCTAGTCAGTCCTAAAAAGAATGGTATATTTCGTTATTTGACAAATATTTAATGAGGCTACCAACATTTTAGCCATGTTGGGTCCCACTAATTTGGCAACAAGTCCTCAAAAGTGTACTCTTTTAAGAATAGTTTTGGAACATTGTGAAGTCTTCCCCATACTTCTTAAACTTCGTGCCAAGTCAAACTACATCACATAAATTGGGATAGAGGAAGTAGTATAGTTTGTACTCCCCTGTTTCAAAAAAATGGTGACTTAACCTTTTGATTTTATTTCAAAACAAGTAGTGTTTTACATAATCACAAAGAATTAAGTATTTCTTCCAAAATTACCGAAATTTTAGTACATTAAGTTTACACCATTAAAGAACGACTTCTTTCTTCAAGGCATTTGATTAGGGGTAAGATAGTAAAACACTTCTTATTTTCTAGGACTGAATAGTTTTCTTAAGGGGTGTATCCAAGCTAAAAACACCACTTATTTTGAAACGGAGGGAGTTATACTTTGTCCCCAGTCCCCATTGTGTTGCACAAACTATTTATACAGCTTCACAACTATTCAGGAACACTTTGGAGAGACATAAAAGCACACACTGCAGCTATATATCGTACTACAACTTTGTAATTTCATAATAAACAGCCATAAAGAAGAGTTACAGGAGAAGAAGTTATTTTCCACTCCTTCCCAACTAAGAACCGCCTAAAGGCTGTTAATAGAATTGGAAGGAAATACATAAATGGGAAACTCAAGATGAAAACTTAAGAAGAATGGGCAGTGTACGGGAGTTCCAACTTTAACTGGAACAGAGAACAAAGTGGAACTAAACAATGCAAATCAAGGTGTTGTGTCCTATTTCTTGATTAAAAAAGAATGCAAATTGTGCAGCACAATTTGTGCCATAAATGAAAGAAGAGCGCAAAGACAGAGCAACAAAAAAGCTTAAGATGCCTAAATTCTGCCATAAATTATGATGGTTGAACTGATAGGTGTGGAAACTGTACTTGAATTCAGCACATAAGAATTTTATTTTTTTTGAGAAAGTTAACATTTGCACTTGAGAATTTTTACTATTTTCCTTTTTTACTTGTCCATTTTGACAAATCAAGAAAGGAAATTTTTTTACCTCTTATACCCTCAATTAATTAATTTTGGAAAAGGTACAACATCATGAGAATCTTAAATTTTTAATTCATCCACTTCATAAAATGGTAAACTCACTATGTCAATGATTGATTTCTTAAGAGGTGTGCCAATTCAAAAGTGGACAAGTAATGAGAGTCAGAGGGAGTATAATTTTGTTTGATGGAACAGATAATGCTGTGCAGATTGCTTAACAACTTTTGGCTTCATTTTTTGTAGGTTTATGCAGAACATTGCTATACAGAATGAAAAACCACTTTTGCTGCCTCTTTCATACCACCACTTCGGGAAAAAAGCCATATGTCCTTATGCATGTTTCAAGAAGTTTAATCATTGTTAAAAAACCACTTTAGTTGCATAAAGGTTAAAAATGAAATGGAGAACAAAGTCAAATTACTTGTATCTACAAAGAGGAATTACTTGGAGATGGGCCAACACGAAAGCAACAACACTTAGTGCCTGTTTGGATTAACTTATTTTAGGTGCTTTTGGCTTTTAAGTACATTTTTTGTTTTGGAGATGTTTGGAAAGGTTAAATGTGCTTCTAAGCACTCACTTTTCGGCTAATCTTTTACAAAAATAAGCCAAAAGTAGGGTATCCTCTACCTATGGTTTTTAGCTTTTTTGACTTATAAGTTACTTATTATAAGCCCATCCAAACAGGCCATTAATTTTAAAACAATGGCACAGAAATTTCAGCAGCTGGAGTATAGCGTACATCCACATTAGAAAGGCCCCTTTTTTTTCTGATCAGTATCTTCAGTCGACAGAATAGAATCAGAAATATCAGAAAACATTTTGATAGGCAATATAGTATGAATTTGAAGAATAGAGGTCCAATGCCATAAACATACCAAAGGAAATGGAAGTAAATTAATACATCCTAGCGCATTTAATTATCATCAGTGTAACAATACGAGCAGAAATATCACAGAACACTTTGATCGACTAGTCATCAAACTTCATGCAATTCCAAGGAGACGAATAAATAAGCATGGGAAGTAAATTTACCAATTGGTGCACCAAATGCACCGGGTGGCAAGGGATCAAACTCCATTCCGAGAATAGGTCCGTCTTCCCTTAATGGCTCCCCCAACTGCGCTTCCACAAATGCGATAGCCCGAAGCTCAGATATAGCTTGAGGTGGCTCATAATATCTCTTCAAAGCTGGCATTTCAGGTCTAAACCTAGGAACTGCAGTTCCAGGTCGATGAACAACTCGCTGATGGAGCTGTTGTTGCACCTGCAAGTCCATGAGACCAATCGGACTTACTCTTGAACCAGAACCAGAGACATGATCCTTCCCAATTTCACCACTCACTGCCATCTCATCCCCTTGTCCACCAGAAGAAATCATTGCTGCAGGTGAAACTTCTTCCTTTTTCTGCCGCTTCACTGGCGCAGCTTTCCTGTCCTTGAGCCTCCTATGGCAGAACCACATCTGCAGTTGCCTATCAGAGAGGCCTAATTTTACTGACAACTCTGCTCTCAATGCTTCTGAGGGGTAAGTATCAGCTACACAATTAAAAAAATTAACTCAACCACATTAATTTGCAGCCTATAACTCTAAATGCAACAAGTAAACATCTATACCTAATCAATAATTATAACAACAACAACATATCCTATATAATCCCACATGTGAAGTGGGGTCTAGGTGGGGTCCTAAGGACAGAGTGACCGCAGACCTTATCCCTCCTGCGTTAGGAGACAAATAAGTTGTTTCTGATATACCCTTACTATAAGTACTAAAAATTAACAATATAAAAACACTATAACACCCAACAATCCATCGAAAACCAAAATGGGGAAGATTAAGAAAAAGATTGACAAGAGCAAGAAAAACTCACTAGCATAAGTCTTCTCAAGAATCTCCAACTGAGAAGCAGTCTTCATTTTCCTCTTAACCTTAGGCTCCCCTTCTGGTACCTTCTTTTTTCCTGCATCACAACTTCCATTTACTCCAGCATCACTAGTGGCAGCAGCAGCAACAGCCATAGGAACATCAGCTTCTCCATTTCCACCACCATCAGACTCCATTTCAGCAACAAGATGAAATTTTTAACTTCCCCCAAATAAATTACTCCTCAAATAATCAAAACCGAACTACAAAATAGCAGCTGCCACCCTTACAACCCATCAAAATCCCCCCTTTTTTTGTTACTTCTCTCTCTAAATTAGGGTTAGAGCAGCTATAGAAAGAGAAAGAGGAAATTGGGGGTTGGTTGCTTTTGGTATTGACGAAAAGACAGAAAATTAAACACACCCACAAAGTATATTGAACTGAAAGCATTATCTATACACTCACACACTCTCTCTCTTGCCCCCCAAAAGTAAAATAAAGACTAGCACCCTGTAAGGACTCTCTGATTGAGATGTGTGGTGAGATTTGCCTAAATATTGATAATAAATTAACTCTTTCTTGAAATTGATATAGTAGTAGTAATAATTATTAATGCCAACAGCATCTCTACAATTATACAAGTACTAGTGAAATTAAAGAACAAAGAAAAACTATGAACACAAAAACACAACTTTCTCTTTCTACTACTACTACTAATCTTATTATACCCACCCATCAAAAATCTAATCTTTTCTTGAAAATTGTTACACCCACATGATGAAAATATGAAATGAATATAGTTTATATTTGACTCTGTCATTCTCTGATAATAAAGAAACCAAAAAGGGGGGCAAAAAAAAAAAAAAAAAAAAAGAATCTTTTTTTTTTCTTGGTATAAAATTCTTGGTGGGTATATATATATATATAGTATAAGGTTAGTATTGTCAGATTCTTTGAAAACCCAAAGTTTTGATTCACAAATGGGTTTGTGCTTTTGTGCTTTGGAAGTTTATTTTTTTCTTCCTTTCTCTCTCTAAAAAAAAAAAATCTATTCTCTCTCTTCATATTCAAGGACCGACCGGTTTTTAATTTTTTTCTTGTTATTTTGTTCGTTACTTTTTGTACTACGATCTGGTCGAGGATGTCAGGTGTGAGTAAATCGCTTTGGTGGAGAGTTTGTACACTCGCTGTGATAGCCGTTGGATGGAGTTATTCGAGAGCGCGTGTAGGAGATCGACGATAAGAGCGAATGGGGGAGAAGTTTCAGTTTATTTCCCGCATTATGAATGTGGGACCCAGATAATTGGAGACAGTTTTTGCGTTTTTTATCATTGAGTTTTTACGGCGTGTTAATCTTGTTTTAGATAAAATGTTAAGTAGATAATGGTTTGATTAATTAGTCAAAGGGGTCTTTAACTATATAATCCTTTCATACATGTTTTCTTTTGGTCTCGGTTTGACTTGACATATTTTTTAAAAAAATTATAAATAAAATAATAATTTTATTATGTTATAAATTAATTCATTTATTAAAGAAATAATTAATATTTAAAATAATTGCAGAATAACTAATTATTTTTTTATTTTTGAAAATAGATAAGTAAATATGCAGATATGTTTATAATATATATAAAAAAGAGTCAAATATACGCATAATAGTTTAAATATATATATCTCACGTTGTACATTCAACACAAATATATTCTTCTCATTATATTTTTCGTCCAAATATACTCTTTTCAATACATTATAACACAACCTTATCCTTAATTTTCCAGAACAAGTGTTTTCTTTTTAAAAAGAAAATGCATTGGCCATTAATTAGCTGAGTATGTTTACCAATGTTGCTAAAAATTACTTATTTTCAGATTTATTTTTTTAAAATAGCTTACTAGAAAAGTGTTTTGAAAAAAAAAATTGTATTTGGCTAAATTCATCTTTAAAGTGTTTTTTATAAGAAAGTTGTGTTTGACTTCTTCTTTTTAATTTGAGAGTCAAATTACGAGTAAAGACAAATATTAATATACTTTTAATATTAAAATTATTTTTTAGAGAAACTAATTTAAACATCTATTAAAAAAATAAAATATTTTTTATATTGAAATATGTATATATTAATTTTCAATCAATATTATACATCTTTCTAAGGGTTGACATCTTTAGTTGTTATTCTTTTTTTTTTCTGCTAATCTTACAAAATATCGTTATTACATTCTCTCTGTTTTATAATTTGGTAAAATCATACATAAAATAATAATAATACGTAAACATAAAATAAAACTATAAAATGAAGATTAACCATTAATTAATAAGATTATTGAATATATGGACCTTCTAGTCTTGAAAAAAAAAAAGTTTCTTTTAGCTTATTGCCAACCATAGAAAAACTATTTCGTTTTCTTCTATTTAAAAGCAATTTTATAAATTTGTCAAACACTTATATTTTTTAAAAAAATAAAAAAATTCTCAAACCAAACGTATGAATTAACTATATATGTATATATGCAACTTTCAGCATGAGTCAATTATGGCACCAGCAACATTAGACTCTTCAACAAAATTAAATTATATAAAACTTAAGACGAAAAACAAATCCAACTATATCATAAAAAATAATATGTTCAAGAACTTTGAAAACAAAAGAAAAAAAATAACAGAAGGAATTTGTACATACCACCTACTTTTATGTCAAGTCTATCAAAAGTTATAGTATATTATTTATTTTTAGATTTTTTTTTTATATATTCTTTAATTTTGCGATTTTTTGGAAGGATAATTTTTTTATTGTATCAGCTCTGTGTTATAAAATTAAGCTATTATTCAAGGCTATAAATATTTATTGAAAATTATGAAAACTGTTATTATTTTGCATATCTAAAAGGAGGTGAACAAATATAGTGCAAATATTTTGACAAATGAATATTATAAAGTTAAAAAGATTTGGTAATATGAAAAAGCTAAATTTAGAGTCTGTTTGGCTCAGCTTAAAAGCTGGTCAAAATGACTTAAAAGCTGGTTTTTGACTTATTTAGCTGTTTGGCAATATTCAAAATAACTTATTTTAAGTTAAAAAAAACTTATTTTAAGTCAAAAGTTAAAAGCGGGGGTAGGGATGCTTTTCTTTTTTTAGCTTATAAGCTGTTTTAAGTTGACCACATTTTTATCTTTTTGCCCTTAATATTTTTTATAGAATCTCCAAATTACCCACATAACCCTAACATCTCTTTCTTCCATTTTCCCTTTTCACGTTTGGCATAGCAACTTCAGCACTTTTATCCAAGCGAATAACTGCTTATTTTAAAAATAAGTTTCAGCACTTTTAAAAGTATTTTTTCAAAGCTGCTTTTATTAACCCCGTCCAAGCGGGCCCTTAGAGAAGTGATTTTATTTTTCTTTATGGACTATTCAAATATAATAATTATGTTTTTGAAATATTTTCAGATAGATATTTTGTCTTTTTCAAAAAGATAAGAGAAAAAAACAAACATGAGATTGTTTTATAGGAAAATATGTCTTATCGTACTTTTGGCCTGTATGAGTTCTAATAATTTGTGAAATTTTAACAAAATGAAAAGTGGAATTTAAGGTGAAATGCAACTTATTAAAAATTACTAAATCAAGGATATTAAATTATATTATCTTTAATTATTTCGAAGTGACTGATATATTAATATTGTTTTACATAATTGATCAATTAAAACTCTTTGAAAATATTATGCAATTATGTGTGAACGGTAGTACGTAGGAGAATCTAAAATAATAAATAAAATAAAAGTATTAAGAAAATGAGAGTTTATACATATGTGTTTTGAACATGTAGTATAGATTAGGGATTAACTACTTAAAAGAATTATTTCAAATGTTTGGTAAACATTTAATAAGTAGTACTTTAAGTTTATTGTTTGTGCCAAAAATCACATTTGGAACATCCAAATTTTTTCTTCCGTTCCATCTAGCGTCTAATATTTTATAGTGTGGTCCGACTAATTTGAATTTGCGTTGGACAACATTTTCTACTAAGGATTTTTTTATACTCAGATTTTGAAATCGAAACTTTTGATTAAGAGAGAACCAATCTCATCCAGTGCACTTCTAAAGATTTAATTGAATTCGTTATATGAAATTTATTCAAGTAACTACCTTTCTTTTTCTTGTCTAAAGAAGTGTTTTTTCCCCAGACTAATGAAATACGTATGAATTATACAAAGCCCATATATGACCCAATATTGTAAAGGGCCTAGCTAGGCTTGTATACCTATTGGGCCTGAAAGTGGATTAAATTGGCAACATGGCCATCTCTACGCAGGGCGGACCTAGAGTATACGGAGGGGTTCATCCGAACTCTTTATATAACAAATTACATTGTATATTTAAGGTGTTTTTTTTTAGAAAAAAATTACGTTTATATAGTGATTTTGAACATCTTGAATATTAGCTTAGTGGTTTAGGGGTTCAAATCAATACTCTTTTTTTCTCGAACTCCCTTTAATGAAAATCCTAGATCCATCACTGCCTCTACGTAGTAGTTTCGTGAAGAACTTTTGCAAATAGTCACTATAATAAACTTAATTATGCTCTATAGATAAAGTTTGTATATTTACGAGTTGTAGCTACAGTTTAAGCTGTCTCGTTTGTAATTTACGGATTCGTATGATTTACATATTTGTATAATTCACGGGTACATTTGTATAATTTGGTTATTTTTGTATAATCTCGAAATTATAAATTTATACAATTACAAACATCAAAAGTGTAAACAATTATACAAAAGTTATACAAATTTCAAAATATACAAAATTTAAAAGTTGAGCCGCATCACTATAGCTAAAAGTAGGTTGTGAATTATTAGTGCTGACAAACTATAGCTATGTTAACTAATTAACTAATATATATTTTACTTGTACGCGTAATTTTTCTTAGTTTTTATGGTACTATTTAGGTTATATCGTTCTTTTTTCAAAATATTTAAATTGTAGCCACTGTGACAAGCTTAAGTTAAGACATTGCCTGCTCCTCCTCTACTTCTTCTTCATGGCCACTTTTTAAGTGAAAGTTTCGTATCGCAACGAGTGTTGCTCGGATGCTAAATATTCTCAATTTCCAACTCCAAAATTGTCGTTTCATAACTGAAGACATTTATGAGCCACTTTTAATATGTCCTGGGTAATATTAATTTAATTTTTTTTTGTTTAATATATATTATCTACGAACAAAAATTAACTATAGATTCCGTTTATATTAATTTGACTATAGTCATCTTCGCATGAGGGCATAGAGTTGAACTTTAAATAACATAAGTTTAAACAGCCACAAAAATCAAATATTTCAGCTGTCTATATATGTAAAGTGAGCACCTAACCTCAATCCCACAGTATATATGTGTTGAATTTGGTACAATTTTAATTAGTGTTTTGATCGAGAATTGACTATATTATAGTATGTTTTGTCAAAAAAGGAGCGTCAATGATGGTTGCACTATGATTTGATGCGTGCTCGGTTTCAATTTATGAGACACTTTTTAAAAGTTTGAGATATAATTTATTTTTTTTACTATCATTTTTTATGTCTCGAATTATCAATTATTTTGTCTTATGATACTTTGTAATTTTATTTCAAAAAACTCCATTGCCAAATTCACGGACAAAACTAAGTTTAACTATTGAAATTCAAACTATGTCACGTAAGATGAGATAGGACTTGAGAGTATCTTTTTTGGGTAACTTGTGTATACATAATTTATACCCTAATATTATCTATAGTATAAAAATACACATTTATAGAGGGAGTGTACTTTGTCTATCAATATGTTGGGAATTAAACACACAACACACACAAATAATCTAGAGAAAAGAGAAACGGAACGCAAACGGGACACACAAGAATTTAACGTGGTTCGGTTTCCCTACTCCACAACTGTAACAGGAGGATTTTATTTCACTTGTGCTGCTTAAGAATTACAAATACAAGGATCATATTTATAGGAAAACCAAATGGTTAACCTAGGGTTTCAGTAATGGGTCGGGCCGGCTCACAAGCCTCCACAAAGCCCAACAATCTCCCACTTGGAGGCTTGAAGAATTTCAACTGTCATCCACTTAGAACACTTGTATGTCTAGTAATCTTTTTCAACTCTCTCCTGCTACAGCGGCCTTCTCATCAGTCAACTGAAAGGCCTGTTGAAGCTCCCCGAAGCTTCAACACATCAGTCACGGCTGAAACTGCCCTTGACTCGTCCTCGGTCCCTACCGGCTCCCACTTGAGACACGAACTGCCGGATCCTAGAACTCCCTGAGAACAAACACTCTCCATACTCAGCAAGAAATTTTCTGGAGACGTATCAACAGCTGGAATACTGGTTCTCTTGACCCACTGTCTTCTAGGAGCCTTGGCTGAAGCACGGCCGGTGCTCCCACTGCCACAAACGCCTCTGACTGGTCTTCCTGAACCTTTCCTTGCTCGTTCATCCTGAAACTGACCTGTGGCTCTGGGTTTCTTTCTTGCAAAGACAACCTTCTTCTGCCCAAGAGATTCTGTGAACCAGACTTTGTTTTTCTTCTGAACTGGGACGGTCACTCCCTCAGACGGTAATCCGACAATATACAACGATCCTCTTTTTGTTCCACGAGCCATGACAAGATTGCCCCTCACGACCTTCCACTGCCCATTTCCGAACTTCACATGATGTCCCTGTTCATCCAACTGCCTAACAGAAATCAAACTTTTCGTCAAGCTTGGAACAACTCTGACATCCTTCAAGGTCCAGAAACCGACTGGCGTCTTCAGCACCATGTCACCCATGCCCGTAACATCAAGAGCTCTATCGTCTGCAAGCCTTACCTTTCCAAAGTCTCCAATAACCAGATTCTGCAATGCTTCACTGCTGTGGGTAGCGTGAAAAGAAGCACCAGAATCCATGACCCAGGAATCCACATTGCTCTCCGCGCAACAGATAAACAAATCCTCGTCGGCGCTGTCTTTGCAATGTTGACTTGTTTGTCTTTCTGGCATTGATTCCTGAAATGCCCCACCTCCTTGCAGTTCCAACATGTTACACCTGAGCCATCCCGAGCCTTCGACTGACTCATTCTTCGGTTCCTGCTCCCACTACCTCTGTTATTTCCTCTGCCTCTGACGACGTTTAGCATATCACCTGATGATTCTCCAGAACTCCTTCTTCTGACATCCTCGCCAAGAACGAGATCACGAATCTTCTCAAAGGTGAATCCATTAGGTCCCACTGAACTGGCAACTGCTGTAACCGTTCCGGACCAACTGTCAGGCAATGATGATAACAGTAGTAAAGCTTGAACTTCATCATCGAACTTAATGCCAACTGACAAAAGTCTGGCTAAGATCGAATTCAATGAGTTGATGTGCTCGGTAACTGAACTGCCTTCCTTCATCTTTGTGTTCACCAACTCTCTAATCAGAAAAATTTTGTTTGCTGCAGATGGCTTCTCGTACATGTTAGACAAGGCTTCCAAGATGCCTTTCGCTGTCTTCTCCTTAAGAATGTTGAAAGCAACATTCTTGGTCAACGAGAGTCGGATAACTGACATAGCTTTCCGATCCAAACCTGCCCACTCTGCATCAGACAATTTTCCTGGCTTGTCACCCAACACTACGTCCAAATCTTTCTGAACCAGCAAATCTTCAATCTGCATCTTCCACCAACTGAAATCTGTACCATCGAACTTCTCAATTCGGAACTTCCCATCTTCTGCCATCTCAAAGGACTAAATGAGATACTCGGTACAACTAATTTCAGATCTTCGGCAATTCCCTTAATGGCGTTTTCTGACAGCGGGCGGCGATTTGGACGATGCTCACGATCTGGACGCTTGCGGCTGGATCTGAGGCTCCTCGACGCGGCGGCCACTGGACGGCAGCGGCGTTCTCTGTCTCGCTACTGCTGCGCGGCTTTCTCCCTCGCTGGGCTACGATCTGCGGCAGATCTCCTTCGATCTGGGCTGCCTGGTTCGCGGCGGCTGCTGCTCGCGAATGGCGGTTCCAGATCCTCGGCGTCTTGCACGGCTGTAGCTTGCGAACGGCGGCGGCACACTCCTTCCCGACGCGGTGGCCAACGGAACGGCGCGACGGACAGCACACGGACGACGGCTGTTCGCACCCTGCGCGGTTCTCCTAGCCGGCTGCTGCTTGAGGTTACCCACACGGTAACGGCGGCTCTCCTCCCTGCACACAGTTCTTCACACAAGAACCCTAGGTGACAATTTCTCACAGTTTGTGTTACAGTGTTGTTGAAACCTCGCTCTGATACCAATTGTTGGGAATTAAACACACAACACACACAAATAATCTAGAGAAAAGAGAAACGGAACGCAAACGGGACACACAAGAATTTAACGTGGTTCGGTTTCCCTACTCCACAACTGTAACAGGAGGATTTTATTTCACTTGTGCTGCTTAAGAATTACAAATACAAGGATCATATTTATAGGAAAACCAAATGGTTAACCTAGGGTTTCAGTAATGGGTCGGGCCGGCTCACAAGCCTCCACAAAGCCCAACACAATAATAGAGGGATGATTTTTACTTTTTTAAAAAGAGTTTTTTGAAAAAGAAATAATCATCGAAATTTAGATAATTTATGATGATCTTTTTGCCTATTGAGTATTTTTACAAAGAAAAGAATTTATAGATAATTGAAGATAAAGATTTTACAATTATGTTAAAATTTATTGTTTCAACCATTTCTTTTTTTCATTTTTTAAGGCACAATCGAATATTTATAAGTTCATGGATTTTGGAACTATAACTTTTATGGCACATTAGATTATGAATAATTATTTATAAATAATTTTAATTTCAAATAGAAAATTTGAATTAAAACTACTGAATTCTGTAGAATTCATAAGTTTAATAATAGATACACAATATATCATACATAAGTTTAATTTCAATAGCTCCGTGCATAGACGCATGTATCTATAGTCTAGCAGTTTAGTTAGGAAATGTCATGGACTGACTCCTCGATCGACACAAATTCCATTGCTCGTTAAAAATATAATATCATCTTTAAACGATCTTCATTAGTTAATATATTTGAAGAATTCGAGTTAACCTATAGTTCTGAATATTCTTTGTTCCACTGCAGAGTGAGTCACAAATTCACTACCTTGGAATCTTGGCCTATATATATTTGCACGCTTATAAATTAATATAAAATGGTCAGTACATATACATATATATAGCAGCTTTGTTTTGATAGAGAGTCATAAACTTTTTTTTTCCATATTAATATATGGTCCATATACTGATCCCCAAACAATTGGATTATCAAACTGGACCATGTGTGACAACATAAATTGTTAATTTTGTTTGGTTTTAGTCTTCAAAATTCAAATTAATTAATTAGCAGGCTCTCTACCAAATTTATTAGACTTTTGAGTAATATGAACATGGAAGATTAATGGTAGGTCGTTAAAGAACTCACTATATAAATATGTGTTCAGTATTATATAAATTTAAATGTTTATTTATATTTATCAAATGAGACAAGTTAAAAGAGAGAAAAAAAATCCTAAAACTCCGAGTGTTTACCAAATATTTTTGGGAGTTTGTGTTAAAATTGCTTGCTTTTGAAACAAATAAATGAAGTAGATATATTGTTTAATTATTATTGGTAAATTTACTACAAATGTGGAAAACATAAGTAAACTAATGAGTCTTTGTGGAAGACTGCTCTCCTTTTGAAATTTCAAAGTTCACTTTTTTGTTGTTCAAAGAGTCCCCACATATACACCAAATTTCTTCTAACAATACTATGCTTTATTTTCCTTTGAATTTGACTACACTTACATGCTCATTTCAATGCTCTTATATTTGTTGTTCGGGTGAAATATAAAGTAAAATAATTTTAATATAAATAATCTAATTATTTTATTTTATATTTAATTATAGATATTAAAATAGTTTTTGAAATATATTTATGATCTATCTTGTTATTTAAACTATAATAATTTAATTCGAGATAATTTATTTTTAACTAAACGATACCCTTTTAAGTTATTAATGATAGTTTTTAATATGTTCGTTTTATTTTACTTAATTCTTATATAAAAACGAGATGTCTCATTTGACATTGGGGGAAACAATGGTTCCATTTCTTCCTATTCCCATAGCCAAAAGAAACTGAATCTTATGTCATCTAATTCCATTTGCGAAATAAAGGAATTTTGCTTTTTTCTAAATATTCTTATGGTTGAGTCAATATTATTTTGTAAGAGGCAAGAGGGTTATTGGGGTATAAATTTATAAAGTTTATTTGACCAAATTATAACCTTTTCTTTTCTTTTTTAGCAAACAAATATTTATTATAAGTCCTTTTCTTTAATTAAAAAGAAAATGCTCATAAGTCCCAATCAACTATATGCCTAATAACTTCTGTAATTTTCAAAACGGAAAAGGGCCTAAAATACCCTCGAAGTATTGAAAATGGTACACAATTACCCTCCATCCACCTATTGGCCCCCAAATACCCTTCACATCCACCTTTGGGTCCAAATTTACCCCTTCATTAACAGACCAAAATTAAAAATAATTAAATAATAATTTTTAATGACGTGGCACTCAACTATTGGGTGTAATTTAATTATTTAAAATAATTTTAAACCCACCCATTAACCACCCATTTTAACTAAACCCACCCATTTTAACTAAACCACCCATTACTTTTAAGTGGTTTAGCCCCATAACAATAGCTAAAAAGGAAGCAGCCACGGACAATCCTTGTCCTATTTGGCCATATGCCTTTCCAGCAAATGCAGCTGCAATACCCAATAATGCTAGTGTGGTTGCCAATCCCACTGCAAATGCAATTGAATCTCCAACAAATGCAATTGTTTGTGTTTTGAAGTTGGAAAAAGTGTGAATCAAAGAGAGAGAATGAAGAAAGATTGAGCAGAAATTGTTGGTATTTAGTAGCAGTTGAAAGGAAAGAGGGAGGGAGGAGAAGCTTTTCTTAGTTAAAATGGGTGGGTAATGGGTGGGTTAGTTAAAATGGGTGGGTAATGGGTGGGTTTAAAATTATGGGTGGGTAATGGGTGGGTTTAAAATTATTTTAAATAATTAAATTACAACCAATGGTTGAGTGCCACGTCATTAAAAATTATTATTTAATTATTTTTAATTTTGGTCCGTTAATGAAGGAGTAAATTTGGACCCAAAGGTGGATGTGAAGGGTATTTGGGGGCCAATAGGTGGATGAAGGGTAATTGTGTACCATTTTCAATACTTCAAGGGTATTTTAGGCCCTTTTCCGTTTTCAAAATAATAGTCGTTACGATTAATATATCTTCCACTAGAATTTAACTTGATTTTGTTTGATCATATAATAGTATCGAAGTCAATTTTTTTATTAATAAAATTCAAAATATACCTACCAAAAAGTTGAAGATATTCGACATATACACAGATATCTTAATGTTTTGAAAAAAAAAGTTTAAATAAATCACTTTCCCTCTATTTCACTCCGCCTCTCTATATGAGTACCAAGCACAAAGGTTTAGTTACTTATAGGACAAAAGCTTATGGTTATGGATACTAAGTACAACAATAAAAATAAGAAACAAAATTCTAGCTAAATTTAAACCTTAATCGAGTGTTTTTTCTAGCTTATAACTATAATATAAGGACACTTTTATACTCCTCTTGAGTATACTATTAGCTAGTATATTAATTTTTGTTTGTTTCTCGAATAGATATATATATACATATAATTTTTTTTAAGGTTAACGAATGTAAAAATAATCCTACATATAATTATAAATCCGTCTCTAACTTTTACGTGAGTTTAATTCATTTTAATATATGACGATCAAAAAATATTTATTTTAAATTTAGACTGTTACGCAATAATAGCGGAAAAACACTTAATCTCAGTCAAATAATGAATATGAGATCACATCACAAATAGACAAGTTGGACTATCTGTCCACATTAAACCGACCCTCATCGTCCCACACAACACTCCATTTTTTTTTCGCCATTTTTCAACCTTCAAAGCTTACACTATTTTAACAAGCTCAACAAACACCCATTTTCACCATTGTTACAGAAAAATCTCTTCATCTTCTTCTTCTCGTACATGAAAAACCATGCAAATGAAACTTTTACTCTTCTTTCTGAGTACATTCCCTTTGATTTTTGCCTTAAATCAAGATGGGTTGTATCTACAAAGACTGAAACACTCGTTGTCTAGCTCAGATCAAGGGGTATTTTCTACTTGGTATGAAAATGATCCTACCCCATGTAACTGGACAGGTGTTACCTGTAATGACGCCGGAGATTCTCCCTCCGTTATCGCTGTTAATCTCTCCGGTGCTTCTCTTGTCGGACCCTTTCCGGGTTTCCTCTGCCATCTCACTTCACTTTCATCACTCTCACTTTCGAATAATTTTATTAATTCTACTCTTCCGGTTTCTATTTCTGAATGTGGTAGCCTCACGTACCTTGACCTTTCTCAGAATCTCATCGGTGGAACTATCCCCGACACTATTTCCGATCTTCCTTACCTCAGGTAACTCAGTTTGAAGCTCAATTTTACATTTCCCCTGTGTTTTATTTCCTTCAAATTTTCGAAAAATAGCAACTATAGTTAGCGTATATAACATGGGTATGCATAGAAAAGTGTAGTCCAGTGCACAAAACATCTCTACATGTAAGCAATGATTCAGCTAAATACACATTATCCGCCTGGATTTGCTTAGTGGAAACTCAGAATTACTAGTATTGATTATTTGAATAAAAAAATGCAAATGAAACAAAATGAATATTATGATTTTTATTGAAGATTTTGTTATTCTTGTTTTTTTATTAGTATGTTATGATCTTTTTATTGCAGGTACCTTGATCTTAGTGGATGCTATTTTTCAGGGAATATTCCGGCAAGTTTTGGAAGATTCAGGCAACTAGAGACTCTTATTCTGACTGACAACATTCTAACTGGTGAAGTTCCAGCTGCATTAGGTAATGTAACGAGTCTCAAGACACTTGAACTTGCTTACAACCCTTTTGCACCGAGTCAGTTTCCTCCTGAACTCGGTAACTTAACGAATCTTGAGACATTATGGCTAAGCATGTGTAATCTTGTTGGTTCAATCCCAAAAAGTATTGAGAAATTGAGTCGATTGACTAATTTTGATGTGTCCAATAATGGACTAGTTGGGTCAATACCAAGTGCAATTTTCCAGCTTAATAGTATTGTTCAAATTGAGCTCTACAATAATTCTCTTACCGGAAAATTGCCTTCGGGATGGTCTAACTTGACCAGGTTGAGAAGATTCGATGTATCGACTAACAAGTTAAATGGGACTATTCCTAATGAGTTGTGTGAGTTGCCACTTGAGTCACTCAATCTATTTGAGAATCAATTTGAGGGGCTTATTCCAGAAAGTATAGCTAACTCTCCGAATCTGTATGAGCTTAAGTTATTCTCTAACAGATTTTCTGGTTCATTGCCTAGTGAACTGGGGAAGAACTCGGCTTTACAGTATCTTGATGTTTCATACAATACATTTTCTGGTAAAATTCCTGAAAGTTTGTGTGAGATGGGAGCTTTAGAGGATCTTATAGTTATATATAATTCCTTCTCTGGGAATATTCCGGCCAGTCTTGGCAACTGCCGGAGTTTACTTAGGATCAGGTTCCGGTCTAATAAGCTATTCGGGGAAGTCCCAACTGACTTTTGGAGTTTGCCTCATGTTTATCTCTTAGACCTTTTTGGCAATGCATTTTCAGGAAATATATCACACATGATTTCTGGTGCCAAAAATTTATCTAACCTACAAATATCAAGAAACAAATTCTCAGGGGTTATACCTAGTGAAGTAGGAAAGTTGAAGAACTTAGTTGAGTTTTCCGCGAGTCATAATGAGCTAACGGGAGAGCTTCCAGACACATTAGTGCAGCTAGGGCAGTTAGGGACCCTTGATCTTAGTTTCAATGAGCTATCAGGGAAAATCCCCTTAAGAATTCACACAATGAAGCAACTCAGTGAGCTTGACTTGGCAAACAATGGATTTTCTGGGGAAATTCCGGAGCAAATTGGGACTTTGCCAGTGCTTAATTATCTTGATCTTTCTGGGAATTACTTCTCAGGGGAAATCCCACTTAGTCTGCAAAGCTTGAAGCTTAATAAGCTAAATTTGTCTAACAATCAGCTGTCAGGGATGATTCCTGCAGTTTTTGATAAGGGTCTTTATAGAGACAGCTTTCGAGGTAATCCAGGTTTGTGTCAAGGTGTTGCTGGTCTTTGTGCTACCAAAGGTAGAGAACAGCATGAAGGATACTTATGGACTTTGAGAGCTATCTACACAGTTGCTGGCTTCGTTTTCCTTGTCGGGATTGCTATGTTCATTTGGAAGTACCAGAAATTCAAGAAGATTAAGAAAGGAAACACTATGACAAAGTGGACATCATTCCATAAGCTTGGATTTAGTGAATTTGAAATACCCGTTGGCCTAGATGAAGCTAATGTAATTGGCAATGGAGCTTCAGGAAGAGTGTACAAAGCTGTCCTAAGCAATGGTGAGGCAGTAGCTGTCAAGAAGCTATGGGAGAGAACAGTTAAAGATGAAACCCCATATGGTGCTCTTGAGTCTGATAAAGACGAGTTTGAAGTTGAAGTTGAAACTCTGGGTAAAATTAGGCACAAGAATATTGTGAAATTGTGGTGCTGTTGCGATACTGGGGATAGCAAGCTCTTGGTATATGAGTACATGCCAAATGGAAGTTTGGGTGATTTGCTGCACAGTTGCAAGGCCAAATTGTTGGATTGGCCGTTGAGGTTCAAGATAGCTTTAGATGCAGCTGAGGGGCTCTCTTATTTGCACCATGGTTGTGTTCCTCCAATTGTTCACCGTGATGTTAAGTCAAACAACATATTGCTGGATGATGAGTTTGGAGCCAAAATTTCAGATTTTGGTGTGGCAAAAGTTGTTAAAGCAGGCAGCAAAGGTGGCGTCGAATCCATGTCTGTAATTGCTGGTTCCTGTGGTTACATTGCTCCAGGTATTGCTTTGTCCAAACTGTATAACTGGCTTTAGTCATTTCTATCGATATATTGGCACATCTAGCTTATATTTTTCGGAAAGATTGCAATTTCATTTTAAAGTAACAAAAACTAACACAAGTGAAATTCATTGTTTGCAGAGTATGCATATACTCTTCATGTGAATGAAAAAAGTGACATATATAGCTTTGGAGTGGTCATTTTGGAGCTGGTGACAGGCAAAAGACCAGTCAGTCCAGAATTCGGAGAGAAAGATCTAGCTACTTGGGTACACACAACGTTGAACGAGAAAGGAGTTGATCAGTTGCTCGACTCAAATCTAAACTCCAGCTTCAAAGAACATATATGCAAGGTTCTTGATGTTGGTCTACGCTGTCTTAACCGTACTCCAGCTAATCGCCCCTCAATGCACAGAGTGGTGAAAATGCTCCATGAATCAGTTCCTTGTAACGTGCCAGAAATAAAAAACAAGAACGGTAAACTTTCCCCTCAGTACTTTCCAAAGTCAGTCTAGTTAATATATTATTTCTAGTAATAGAGCAGGAGTTTTTCCTGTCAAGAATTGGCAAGGAAGTAGCTGCATAACGCAAACTTTACTAGTCTTTTTCAAGAATTAAGCATATTGTACTCTTTGAATTCTACAACCCTTTATGAATCTATATTACGATGATTCATCATTCATCATGAATTAACAAATTTTACGCTAGCTGTCAGCCTACGCCAACACAAGTTGGATACTGAAAGTTGCAAGTATTTCTTAACTAATGCATTTGATTAAGTTTGTTAAACTCAGGTCCTACTTTGCTGTACATCATTCAGTGAACTGGGGGCCTTTAGAAATAAATATACAGACCACAAAGCACCAGTTTTTCAATGACATTGATAGATTATGCGGTTTGACTAAATTGTGTTTTGAGAAGAAGAATTCAAAGATATTTAGAATTGGTGACAGTAAGTGGGGATGTGCAATTATTAAAATAGGTATATAAATATTTATTGAGGCAGCATGAGTGGTTATATATAAGTTAATATCATTGGCTAAAAGGAATTTTTGGTTTGAATTTTGCCCTGAGCTAGTGGGAACTGAGTAACACATTGAAAATAACTTCATTTTCTTCCAACTATGTGACTTGATATTCATGGATTGCAATATTGAGGGACCATAAAGTTTATAATGACAGAGTTTAAGTTGTATATAGTGAAATGTATAAAATATCTTTATAATCTTAGTATAATTTTGTTGATTTTATTAAAACAAATTGAGATCAAACAGACTTTCTATTAGTTGGATGAAATGTCCTGCACTTTAGCAATTGCAAAAGACTAAAGATGCGCAAAACTATATCTAAGGAATTGAAATAGACGTATTTGGTACTCCATAAATAAGGGACGATAGCTAACTCGATATTGGTAAGTAAGGGTCAAAAGTTCAAGTTCACTCGTATATTATCTCTTTTTTTTTAGCAAATTTTACTATTCCTTTGGCCCAAAAGAAAATTGTAGGTTACGGCCCAATTCATTTTTGGGATACAAATTACTTGGAGCTTAACTTTCTGTTTTGCTATTTGCGTTCTATAGCCAAATTATGTTTGTTATGGAGCATCTATTTTGTATAAATCGCGGTGATACATCGATTTGTATGAAAATTGTGTTTGTATATGTTCTCTGTGTTAGGCTAGAGTGGCGAGCGAAATTGGAAGAGCGAGGAGAAGAGAGATGCGAGTGAGAGAGGTGAATTATATATGTATATTAGTTAGTTATTGTATATATGTATCGATGATTATGTTTGTATATCTGCACAAAATTTGATTGCATATACAATTGAATTGAGCTAAAACATTTGAATTTGTATATTAAATCTCTCTCGCTTTATACAAATAAACTTGTACTTTGTATTTTGTATAATTTTGTGTCGGTATAAAGTGAGGGAGAAAGAAAGGCAAAAGAGAACTGAACACGGAAGATTTGTATTTGTACAATTATAAGCGTATAGGCTGGAGAGATATGTATTTGTATGTGCAATCTCTCTCGCTTTATCAGACGCATATTGTACATTTGTGTTTTTATAAAGTGAGAGAGGCGAGCGAGAGAGGGCTGAAAAGAGGAGAGTGGTGAGTGAGATTCCAGAGAGAGGGAAGATAGATGAATAGCAAGAAGTTTGCGGCGAATTGGAATTAAATTAAATTGTATCTGTATCATTTATTTTGAATTAATAGTTTACTATAGTACAAGATAATTGACTTATAAATAAAAATATATAAATGAGTAATAAGTTAAAAGAATACACATATCAATTTCATCGAGTGAGTTTAAGGTTTTTATTGAATTTTATATTTAGGCCATCAATTTTATTCAACAGCTTCTATGCATCATGTTGATAAAGATTTTAGTTTCACAATAACAAAGGTTCAAATTGATATTAAAATTTTGATAAAATTAAATGTCTAAATATTAAATAAATAAATACATCGGATTGCAATTTATCACCACAGGCTATAAAGAGCTAGCTCAGGTTCAAAAAGAAAAAAAAAATTATGAAAAATAATTAAGTAATCATGCTTGCTAAAAAGTTGATTATTAATTTGACTTTCTTGCAAATCACCATCAACCCTTTAATATAATCATTCATCACTACTTAATTACTTCTTTTCCCTCTCTTTTCGAGTTCATAGGCGGATTCAACATTTTTAGTTTACGAATTTTGATTATAATTTTTTTAATTTATTATACTCATAATAAATATTTATATATACTATGGGATTTTACTATAAATATATAATTTAATTTAAAAATTATTATATTTTATCAAACTCGTAATTTTTATTCTGACTTCGCCACTGACCTATTTTAGGTGGGGTGGGGTTGGAGATTCACTTGAAGAATTTTTTAAGGTTTTATGTTATTTTTGTTTGTACTTCTTTTTGGCTTATTGTGTGATGAAGCTATAAGTGGGGAATTATTAATGTTCTTATCACATGTCCAAAATCTTCAA
Source organism: Solanum chilense (assembly GCA_032847665.1). NCBI lineage: Eukaryota > Viridiplantae > Streptophyta > Magnoliopsida > Solanales > Solanaceae > Solanum > Solanum chilense. The sequence goes on from CM064969.1 coordinate 68,382,947, forward strand.
GATTACAAAAGTTTGGTTCTGAATTATTCAAATGTTGAGGAACACTTTAAGAATCTATGTTTTCCATTAACTACAAGAAATAAAAAAAGGAAATTATGGTTCGATAATATATCGATATCTTTAATTTTTGTACGATATCTTTATATAATAATGTTATCTATTTAGATATTTTTTTACAATTATAATAACATTCTATTGCATAGAACATATAACATAATATGTATAATCGATTTCAAAATGTATTTAGCTATTATAGTAAAATGTTTTTATGATAATCTACACAAATGATATGACAATAATTGTTACCGTTTGGTACAAAGCCACCAACTTTAGATTTGACAAATTTGGATAGTAAATTCAGCAACCAGAAAATGCAAACTCTTTATAAAACTTTTGAATGAAATATATAAGATAAGATTAAACTACCATTATCCTAGTTCGATATATCTACATATTGATCACTTAGAATCTAAAACATAAATATTATTCTTTTTGTCTTATTTTATATAATAATATTTGACTAGATAAAGAAATTCAGAACGTCGTTTCTCTTAATATATTATTTATCAGTGATGATAATAATAATGTTTCTAACACAAAAAAGTTAGTAAAAAAATCTTGTTTGATAGAGAAACCATTTTTTTTAAAAAAAATAATGTATTTTTGAGACGAACTAATTAGCTAGTTAGTGTGATCATATTATACGTATAAAACTCGAGATGAATATAATAAATCCGCTGATATGGTCGTATTCAATAGCTTTAATCTAAACTCCGATTTGTATGTTGAGAAATTGATCGTTTGATATGTGCACATATTTTTTTAACTCAAACTCAAGTAATCTACACTTGATGTCACTTTTTTAAAAATTTAAAACTCATAAAATTTAAATTCTGACTCCGTCATTTTATCTCTTTTGTGTGCCCAAGTTTCTTGCATTGCATGAGAAGTTTAAGTGAAGCAATGTCATTATTGGTGGATGTTAAAGTTCCTCTTGTTTTTGTTTCTTTTTCTAACCAAAATTGTTTTGTCTTTGTGTACACTCTAGGGTGACATTAGAACTGTAACTAACTGAGTGTGTGAATTGGGGGTGGGGGTGGTGAAGGAGCTAATACTAGGTTGCCTTATTTACACTCAAGTAGTTTCACAATTAAAAATAATAAAAAAAAATTTATCGCGAATCAAGGAGAAATTTATGCTATAAAACATGATTTTTTATATTCAAGCTCATTGAAAAAATGCATAACGAAAACTAAATTTCCACTGAAATAGTGGAAAGTCTTCTATTTTTTCTGTACGAAAACATTACTAATTTTTCTTTTCTCACAAATTCATTCAAAATATCTATACAAATATAGCCACCGAACATTTTCCAGTGGAAAATAATACTTTTTCTGTCCCAATTTATGTAACTTACTTTTTTTTTAGTCCGTTCCAACACGAATGACGTATTGCCTTATATATTTAGTAACAATTTAACTTGAAAATGTCATTTTATCCTTAATAAAATGATTTCTAGCCACACAAATATCCGTAACTCATTTTAGACCAGAAGTTTCTAAAGTTTTTTTTTTCTTTCTTTTTCAAATTCCGTGTTAAATCAAACTAAGTCATACAAATTGAAACGGAGGAGTAAATGCCCAATAATGTTTAAGTTTAATCTTTTACCAATACATGGTAGACTGTCTTTATTAAAATGTTCCTTGTCAATGAAATATTCAATTAATCTATAACCCTTTTGGTTCTTCTTCACAAAGATATACATTTATTCCACATGAAGCATCCTTACTTAAATGAGCTAAAAGAAGAAGTGAATCCCAAGCAAACACTTCCCTTTTTTTAAATTTTTATTTTTCTATCTTTGGTACTACTAATACTAGCTAATTATATTACTCAACTTTTTACATCTAATTTTAATCTTTTTAAGTGTTATAAGATGAATACAAAAAGTAGAATTTCAATAATATTATATTATACCTTCCCAACTTTGATGAACAATTAGGTTGAGGGAACAACATCATGGTGTTGCTACTTTTTCCTTTTTTTCTTTTTAACCCTTTGTCTCTCCTTCTACAAATTTTGTTATTTTTGTAATAGTATTTAGTGAACAATAGTGAAAAAAAAAGAACAAAAAGGATTTTCTCTAATTATTATTATTATTATCAAGAAATGACTTGTATCAATATTGACTCTCTTAGTAGTGTTATAAAAATAATTAGGACTTGTCCTTCTTGTGGTCATTTGATCAAATATGAAGAAAAGGTTAGTAATTTTTTCTTTATTTGATTTTGGTTATTTATTATATTATATATATATTACATGATTTGATGATTTTAATTATTTTTTTGTGAAAAAAATTATTAATTTTTAAGTATAGGCTGGGATTCATAATCTTCCAGGATTACCAGCTGGGGTGAAGTTTGATCCAAGTGATCAAGAGATTCTTGAACATCTTGAGGCAAAAGTGAGATTGGATGCACACAAACTTCATCCACTAATTGATGAATTTATTCAAACATTAGAGGGAGAGAATGGGATTTGCTATACTCATCCAGAAAAGTTACCAGGTAATTTATTGACGACAGATAAATTTTGTAGCTAAAAAGACAAAATTGACGATAAGATATTAAAAGTTATGTTAGATACGGATTAAAGTTCGTAGCTAATTCAAGTGTTTTGTAAGATGAAATAAAACTTATAATTCTGAATGAGTTTAACTTCTATATACTTAAATCGTTAACTAGCTTTTATACTATTAGATAAATATGTGCATGTAATTATTCCAGGTTATCTACTAAAACAAGTTAATACATGGATACTGTTATATAACATCAGAACATGTATATAATATAAGTTAATTAAAGAAATTTTGAGTTGATAATTAATTAAATAAAATAGTGTTATTATGAATATACAAGTGCAATTTTCAGTTGTTTTTTATCTGCTGATTTATGTTATTGTGAATGAAATCTTCTATAAGCAGACAAATAGTGAGATTTTTTTTTCTTTCTACTGATTTATTGTGAATTGGTTTTTAGTTTGATGTCCAAAATCTTCTATAAGCAGACAAATATAATTTTTTCATGCATGATTTGTTGATCATGAGGTTATTATAAAGTTTTGTTTTACTTGAGATATGCACTTTTACTTGGATTATCAAATGAGTTTAAGATTAATGTGATCAAAGAGTAAAAAGATAATATACATAATCAGGTCATTAAAGGTAATTACATATATTTTTCAAAATAAGTATTAGTAATCCATCACTTGGTAAAATTGACAAAATTTTAATCTGTATATGTTTGTTTATATTATAAACAATTATTTACATTATCAGATCACTCAAAGAATATCTATACATATGCCTTCTTTAAACTTAATAAATAAGTCAACTTGATAACTAACTTACTATCTCACGTTAAACTATATTGATATTGTATAATATGAAAAGATTATATTGTTTGTGTATATAACTTAATTAAATATTGATTATGATTATTATTGATGAATGATTTTCTTGAGACGATGAGGTTTTTACTTGTAGACAATTAAGGATAAAATTTGCGTAAATTCCACCCTTCTCAGTTGGCCCTACTTGTGAGATCACAATATTTGGATATATTGTCGTCGTCGTTGTTGTTGATTATTGATGGATGGTGCATGCAGGAGTGGCAAAAGATGGCTTAGTTAGACATTTCTTTCATAGACCATCAAAAGCATATACAACAGGGACAAGAAAAAGAAGAAAAGTCCACACAGATATACAAGGCAATGAAACAAGATGGCACAAAACAGGCAAAACTAGACCAGTTGTGTTAAAAAACAAAGTGAAAGGCCACAAGAAGATACTTGTTCTCTATACAAATTATGGTAAACAAAGAAAACCTGAGAAAACAAATTGGGTAATGCATCAATATCATCTTGGTGATAATGAAGATGAAAAAGAAGGTGAACTTGTTGTCTCAAAAGTATTTTATCAAACTCAACCAAGACAATGTGGTGGTGTTAACAATAACATCAAAAATAATTCATGTCCTCTTCCTCTTCCTCAAGTTAGAACAAGTCAAGTTGGATCTCAATTTGTTCAATGTTTCAATCCAACTACTCTCATATCTTTTGAACATAATAATCCAACGATGACTACTACTTCTCGTCTTCCGAATTTCAATAATCTCCCTAACGCTTCATTTATTCCCTGACCTTTTCTTTTAGATGAGACAATCACACTGAATAAGTTATCGAAACAAAAGAGTAGGGTGGACAGGAGGACTAGCTAGGAAGAATAAGGAAGAGTTCTCTTGTGATTTTTCTATTTTTGATGTGGTTCCAATTTTTATGTATTATTAATGGTATTTACTTTGTACAGTGAGCTAGGCTGAAGAAATAAGTGTACATGACTCTTGAGTGGGAGAGTAACTAATTAATCAAAGTTCAACTGTACAAAGATATCTATATATATAAACTCACTGTTCATTATTTTCTTTTACTAATACTGATCTTTATTTCTATTTATTATATATATATACTGGTAAAATAAAGTACTAATCTAGTTGAAGATAATTGATATTTTCAAGTTTAAGCAAATAGTAAACTGAAGGCAAAATAGCACATAGGAACAATTGTGTTGATATAGTGTATAAACCTGAGCTCTGGGACATGCATTTTCATCTTAAGAGTGAAATATTACAAAGTTGATGATTGTACTTGGTATCCTTTGGCATCAAGATATCGTTAAGCCTGGTATAACCATAGCTATCCAATTCTTGTCGCAGCAGAATAGCCATCTCTCAGAATACATATATATAAATATAGGTCTTCGACTATAATGATATGCATGCAAACACAGCAGTGATGACTGAGACGATATTCCTGCCTGGTGTTCTGCAGTTGGGACACTAGATAGACGATCCTTTCTGCAACAAAACATATCAGACTGGTTACATGGAGTGAGTACTGAGTACAGTGAGTTGCAAGTTTCAACTCCTGCACAACTATATGTTAAAACTTATTGAATCTGTACACTCTTTACATTAGGAAAAATAATTGAGGTGAAAAGGTTTTTACTTGTACACAATAAGAAAGTTCAATCCCAGTTAACTGTATCTGTATCAGTATACAACTTCTCTCTCTCTCTCTCTCTCTCTCTCTCTCTCTCTCTCATGCTCTCACACTCTGTAACGGCTTTCTAACATTAATCCATTCCATTGTTCTTGGACAGTCAAGGCCTCAAACAGCCAGTAATGGTGGCCCGAGCAAATCAAATTGCATGTTCATGGACTACATTGAAAACTCCTTTGAAGTGTATCCCAAACTGGAATCAACTGCAGAACCCATAGAAAAGAAAACTAACATCCATTCGTGTAGGCAAGTACGCATATCCAAATGAAGATACTGTAAACCCTAAGGGACAACTGCAAGCTCGCTTCTATTACAGAAGAAAAAGAAAGAGAGTCTGCAAGCTCACTCTAAATTGTAGTATATAATTCCAAAAGCAAATTATCTTCTCTTTTTTCCCACCACCCCTAGAAGGATCAATAGTGTTTGTACTTGCCCTTACTGGCTGACGTTAGAGGTGCTCGAACACTTGAGCAGGCCAAATTATCTGCAACGGCTTTTGACATAAATTCATTTTCCTAAGTTTTTCCACTGACCAAAATAGTTCTCATTTCTTATTTGAGTAATATAGTTTTCACTAAAAATAGAATGGTTTCTCACTTAAAGGGGTCAACCCCTATTAACCCGACCCATTTTTAACCCACACGAATATTAATGGGTTAGGATATGACCCATTTTCAACCTGCCCATTTGCCACCACTAACTGTGTGGGTATATATATTACCAAGTGCAACTATTCAGTTGAACTGCCCTGATCTGTTTGGAGAGTAGGAAAGCTAGTTGCAACTGAAAAAACAGAGAAGACACTAAGGAGAGAACCTCAAATACAAGGTAAGTGTACAGTCAATTGCCTTGTTGAGCACATGTATGTATCATGCAGGTAGAACAATTCCCAAGCAATTTCCCTGGGCACATGTACCTTTTTGTATGGATTGGACGAAACTCTTTGAGTGGAGAACTAGGATACATCACTAATAATTAAGAGATTCAAGTGGGAGAAACCTCTCATATTAAAGGAGAAAGAAGCGTTAGAGAAACCTGCCTAAAAGGAAGGAACTGTAAGAGATTCAAAAGGAAAACTACTAATGGCATAGTGTATTACTTCTTTTGATCGGTTCAAGAGAGGTATTAGTTCAATGTGAAGGTGCAGGCGATGCTTTTGGAACTTAGATGGTGTAAGAATCACTCAATCAAGGGTCTTTAAAGAAAAAGGATATCTTGTACTCTCCAGAGCAGTAGAAGGAACGACGACTCCAAACTGGTGACCGAAAGATTATACCACAGAAATCAAGACCTCTCTAGCAGATATAAATAATCAGGTTCACCATTGTTACATTGTTACCTAGCAGATAATCAAGTAGCAAATTCAAGGTAAACCTATGGACATCAAAGTCAGTTCTTGTCAAGTCTATGTTGACTGTAAGGAGCTCAGACATGATACTAAGGGCTATCCGAAACTTGGAAAAAATCAGTACCCTTTCTTCATGATCAGATATCAATTTTTTTTTTTTTTTTTTTTAAAAGGCAAACAAAATGCATAACACCATTTACACTGCAGAGTTGAAATAAATTCAGCTCAAATTATAATTGAGGACGACCACCCTCCTATCCTACATGTATATATCTATTGGATTCGAACATACGTGTATATTTCTATTGGATTCCAACGTACACATATATATGTGTTAGATTTGAACATACATGTAGGGGTACTAAACCGCACAAACAAAGGTAGCTACTTTTTTTGGTATGAAGAGGACCTATATAAAATGAGACTACAAGGCAGGTTGGTCTTGTATCACAGCTAGAAGGACCACATTCGACAGTTCTCTCAGTCTCACATTCTTAGTATAAATAAACAATATCGGTTAGGTTTTTATTTTTTGGTCTAGTAACTAACATCTTCAATGCCAAAGCAAACAGGCAATACAGAAAGGATGAAATAAGAAGTTGCCAAATAAGGCCAATAGGAGTAGGTATAGTTGCAAAAAGGAGTCTTTTACAAAAAACTGACAATATCAGGGAAAAGAACTCTGCCGCCAATCCTTAACAAGGGCAAATTGTTTCTAATGGAAAGTTGCAGAGGTTGCATTTATGACATAAAGTATTCATACAATCGAACCCAACTAGCTCGGGGTTGAGGTATAGTAGTAGTAGCAGTAGGTAGCAGTTTATTTCGAGGGGTTTAAGCTGGACAAGTGATTGATCTTGCACCAAGAACACCATCCGGTAAAGAAGTTCTTAGGAAAAATAGCTGAGACTTGAAAGTTGAGGCTGACACTTCATTTGCTTATTTATCGACTAAAATCTTAAATCCTTCAACCAATATTATTGTTCTCCTCAATGTACATTACTCTTATAGAGAGAACAGTGTTCTTTCGTATAACTAGAAGTATGCATATCTAGTACGAAGTTCGATTCCTCAACTACAACAAATTCCAAGCTAGTTGGTGTCTACTATATGAATCTTCATTATCAGTTCACCTCCAACTTAACCGTTTCATCGCAATACTCAACGATTTCAACATCACTAAACATCTTAAATAACACAAAAGATTTCACGCCAATGCAGAATACGAAAAATAACACACAAAAAAATTCGAGCTTGTCAATAATCACCTGTTAAGATTACAAAATTTCGAAGGAGGGAGTCCTATAGTTTCTTCTTCTTCCTGAAAATATAAACGTCAGTCTCCTCATAGGCGTATTCTGGATGTAAATGCTCATGTGGAACCTTTTCGACATCAAACATCTCTCCACAAAGCTCCCAGAACTTCTCATGCGCCTCAGGAGATCTCAGCTGATACCCCAACAAAACGACACCGTTTTCTCCCACCAAAGCATCCATAGCCGACAGCAACGGACCAACCGTCTCCTCCAAGTACACCACATCGGCGGCGATGACGACATCAAACGGCGGGCCGAGTGATTTTATCTGATCCTGATTGGACCAGTTCAACTGAGCCGTCTTCAAACTCTTCTTCAAAACAGGCTTGTTTCGCTTCAGATTGTGCTTTAGGGCTGGCATAACCGGAGCAATATCAGTGATAACGACGTTGTTTAGACCTAATAAGAAAAGCCCCATGGCTGCTACTCCACAGCCGGCTCCGAGCTCTACGCCGCGCTTGTTGTGAAAGTTAAGGATTTCGGCATAGGGATTTGGGTTAACGGAGCATGTTTGAGGATGCCACCGTTCACCGAACTTGACAAGGACTAGTGAACAGGGCCATACACTGGTGCCGACATGCATAGATCCATTGTCTTGATGGAAAGCTAGCTGAGAATCGAGGACTTTAAGGTCGATCACCGGCGAGTCAGTGAACTTCATTATCTCTTCAAGGTCGATCACCGGCGACGGTAACGGCGACGGCTAGTCGGAACTTAATTGAAATTTGAGTGGGTAAATGGGCCAAAAGATTAGAACGTGCAAGGTTTAGTCCACAAAAAATGAATTTGGGCTACGACCCGAGTGTTAAATATTGGGCTTATAAATGGGAAATTTTTCAAAATATCATTATTTTGTTATTTAAGAGAAGAGAAGTCGTCAATACTTTCATTATTTAGTACAAATATTTAAAACAGAACGGAGAAATTAAGGGGAGAGGAAAAAAAACTAAAGATGGAAGTATTGCATAAAACTCTCATCAGTTATAAAAAATAAAAAAAATTAATAAATAAATTTGACATTCCCAAAATCTGATGAATTCTCTCAACTTTTGATTTTCAAGATTTTCATTTTCCATACAAATTCGACGAGATAATTGTTTCTTCCTTGTTCTTTATCTTATTGATATAATTGTCAATTGTATTCTATTTTTGTATATTTGAAATTGATATAGTACGATAAAAAATTGAAAGTGTAATTGAAAATAATTGTAAAGCATAGTATTCAGGTTTTGTATGATTGTAAACAAGTAGTCTATTTTCGTTCGTTTTCTATTTTCGTCCGTATTCTGTTTTAGTTGTAAATTGTATGAACTATGGATAACGTATGACTATTTGAATAAGTTGTATTCCTTAACGAAACAAATATGATCAATGTAATGTATGTTGTAAGCGTTTGTTCTGAAACAAATATAGTTTCAGTATTTATTTTGTATATGTATATGTTAAGGGACTTCTATGAAATATGAAGAATTACTATTGCAAATACATAATATTTATTACTATGATGAAGTTTTGTTCATGATTATTATTATGTATTCAGTAAGTGATATTACTTGAATAAAGTTTTGTTTATAACATGATGCAAGTACAATTGTGAATGCATATATTAGTTACTTAAATCTTGACTTTGTTAACAACTCTACTCCTGACTTTATGAATACAATAAGAATACACTGAATAAACACATCTGAATTCAAAATACAATAAGAATACACTGAATACAACTAATATGTATTTATTTTGGAAATATACAAATAGTGTTACAATGTGTATACATACTTTACGGATACAAACAAGGCTCACACAAAGTACAATTAGTATAAACACATCTGAATCCAAAATCACCCAAAATGAATTCATTAACAATAATCATATAACACAAATACAATAAATACATAAAAATTTCATAGCATACAACACAAATCCAACAAAAGTTCATTAGTAAAATTCGAAATATCATAGTCACATAAAATGTATTCATAAATTATTGAATATCTACAAATGTGAAAAAATATAAAGGAATGAATAAAAAAATGATACATTATCAAAATTAACAAAAACTGATCCCAAAATACAACAAATAAATAACAAGTGAATACAAATACAAACTAATAAATATTGCACGGTGTACATAACAAGAAATTTACAAATATATTCAATACACATTGTTGAACAAATTGTTCTTTAACTTCAACTCAACATGCAAAAATCTAAACATGCAAAAATATTTAAATACTTCTTCATCAACAATTTGGTCTTCTCCGTCATTTTCTTGTACCGTACGAATTACATTTTCAATCTGAATTTGATGAAGACTTTGTTCTTGTCATCTCTCTTCCCTTATTTTAAAAGCATATCTTACAATATTCGTTATTTCTTGAGTAATACATAGATTAAATGATGGAAAATCACTAGAAATTATTTTACTAAGATGAATAGTGTCTCTTAGAATCATCCATTGAAGAGTATTTTATAGTTCTAAACGAGAATTATCCTACTTTCACCAAATAAGAATGACTTAAACAACAATAAAATCAGACAATAAATCTAAAAAAAGAAGATAACGATGAAAATACCTTAATTAGAGGAATTTGTGTGAACCTAGATTTTGAAGATAAAATAATAACCTTTCGGTAGAAGATAATAAGAAAATGGGGTTGAAGAGGAAGAATTTGAAGGTTGAATAAGAATATGAACAAGAAAATATGGAGAGAGAATTTTACGTTTTTTCCTTATGGGATAAACATGGAAGAGATATGGGAAAAATTTGCAGATTTTGATTTTTGTTAAATAAAAATAATTTGGAAAATGTGAACTATGGATGTACATGGGAATATAAATAAATTATTTTTTTAGGAGATAAAATAGGAGTTTAATTAGGATACATATTCTTTTTCAAAATAATGACACTTTTGACATTTTAACTAATATTTTTAAAGTAGTAAGATTTTTACTAATTAAGTTATTGATTTTGACTAATTTGCTAATTTTTCCTACATAATTTTCAGATAATTTCTCCCATTAGCCACAAATATTTGAAAACTTGACACAGACATACAATTACTATATACAATTGACATCATGCAACTCAATATTAATTAGTAATTAATAATTCAAAAAGAAAAAATATGGAATAGCCTAAAAAAAATATGAGGACTTTTTATAGTTGTTTTTAACCAGCAAGCAACCAACGTTAATTAAAAAGATGTGGGAGTATTTTTCTTCCTTATTTTTAACTTATATAATTAAGGAAGCTAGCTTTTCAGTTTCTTTGAATTCTCAAATTCAACTTTGTTATCACTCTATTTTTTTTAAAAAATAAATAAATATTAAGCACGGTTTACAATAACATAAATATATATTTGAATGCTCGTAAGCAATAAAATCAAAAGTTTGACGTTTTAAATAAAGTAAAATTTACGAATAATGTCATCAATTCTGTATCATTTAATGTTTAAAGTGAACCATTATAATCATTTTATCAAAGACTAGTATAGATGTAAATAAAAGAAACTTCAAGCGTTCATAATTTTGGCCTTGGATGTTAGTTTCGAATATTGAAAAACTTTATTTCATGTTTCATACATCATTTGAACTTATAAATACCTATAATTACCCATTCGAACTAACACGTATAATTTATTAAATCATCACAAACACCCAAAAGAAAATTTGATCAAAAAATTACATACAATCAATGTGTGCTTCTCTTGAAGGCAAATAATGTATAATACCATATCTTTTAGTACGTAATGAATTAGGTGAGTCATGACTTATGAAAATTGTAGGTCAATGAGTTTTCTTTCAAATGTCACCTATTTTGTATCAAATAATGTTTTAAATAAAGCATTATGACCATTTTACTTGAAACTATTATACACCAGAGAAACTTCGAATGTTCATAATTTTGGTTTTATAAATCAGTTTCAGTTATAGAAAAATTCTATTTCATGGTCCAGACCACCTTTGAACTTATATACATATAATTACCCATTCGAACTAAAACATATAATTTATTAAATCATCACAAATACCCATAAAAAATTTTGGTCAAAAAACAACATGAAATCAATGTGTCATCTATAAAAAGCAAACACTGTATACTACCATATCTTTTAGTACGTAACGGATTAGGTGAGTCATTACATATGAAAATTATATGTTAATGAGTTTTCTTTCAAATGCAACCAACTTTGTATCATTTAATGTTTATAGTAAAACATCATGATCATTTTATTGGAAACTGTAAATAAGAGAAACTTCGGACTTTCATAATTTTGGCTTTAGATGTTACTTTCGGACATAGAACAACTCTATTTCATGTTCCATACCTCATTTGAACTTATAATACCTATAATTATCAATTCAAACTAACACACATTATTTGTAAAATCATCACAAATACCCACAAAATTTTTTTGTCAAAAAACTACATGCAATCAGTGTGTGCCTCTCTTGAAGGCAAATAATGTATACTACCATATCTTTTAGTACGTAATAAATTAGGTGAGGCATAATATATGAAGATAGTAGTTCAATGATTTTTCTTTAAAATGCCACCAATTTTGTATCATTTAATGTTTAAGGTAAAGTATTATGACAATTTTACCAGAGATTAGTGTAGTTGTAAATAAGAGAAAGTTCAAAGTTTCATAATCTAAGCTTTACATGTTTTTTTCGCGTGTAGAAAAATTCTATTTCACGATGCATACCTCATTGGAACTTATAAATACTTATAATTACCCATTCGAACTAACACATATAATTTATTAAATCATCACAAACATCCACAAAAAGTTATTAATCAACCCACTAAAAAAAAGTAATCAAAAGACGGCGACTACTTTTAATGTAAAAAAAAAAGATTATCGTTGCTCAATTAACGTGTATTAATTATCACATAATTGATACTAATTAATCAAATAATATAAGAGGCAATCTTTTTTTATTAGAAACTATAATAATACGTATGCAAAAATTATACAATAATGGAGTTGCAATTACATATTGTATACATTAAAAAATCTATAAATATACACAAAAAAATCATTCATAAAAATAGGCGTGTAAATTTTATTGATGTATATAATAAATGTAGCATGTATACATAAGCTTGTAATGTATACATAAGAATGTTACCAACAATTACAGGTTATAACTATAATGAATACAAGAATGAAGTTAATATGATAACTATTAAAATTTATTTTTATTCATAAATTGTACATGTGATTCTTGTTATGTATACGATAACTGCGCTATGTATACATTGGTTGTTATCTATGTATTCATTGGTCTATATTCACCAAATAAATTTGTATATATTTATTCAAATTGAGATTGACATTTATTGGTATACATTGGTTTGTATTCAAGAAAATCAGCATTCTATTTTTCTACGAAGATATTATGAGAACAATTATTACCCATGAAATTGAAAACAAAAATTCAAATACTATAATTTGAATTTTTGACCAAAAAAGTTTAAATTTTTTTAATTTCACAAATCATGATATTTCAACATTAATTGAAAAAAACACACTACATAATTATATATTAAAAGAAGATTTTAGGAGGATCAATGGATAAACATACATCTAATCTGCATAAACAAAATAAATTAATGAGAATAAAAGAAATAGAATAGCAACAAATATACATATGAAAAAAGATTTTAGAAAGAAAAAAAAAGATTAATAACATAAATTTTCGCAAAAACAAAATCGAAAAAACTTCAATTCCACAAATTATGAAATTCAACAATCAATTGGACAAGAACAAAATATATATAAAAAATTATTATTAGAAGTATCCATTAATAAACATATAGTTATATTTTCATAAACAAAATGAGTTAAAAAGAAGAATAGAAAATTTGGGAGAGAAACAAATATACGTATAAAAAGAATTCAAGAAAATAAAAGAGACAAAAAAGAGAAGATACCTATTATAAAATGATTGACAAACAAAAAGAAGAGGTAAAAGAAGAATGATAAAACAATAAATTTTATCTTTTTTAAGAAAAAAAAAAGAGCAATCAAACGTGTTTAGAGAAAAATAAGGAGAACAAAATACATTTTTTAAGAAAAAACAAAATAACTATTGAATGCCAAATAAATAAAAGAACGTCCTTTTTTTTTTGCCAATAAATTTAAAATGGGTTATTTTTTGCCAATTTAGTTTATAGGTTGTCATGTTGTGCCATTTATTCCTAATCTTACGTAGAAAACTGTATATCCAAATGTAACTTCAAGTTTCAAAAATTACAATTTTGAATACTCAAAATTCTAAATTTCAAGTTCAAAATCAATAACCAAGCAGGAGCTTAATATCTTCATGAATACGTAATAAGCGTCTAATTTAGATCATAATAATTTTCGATCTACTCATTTATTAGTTCAACTTATTTTGATTTGCACAAATTCCATATAATCTTCCCTTTTAACTTAGTAATTATAAGTTTTTAACTCTTTCAATTTTTTTAAAACTCCGTCCTTAATCAAACTAAGACAGAGTGAGAGTAGTATTTTGTCCACACCTCAATCATGCATGAAGCAAAATATCTTTGTTAGTTATAACATAAACTTTGTTTATCCAATGTGCAAATAGGCCACAATTAGGTTAATTTAATTTTTTAAAAAAAGCCCATATCTTTTATTTTATTTTTCCTTTTTAAAGTGGCAAACAAAGTGGAATTAAGGGCCCTACTTTGAACATTTGAACCCCTTTTTTTATCCTACAAACTAGCCTTTTTTCTCTTATAATTCTTCCTATCATCTATCTGTCAAGATTTATTTATCTTAAAATTATAGCATCCATTATTAGTTAGTGGAATTCCTGTTAAGGTGAATTAAAATCCTAATTAAATGGTTATTAATATCATGTTTAAGATTGAAACATTTCATTATCAAATTGAATGAATGTTGTCTTATTTATAAAAAGTGAATCATAGGATTACTAGGCAATGGATATATATATATATATATATATATATATAGGGACCATCCAATACACCTGGAGTAGGAAAAAAATAGAGATGAAAATTTGTGAGAGTGGATACTTTTAGCTTAACTTTTGCTTTTCCAAAGAAATTAAATTAAGGAAAAGATTCTTTACTTATTAGTCATGAGCACTCGATAGGGATAGGGTGTCAAATGGACGAGTTGGTCTGGAGAACTGAACATGTCGAAATGTATCGAATTATTAGTAAAATAGAGATTACGTTAAAAATAAGGTTGGTCTGGAGAATTTAACATGTCGAAGTATATCAAATTATTAATAAAATAGAGATTACGTTAAAAATAAGTTAGGTTAGACGGACTAAGAATTAATCTAATGAAATTATTTTTATGTCCAATTAGTGAAATTTTGAGTGAATTGAGCTGATTATTAAATTTTAGGCCATATTTTACATTCCTAGCACTCACTTAAGCATATTATCATTATTTAAATCTTTGATCAGATCTTAGCATGTCATCCTACATTAAGGGGGAAAAAATTGAATTAGTTATGGAATTTATCGCTAATTTGTCACTAAATATTCATTTATGTACATAGGTAAATAGTCGTTAGCATATAGTTGGTCGTTAAGATGCTGTTAAGTATGAATTATTTTTTTTTATATAACCACTCCTCCAAAGCTAACTCTCTTCTTTTGTTTCTTTAGTGATTCAAACTCGCAATTTTAGAGTTGAAAATCGCAACACATCTCTAGTCCATAATTGAATTGGACTAGCAACAACTTCATTGCTTTTTTTTTTTTTTTTTGTAGTGTACTAATTAATTACGATTTCTTGAGAAAATCCTATAATTGTATCCCAAGTCTTCACGAAATTTACGTTACATCACAATCATATAAAATAAATTACCAAAGAGCAATATTTAGCATCTTTGTTACAAAGTCTTATCTACCAAAAAGATTAAAAAAAAAAAAGTAGTTCAATAAAATTATTTGTGCCATAGAAAACCCTTTTAACAACTTTTTAGCCAACATGATTAAACAGTAGACACAAAATCACATTCAAAATCAGACGTACGTGGGAAGAATTTTCATTATTGAAACTTTACACTCATATTTGTCACACTCAACTAATTATATATGACACCTACCTTATATTATATGCTTCAAACTATTGCAAATTTGACCGGCAATCAATCAATCATACATGGGAAGTTACACATTTGTTCGAGTGTCCGAAAATAATTATATCGACTAGTAAAAAATATATGTTATCTTGTATATAACATATATAGATATATATATGTCAGTTATTATTTTGATGAGCGACTATACTGTACAGTTATTTTGTTAAAAGGGGATATTATTAGGTTTGCTAGTTGCCAATGTTTTAAGTAAAGTGACAATTCCATTATTGTATACAAGAAGACACTATAGCGTATTCTAGTTTTAACAGATTTTGTCTCTCAATAATTCATTTTCATTATCTTTGAAAAAGTAAGTTTGAATTCTTCAATTTGTAGGTCATCTTTATAATCATTGATAAATGGACTTACTATTAGTCATGGAATATGAAAGTTTATAAAGTTTATCTTACCTATGTCATAATATAAATATAAAGCTAGCTCTTAAATAGATGAGAAATACTTATTATTATTTTATTATTACAAGTTCAATTAGATAGAATGATGATTGGTTGGTGACAAAGGTGAAACAAATAAAAAAATCATAAATTTCAATTAGACCCCTGAGATTTGTGAAGTTGCACTTAGGCTCTATGATAGAAGTCAAGGGACATTATGGTCATTTGCATCAATAGTAACGATTTATATAGAGTTGTAAAAATAAATATGATTGAGATGAAAAGTTTTAACGTTTTAAAAATGAAATTATTAAGTTCAGTTTTAACAGCCTTGTGATCGCTCATGATTCACTTAAAGCCTAGGTCAAATTCTCCAATTTGTTAAGACTATGCCAACCATATTAATTCCTTTGCAAGAGAATTTCCTAAATTATGAAAAGTGGCATTTAATTCATTTAGTTTTAATGTAATGTATTAAGTTATCTTGGTGTATTACATTACCACTTTCTCAAACCTCAAGGAGTTAAGTGTCACTTTCCAAAACTTTAAATTAAAGTGTATAAGTGGATATTATCTTACAAAAATAAAATATGAACCTTATTGTTGAATTTACTTGGTGGACCACTTTGATGACTTGTTAAAAGAGGCTCTTTTACGTGATATCTATTTTCCTCCGATCTCAAATATTAGGTCGTTTTCAAAAATTTTATTTATTTTATACTATTCTATATTTTGCAAATTAAAAAAGTCAATTATTATATTTTTTTTCTTTAAATCTATCTTTCATGTGTTACTAATTGTGTTGTATAAGGGAAAAAACAAAATATATATAATTTAAACAAATACTTTTGCAATCAAACTATTATATTGTCTTTTTCTTAAAGGCATTCAAGAACCTTAAAATAATAAAGATTATATGTAATGGAAGTAATACCAATATTTTTATTTTTATTTTTATTTTCTTTTCTTTTGGGAGAGGAATGTGTCAAATAGCTTGAGGAAAGGATTTGACTAAAAAGTGAAATTACAATTATTTATTCAAAAAACAAAACAAAAGAAATTACAATTATTACAGTGCATGCTCCAATTTCATATATTGCAAATTGTAAATTTCAAAATTTGTAAGTGTTGTATGTTCTCATCACCAGAAAACACTTTTAATTCTATACCAAAATAAAAAAACAAAAAGATATAGTACTTATAATTGATCTAAATATTTAATTTGTGTTTGATGAATGCATTGAATAGGCATAGTAACGAAATTATACACATTGTAGAGCCTATAAAGGTTAGTACAATTTAAAGGTTAAATTAAGGGTGTAGCATTTAGCCTAGCTAGCGGGATGAAAATCATGAAAGATTAGAAATCAAATATTTTTTCGTGAAATTACGAGACAGTAAGTACTTGATTGATCGAAGTAAATTAAAGTCAAAAATTATTTTTGAATAGTAAAGTTCAAAATTTAAATGTTACTATAACAAATGTTACACAAAATATATGAATTATGTATTAACGATATATATAACTTAAAATAGATAGTTATTAATTAATATGCAAAACCAGAGAGGAACAAAATGTGGCCTGGATGGCTGAGTAGCAAACAGCATATTCAAACTTTAATTAGCTTTGAAATATAATTAACTGATAAAAGACCAAAAGAATATTCATCCACCTATCTACTTTGCTTCACCAAGCTCCATAACTTTTTTTTCGAATTTAATCACGGGTTTCAGATTTAAACTTACGAAAAAATTATTTTTTTGCTTTTCATAAATGGGCTTGCAATGGGCTAATCTAGATATTTTATTTCAGAGGCGGAATCAGATAGGATCAAGGAATTCATTCAAATCTTTTTCGAAAGAAATTATATTATTTATATATGATTAAAATTAATTTTTTTTATGTATACATCGTAAATGTTAAATTCTTTTGACTAATCTGTGCATGTGCATTTCATATTTTAGATCATCTTAATAAATTTTTGGCTCACGATATCAAACGTTGAATAAATAAATAAAAAATAAATTTTTTCTGTTAATGAAATTCCATAAAAAAAGAAGTGAAGAAAAATGAAGAAATTAGGATTATATATTAATTATATATAAAGGTTTATATTCTCCACCTTTTGATAAGTAAAAAGCTTTTTGGGTTTCCCTAATAGATAGATTCCTAGATCCAAATCTATCATTCTTTATTTATCTAATATCAAGTTTTAAAGGTTAAAATAAATTTGAATCTTCTATTTTCCAGGGAAGTTTAGTAAAATTATCATTTCTTTTTAAATTTGCAAAATTATATATGGTGTATTTATTTATTAATTGTTCACTTTTCAAATTTAATTGGTTCTTGTTTCAACTCTAAGAAAATTAAATAAGCAGGTTCAAATGGATGTGATTAGGGGTGATAAAGTAGCCTATAATACATTAAAGTCAATCCATATTGACCTATACAATTTAGTTTATCTAAAAATTAAGTTGATTTGGGTTAATATATAGTCCAAATATTGGATCCGTGAAAAATATTATAAAAATATTTTTAGATTTTATATTTATTTATTTGATATGTAATATACAATTATTAATAAAAAAAATTAAGTAAATAAACAAAATTTAAGAAAATAAATTGACACCACTTGCCTATAAGCTTGAGTCGAGTCATCAAAAAAGTTATGATAAGCTAATCTTATTTTCAAGATTGAATTTCCGTCTTTTTTTATATAGTGGATTGGTCTTTTTACTCTTTTTTTTTTTCTGCCGAATGAATTTTCATTTTGAAAAATGATTAATTATAATTTCTTATTTCGTCATGGATCAGGTGCTATGTCCGATATAGTCATCTATCACACGACTCTCAAACCCAACATGTGGTGGATTCTGCTAAATAAAATCATAACGCAAATACTTTGAGATGCCCTTCCCATCATCCATTCCTTGAATACAATAAAATTTCACATCTGACAAATCGTTCACTCTATATTTCCTCCCATAAATGCATGAGGGTTGTCATCGACATTCCTTCATTGCAAAATATTATTGTGTGGCTAGTAATTTTTTTTTGTTTCATATATATTATATCTTGAAAACTCATGATTTCAATGTAATTTTACTTTTTTATATTTTAAAATTCATTATTCAAAATTATAAGATAAAAAGTATACTATTTTCAAACTCATTTATTTGCATCAAAGTTGTGTAAGCAATTTGTCTTATTGTGTTGAACTAAATTACAAAACAACAACGTAAACATCATACATAAATCCCTTTAACCAAAAAGAAATCTTGTGCCATATCTATTTGGATTTTCTTCATAGTTATACTAAACGACATATATTCCATTCCTAATTCTCATCGATCATTGAAACCAAATATTTTTTAAAATTAGAGGAAAATCTCACATGAAATTTGACTGAGTTTTTGATTAACATATAGACAAAGCTAATAATTCTTGAAATTAGGAAATACTTTAATTAATCTACCTAAGCTATAAAAGGTAAAAATAACTAGATTTTCCTTCAATTTCAAAAGTAAAAGACAAACAAAGAAACAAACATACCCTTGGTGACAACGTTTTACTTTTCCCCACACCTTTTTTTTTTCCAAAAATCTAAAATTTTATATACTATCACTATTATATATATATATCAGTATATTTTAACTTGTTATAACATATTATATTGTATTATTTAATTTTATAACTAATCTCACAATTTTATGAATGATCATTGAATCTCTTTCTGAAATAACTCTCACATATTATTATGCTTTTTGTGAGATCAAAACATTTATGCAACAAGCAATTTCGCTACTATTACAATTGTAACTATTGTTCACCTTCGATCACCTTCTTATTATCAGGTCATCAATTTTCTCGACATTTTGATAGTACGCAAACACCGTCAAAACTTATACACGATTTTCTAAATTATTTAATAGCGTAAATTAAATGGACTATGTACAATAACATTGTTTATCTCAATACTTATTGTGGTTGCTATCGTAAAATGTCATTGCAGAGAATATATAATATAACATTATTAACAAATTAAAATCGATTCCAACAAAAATTTGAATGTTATATATAGTGAAATATTATTACATATATAGGATGACTGTTATATAGAAATGAAACTGTAATTATTATATCTCACTTTTTTAATGATTCGAACTCACAAACTTAAAATTAAACGGGAAGAATGCTTATCGTTCAAGCGACCAAATAAGGAATCTAATTTTTGAGGGATAAAGAAGAGGAGTAATTAATTAGCTGGACCTTGAAAGTTGAAGCCTTTGAGAGGTGTGTGAGAATATTCCATAGGCAAGAAAGTTCAAGAACTAAATTCCAAAGATTAAATATTAAACAAAAGATATAAAGTGAAAACATAATTAGATTATGATTAAGAGTTTAATTAAACAGGAAAAGTCAGCCCACAACCAGACGACTGCTCATACTTCTAAAAATTCACTGCTTTTGTCAGTTCTTTGTCTTTTTTTTTTTTTAAATTTTATTTTAAACTTTCCACTCTTCTCTAAACTTTATTTAATTAACTTCTTCTAATTTTTATTATATTATATATTCAACCCTAACCCTACTACTAGTCATATTATACCAGTCAATGAAATTCTTTTTACATGACTAATTAATTAGTAGGGTAATATTCAAACTTACTATAACTATATACTAAAAAGGTATTCTTGGTGATTCAAAATTTAACGTCTTTTATACATTTCCCAAAATGAACAATTCTTTTATCACAAATTATTCACAATTTATCTATAACGTAGTTCGATCGATCAAGTATATTAAAAATTCAAATTATCAATAAATTCAAGTTTTATGCGAATAAATTAACGATACTAAGAAAAATAATAGAAGTTATCTAAACTTTAAGGTAATTAGAAATAAATTGCTATGATAAAAAAAATTTAAAGAAAAAATGTTTATTGATTATTTCTATTATTTTGATTGAATCATTAAAAAAGAAAAAAAAATAGAAAGCCTCCTAATACTTCAATAAAATCTGTTTTCACAATGCATTTTTCAGTGATCTAATTCGATTGATAAATTATGTTTATAGTACAAATTTATCGTCGATCAATAATGAAAAAAAAATTGTTTCAAAGTATTTGTACATTTTGAAAGCTGATACAAGTAAAATCATTGAAAAGTTGCAAAAAAAAAAAAAAACAGAAAGAATATATGAACAAGGCTCTTCACATACAGTAAGAATAATTGATACCAAATAATTTGTGTCACCTTAGCTTTGAGTAGAGTTGAGAATTTAGAGCTCATATTATTATTTTTGTGTCAGAAATAGATACCACAATATTACAAATATTCCTTTAAGGGAAAAAAAATGAATAAAGACATATACTTTAATTCACATCCATAAAAAAAAAAAAAAAAGCCACAAAGTTTTTGCCTTTATTTAAACTCATCTAACATTCAACAAAAATCATCCAACAATCAAACTTCTACTAGATATATCCAGTTTGAACTAATTCTTCCAAAAGAAAAAAAAAAGAGAAGAAGATGAAATTAAAGGATTGACTCAATTTCGCTATTATTCGATAAAATAGTGTAATCAGAATTTTTAGTAAAGAGAATTATATATATAGAAATAAACGTATCAAAATTAAAAAATGTTCAATATTTACTATATATCCATAAAAATAATAATTTAACTATCACGTACAAAATGTAATTATTCAAACAAAGGGGTTCAGATGAATCCATCTTCACTCCTGCTTGATAGATACATATCGGTCGATTCGTTCGAACTTAATATTTTCAATATGTAAAATATGTTGGGAATTAAACACACAACACACACAAATAATCTAGAGAAAAGAGAAACGGAACGCAAACGGGACACACAAGAATTTAACGTGGTTCGGTTTCCCTACTCCACGACTGTAACAGGAGGATTTTATTTCACTTGTGCTCCTTAAGAATTACAAATACAAGGATCATATTTATAGGAAAACCAAATAGTTAACCTAGGGTTTCAGTAATGGGTCGGGCCGGCTCACAAGCCTCCACAAAGCCCAACAATCTCCCACTTGGAGGCTTGAAGAATTTCAACTGCCATCCACTTAGAACACTTGTATGTCTAGTAATCTTTTTCAACTCTCTCCTGCTACAGCGGCCTTCTCATCAGTCAACTGAAAGGCCCGTTGAAGCTCCCCGAAGCTTCAACACATCAGTCACGGCTGAAACTGCCCTTGACTCGTCCTCGGTCCCTACCGGCTCCCACTTGAGACACGAACTGCCGGATCCTAGAACTCCCTGAGAACAAACACTCTCCATACTCAGCAAGATATTTTCTGGAGACGTATCAACAGCTGGAATACTGGTTCTCTTGACCCACTGTCTTCTAGGAGCCTTGGCTGAAGCACGGCCGGTGCTCCCACTGCCACAAACGCCTCTGACTGGTCTTCCTGAACCTTTCCTTGCTCGTTCATCCTGAATCTGACCTGTGGCTCTGGGTTTCTTTCTTGCAAAGACAACCTTCTTCTGCCCACGAGATTCTGTGAACCGGACTTTGTTTTTCTTCTGAACTGGGACGGTCACTCCCTCAGACGGTAATCCGACAATATACAACGATCCTCTTTTTGTTCCACGAGCCATGACAAGATTGCCCCTCACGACCTTCCACTGCCCATTTCCGAACTTCACATGATGTCCCTGTTCATCCAACTGCCTAACAGAAATCAAACTTTTCGTCAAGCTTGGAACAACTCTGACATCCTTCAAGGTCCAGAAACCGACTGGCGTCTTCAGCACCATGTCACCCATGCCCGTAACATCAAGAGCTCTATCGTCTGCAAGCCTTACCTTTCCAAAGTCTCCAATAACCAGATTCTGCAGTGCTTCACTGCTGTGGGTAGCGTGAAAAGAAGCACCAGAATCCATGACCCAGGAATCCACATTGCTCTCCGCGCAACAGATAAACAAATCCTCGTCGGCGCTGTCTTTTGCAATGTTGACTTGTTTGTCTTTCTGGCATTGATTCCTGAAATGCCCCACCTCCTTGCAGTTCCAACATGTTACACCTGAGCCATCCCGAGCCTTCGACTGACTCATTCTTCGGTTCCTGCTCCCACTACCTCTGTTATTTCCTCTGCCTCTGACGACGTTTAGCATATCACCTGATGATTCTCCAGAACTCCTTCTTCTGACATCCTCGCCAAGAACGAGATCACGAATCTTCTCAAAGGTGAATCCATTAGGTCCCACTGAACTGGCAACTGCTGTAACCGTTCCGGACCAACTGTCAGGCAATGATGATAACAGTAGTAAAGCTTGAACTTCATCATCGAACTTAATGCCAACTGACAAAAGTCTGGCTAAGATCGAATTCAATGAGTTGATGTGCTCGGTAACTGAACTGCCTTCCTTCATCTTTGTGTTCACCAACTCTCTAATCAGAAAAATTTTGTTTGCTGCAGATGGCTTCTCGTACATGTTAGACAAGGCTTCCAAGATGCCTTTCGCTGTCTTCTCCTTAAGAATGTTGAACGCAACATTCTTGGTCAACGAGAGTCGGATAACTGACATAGCTTTCCGATCCAAAACTGCCCACTCTGCATCAGACAATTTTCCTTGCTTGTCACCCAACACTACGTCCAAATCTTTCTGAACCAGCAAATCTTCAATCTGCATCTTCCACCAACTGAAATCTGTACCATCGAACTTCTCAATTCGGAACTTCCCATCTTCTGTCATCTCAAAGGACTAAATGAGATACTCGGTACAACTAATTTCAGATCTTGGTAATTTCGTCAGAAATATTGCACCACAAAAAAAATCGCACACACCTTCGGCAATTCCCTTAACGGCGTCTTGCACGGCTGTAGCTTGCGAACGGCGGCGGCACACTCCTTCCTGCACACAGTTCTTCACACAAGAACCCTAGGTGACAATTTCTCACAATTTGTGTTACAGTGTTGTTGAAACCTCGCTCTGATACCAATTGTTGGGAATTAAACACACAACACACACAATAATCTAGAGAAAAGAGAAACGGAACGCAAACGGGACACACAAGAATTTAACGTGGTTCGGTTTCCCTACTCCACGACTGTAACAAGAGGATTTTATTTCACTTGTGCTCCTTAAGAATTACAAATACAAGGATCATATTTATAGGAAAACCAAATAGTTAACCTAGGGTTTCAGTAATGGGTCGGGCCGGCTCACAAGCCTCCACAAAGCCCAACAAAATATATATGTTTATTTGTAAAAATATATTAAAATTTGAATGAACAATATAATTGAACCCATAAATATATTCAAATATCTCATTAAATTTAAATTTTGAATTCGTTTCTGATATCGAATACGATTGATGAGAGATTTAAGCTATTGTTAATAATGCATGGTGGGACTATCATGGTCAATTTTTTCATTATAAGGACGATTATTCCCTTTTATGTTTGTGTGTGTGTTCGTCGTTTCCTTTGGAATTTATATCTATTTTTTTTTTCTTTTGGAATTTACCTAATTGTTTCTATAGTTGGGCACATGCATTTTTTTCTTTTTTTTCTTTTTTCTTTTTACATTCATCAATTATTAAGGATACAAAATCAATTCACTAAAAAAAAAAAAATAACTACTAACTTCTATCATTAAATGACTCGTACCTAATAGTTTTTTGAGATAAGTATTGATAACACCTTTAAATATATACTTTCATGTTTAAGCTATTGACAACCTTGAAATTATCGTTATATTTGGCTAATTGAACTTAAATACATTCCTAATTTTACAACATGCCTGAAATACAATCCAAAAATTCTCGCTGAATTTAAGAAAATTTTCAACACTTCACTCGACTTTGTATTAAGAGTCACATGCTCCTACGAGACTACTTGCGATGTCATGTGGCTGATCATAGATGTATCTAAATTTAATTGTTCAAGTAAATTAATATTTTTAAAACTATTAATAGTGAAGAGATAAAACTAATAATTCATGACGACAAGTATATATTACAAAACTTCAAATTTTTTTCTTCTTATTAGTGATTTTTTAAGTTGTTTACTTGTAGAGTATATTATGGGAAGAGTCAATGGTGTGTCGTTTAGTATTTGATCAGTTTAGTTTGGAATTACCTCTATCTGATTTAATACTTAATTAACCAGTCAAATAATCTAATAATGGATTAATTAATTTACTGTTTTAATTTATGGCAAAATGATTTAAGACTTTTATATACTTAGCTTGCAATCTTTCTAGGACTAGGAAAAGCTTCCAACTTTTCTTTTTCAAAAAATAGCAAATTAAAGAAGCTTTTAAAAAAATAAAAATCTTAGCATTTAAAGTTTATTTACACTCTCCATTCTTTACCCAATATTCCTAAAAATAAGAAATGTTTTTGCTAATTTATCCTTAATTAAATAGTACATATCTAATATATTTCTTGATTATAATTACATAAAAATCCACTAATATCTAAATAAGAATTATGTTTAATACTGCTTAGTTTATTATTTTTTTTTAAAAAAAAAATACCACTTAATATAATATTAATATAAATAAGAGAAAGTAACCTTTAAAGGTTTTCATTGACACTACAAGAAAGGAAAATATATGAGTCATGAACACTTTAAATTAATGGAAAAATCCAAGTACCATATATGTGGTGTTTTCCTATCAATTTATTCAAAAAAGATATCCTTTCATTCATGAATATATGCACTTTGAGTAACAAACATATTATTTCTCGAGAATCTTAGTAGTTTAGTTAGTTGATTATCTGTATCCTCACTTCGTTGTTGAAGGTTTGATTCCCACGCTGTAATCGCCTCCCAGTTTCAAACATATTAATTCCCCTTTCTTAAGTAAATAAAATAAGTTACACATTGATAGAATTAAGTCAAAAATTCAGAGGATATACTAGTTGAAGTGTTTTGTTTTGCAGTCTGAAGAATCTTAAAAGTCATATCTTTCCAGCATCCATGTGTCCAAAAGAAAAGTTCAAAAAAGGTGAGAAAACCACTTTTGTCACCTATTTTTCAAACTCACTATTCTTATAAATATAAACACCATAAATATTTATATATTTCCCTCTAAAGCCAAATAATATGAACAAAAAAAAAAAAACAAGGAAACTCAGCTTTTACCTCAAAATCTAACCAAAAAGAAAAACACCCAATATAGTTTTAGTTATAACACTTTCAACTTAGTAATTTTACATAACTAGGTCATTTTTACCTATTATAATAGGTAGAATGTTTTATTTTCATAATCACATGTCTCACATTATCTTTAAGTAAACTTACTTATAAATATATTTGCTTAGTAACTTGATATATAGTCTTTAGAACTATCAACTTTATTGTTGATCCTTTGCTATTTTACTGATAACTAACTTTGTCACTGATCCGTCGCTATTTACTGAAATCTATCGCTAAATAGGATTAACAATGAATTTTATGTTTTAGCAATAAGATTTGTTTCGTTGCTAAATCCAATTTTTTTTTCAAGTATCATATACTTTGGTGAATATATTACTTTAAGTTCATGATCCTACTATATATATATATATTTGGGGTGGGTGGGGGTTTGTGGCAAATAGTAGAGCATTTAAGAACATATATTAATCATATTAATAGACACTATTTACCTATGGTAATTGGAGTATAGTATTATAAATTATTAATAAGAGATATCAAAAGAACAAAAAGGAAACAATTATGGGATAATCATTCCAATGAAAAGTATGGAGTCTTCACCTTTCTCCAGTCCTCATCATATGTGTCATCATGCACCTTGTTTTGTGTTTTTTGCCAACCCCCCACCCCCCTTCTTTTCTACACAAACATATTTTACTTTATTTTTAATTTTGAGCTAATTTTTGCACACCTCGATTAATTTTACACAATATCTGTCATCTTTTATCATTAACATGTATTAAATAACTCTATTCACCAATACTAAGATCTCAATTAATTTCATAGAATATCTAACACCTCTCATCAATAGCATATATCATATAACTCTGTTTACCAAATTTAGGATATATGGAAAGAATCATAACCTACTTTTATTTTCAAAAGAATATACATTTAATTAGTACCCCACCCCCATATTTTTTTAACTTTTCACCACCTTCCATGTTTAATATTACTATAGTAATATTAAAAATTCCGACAATAAGCAGTTAAAAGACTGCAGTATATGAGAATGTGTGCATTAGAGAGAGATCTCATATTTTCTCTTCCTATATACTCCCACTCTTATATTTTCTCCTTTTCATCTCTTCTCTTATAAATTCAACCAACAAATACATAGATCTAAATAATCAATCTTTCAAACTTATGCTACATATCTTTCTTGGCATCATAAATAAAAGGTAATTTTTTTTTATAGTATATATATATATTTTTATTTTTTTTGCTTAGAGATCAAGTTTTAGCAATAAGCTAACAATTTTAATAAATATATATTTTTGTAGATTGAATTAAATCTCATCTAAGATGACTGAAGAAGTGATATCAAATGGATTTACTCATGATAACTCAACTGAAGGATCTAATCCTCCTCCTCTCAAGAAAAAAAGAAATCTTCCAGGAAATCCAGGCAAGTTTATATTCTGAATCTCTTTAGTGAAAATTCTGGCTCTGTCACTGGTCGCTACAGTAGGTTTACAAGCTATATATCATCATGTATATTCATATGTTTTTTTTTTTTTAAATACTAATATGTTGTCATGATCACCAGATCCTGAAGCAGAAGTGATTGCCTTGTCACCAAAGACACTGATGGCCACAAATAGATTTTTGTGTGAAATATGTGGTAAAGGGTTTCAAAGGGATCAAAATCTACAACTTCATAGAAGAGGACATAATCTTCCATGGAAGTTAAAGCAAAGAACTTCAAAAGAAGTGAGAAAGAGAGTTTACGTTTGCCCGGAAAAGGTGTGTGTGCATCATCATCCTTCAAGAGCTTTAGGAGATCTAACTGGGATCAAGAAACACTATTGTAGAAAACATGGAGAAAAGAAGTGGAAATGTGATAAGTGTTCAAAGAGATATGCTGTGCAATCAGATTGGAAAGCTCACTCTAAGACTTGTGGTACTAGAGAATATAGATGTGATTGTGGCACTATTTTCTCAAGGTAAATTTATTAATCTCCAGATAACCTGTCTTGTTTTCAAGATTACGAATCTCATCTTTTTGTCAAGTGTAATTACTTGTAGAAATAATCATTTGAATGGATCTTGAACTCTAGTTATTCTATGATTGTGATGTGTTTGTCTATTTACACATGAACTTGAAAAAGAGTTGAAATTAATCTTTTTTTTTCATCTTTGTTTTCATCACTTTTTTTTTAGTGGGTAGTTTAATGAAGACAAAATAGCTGTTTGTAATATTTTTCTTCACCTAATTGGTACTACTATTACTAGGATCCTATAGACTAGTACTAGTACACCTTTTTTATTTTTCACTTTCCTCCATTTTCATATTCATTAGAAAGTCTTTATTTTGTTTTTCTCGTTTTTCTATTTGAACAAAAACATTATCTTAATCGTTCAGATGATTGACTATCTAAATTTTTACTTGAGCAGGAGAGATAGCTTTGTGACTCATAGAGCGTTTTGCGATGCATTAGCTGAGGAGACGGCTAGAGTTACTGCAGCATCTAATATGCACAATCCATTAGCCATGGCAAACAACATCAACTACCATTTCATCGGTGCGCCATTAGGGCCAAACATGGCACAACATTTCTCTTCTCTCTTCAAACCAGTTTCCAACAACAACAACAACAACAACAATAACAACGAGAACTCGGATCCAATGAGAAGAGATCAGCTCTCACTTTGGAATAATATAGGTGTGGCTCAAGAGCAAGATCAAATCGGTATCAATATCAATAATCTCCGCGAAATACATCAAATTAATCCCCTTTTTCATCATACTTCAGCACCAGCACCAGCACCAACACCAACACCAACACCAGCTTACGATGCAAATACGCTTCTTGCATCATCACGTTCAAATGCTCCACCAGTTAGTTATAACAACACCAATCATATCAACTGGGATCAGTTCATCGGTAGCAAAATCTCTCCAATTAACAATGCTGAACAATTATCAAACACCTCATCTGCAAACATTAGCGTTCCGTCATTATTCAGTTGTCAACAACAAATTGCACTTTCTTCCCCTTCTGCAAATATGTCTGCAACAGCTTTACTCCAAAAAGCAGCTCAGATCGGAGCAACAACTACAACAACAACAGATCCATCGATATTCCTCGGAAATTTCTCGATGAATAACTGCAACAACAACAACAACAAGAACAATGACAATAACAAGTTTTGTGGATTTTATGTGAGTACTCCGACTACGAATAATTCAATCAGTAATAGTCTCGGAAGTGACGTAGATCAGAGTTCATCTGTAAATGATTTTTCCGCTACTGTTCACCCGATACAGATGTATCCCCCGTCAAAACGCCGTCACATTCAAATTGAAGATAGCGTAAAAGGAGTCGGAGTCGGAGGTGGAGCAGGAGGACAAACTAGGGATTTTTTGGGGGTTGGAGTACAATCAATCTGTCACCCTTCATCAATCAATGGATGGATATGATTAAATTTGAGTATTTTCATTTTATTTTATTTAAATATTACGTCTAACTATCAAGCTCTTCTTACTGTTTAGTGATATCTATAAGAGTCTATTAAAAAATAGATGTGAGTTCGATTCTCACCGTCTCTTTTCCCAATGTAATAATTTTTCCTTTTTAATGTTAAAAGCTAAGATCAATAAAGTGGATTATTTTTTTTATTTTTTTTTGGGTGGGGGATTTTAGTATTTGCATACTTTGCAGTGAAGAAAAGTTGGCAATTGAGTGCTTGAAGAAAGTTAAAAAGTTGATTTGAAAAGAAAAAAATGTTACAATATGATCAAAAGAGCTTGAGGAGATCCATGCATATTCTGTTGAACCCTGAGATGTGTTCACTTTTAAAAAATGGTAGCTTTATCAACTAGATTGTGATTCAACTAGATTGTGATGAAGCGGTAAGTATTCGTTTATTTTTAATCAGAAATTTCAAATTTGAGTCCCATGAATACGAAGTCTTCTTTGTCAGTTATGAGATTTAATTAAACAAACAATAAAATAAAAATGGTTGCTCTAATTTTAATTTTTTTAAAAAAATAAAAGTGGGGTGCTTAGTGGGGGCAAAGCAAGATGGCCCTTTTTTCAACTCCATTATTGATATAGCTTTCATATTTGTTCTAGTTATTATCTTCTCAAAAATGCTTTTAAAAGAACTTATAATTAATATTTCAGAAGCAAAAAGCCTACAGCAGCTAATTAAAATAAGATAAATTATGTTTTAAATTAATAAGTTATTAAGTTGCATGCAAAGGAATAGAAGTTGATTAAAGTTTTCTTTGATCCCACACACAAAAGGATTTGAACTTTTTATTTTCATTTTTTTCCCCTTTGTTTAATTTTCCTTGTGCCTAATTTTTCATCATGATTATATATTTTTTATTTATATATAATATGATCACTTTTGAAATGGTTAGGTGGACATAGTGGATTTTATGTTGTGATGCAATTCTAATTTTAATACTCATATCTGAATATTTTCTACAATTTTACGTGATATTCAAATAAACAGATCATTAAAATTTTAATTAAGGTAATGATGAATAATATTATTTGCTTCAAGCATTTTATGTACTTTTTATATTATTGTGATAGACATGATTGAAGAGAATCTAAAAGGGTTAGCAATCTCAAATAATTGAAACCAAAAATGTACGTACATTAGTTCATGAACCACATATATATGTACACGACCAAATGTTCCAAAATTCAAAAACCTTATAATGTGCTAGAGATTTGCCAAAGGGACAATTATTCAAAAGACAATATGTATGAGTGATGCCAGAGTAGGGGCTAAAAAGAAAGCTACTATACTAGTCTCCTGTATATCTTTTTCTTTCTTCCTCGTCTCGTCTGATGTCTGATATTCATATTGAATTTCAATTAATTTTTTATTTATGCATTATTGAGTTCATTTATAGAAACAATGTTTTCAACATGTTTTTTTTTTTCATTTTCAGGAGCTTGAACTCGAAATCTCTTGTCAAAAAGTGAATAAATCTCAAACCGTCCCACTATAACTCATATTGGTAAACTACTACCACTAGTCTAGTATATCCTCTTAATTTTTTTTGTTTTCCACCGACTAAATTCAGATTCATGTATTGCAGGATTCATTTTTAGGAACACCACTTTCAATAGAACTTTTTCTATTTTTAGAAAATCAAACCTGAAATCTCTAATTAAGAGCGAAGGGGTCCTCCAAACCATTCGAATACAACCTTAATTGGTAAGCTACTAATACTATCAGTCTAGCTAGTATATTTACTTTTTTTGTTTCCTACCTGATATTAGTGTATATACCTGTATTAGGATTAATTAAATTCAGATTCACTTATTGCATAGTTAAACATTAAAGATACCCCTTCCAACAAACTTTTATAGAAGTTGAAACTCAAAATTTCTGATTTAACTACTGATACGACATATCTATGTGTTTGAAGTTTGCCTTTTGACTAGTGCTTGAGAAAAAGAAAAGTAGTGATAGGGTTATGTTATGAATTATGTACAAAGAGTTGATATGACAAAAGAAAACTGGCAAAGGCTGGGGTCTCTCTACTCGTGCACAGAATCCTTAACATCATATGTGTATTGTTTGGTTTTAGTTACCTCACTTTTATGGACACTAATTTCTGTCAATTGGTTGCTGACAATTTGTTCAGAAATCTTCCTCTTAGCTGCCTAGGGCTATATCTATTTTTATTTTTATTTTTTTGGATCAAGGTTTGATATCGTTTTTTTTTAAGATTTAACTATTCTTGATTCACGCTATGAGCTATGATAAAAATTATGTTAAAGTATTTATATTTAATGACTCCTAACAAAAATTTTTAGCAACCGTCGAAATGATAATTCATAGTTGGAGTAGGAATACTAAGTGGTTTAAATTATTATTTTTTTTTGTAATTTTTGGTATTTATATAATTACTATCTAGTTAGAGTTTATTTGTCCTAATTCATATAGAAATAGGTTTTCTGTTCTTAATGTAATTTGATTTCTCATTAGTATAAATAGTAATGTAACAAGTTATTTTCGATAGATAGAAAAGAAAGAAGGAACAACAAAGAAATAGAGAGAATTAAGACGAAAGAACAACAAAAAATAGAGAAAATTTAAGGTAAGATTTAAGAACTTTTGAATTTATATATTTTTTAAAAAAAATCGTTCAGCAATTGCTAATAGGTTTACCATATGTGAACATTTTGCATATAAAGTTTTTAGTATTATATTTGTTATATTTTTTAAATTATAAATTTGAAAACGAGAATTCTCACATAGAAAATTATAAGGAAACTTACAAAAATATACTATATTAAGAAAATATTTATCATTTATAGCAATAATTTTTTTCACTTGATCACTTTTAATATATTTATAATACAGTTTCAGTACATATTACAAAGAACAATTTATTATTGACATATAATACAAGTTTTATAGATGATTAATACATTTATCACATATTTAATAATACAATTTGTCAATTTCTTACAAAACATGCATAATATATTTTTAAAAACAGTTATAATACATATTTATTGCATGCATAATTCACTTTTAATAAATATCGTAGATTTAACATAGTGTTGTTATAAATGGTAATAAATAAAAATATCTCTAAAATCAGTAATTATTTATTAAAATGTATTACTCGAAGTAATTTTTCTTTAATTTATTGCACCAAAAAAATCAATTGTTATGATGGATATAAATTAAAGACTTGGACACAAAATATGGCCAAATTTGTTAAACAAGAAAAATCTTGTCCATTAGTTTTCAAGCCCAAAATCCTACAACCCGGCCCAACCTGGAGTCCATCAGTTTTCAAACCCAAAATCCAACCCACTTTAATCTTTTTCAAAGTGTCGATCCAGAATTCAAGTATCTGAGTTCAGTTCAAGTTTTTCTTCTTCCTGCATGTTAATTCGATATTATTTATCATAAGCATCATTTTGATTTCGAGTTTTATTGCGGGTAAGTCAATATTTTGTTAATTATTCTCGGTTCAGTGCAAATTTGTTATAGTTGATATATTCAGATTAATTGTTCCTTGCTGTATGTTAATTTTTTCTGTTTATATATTTGCATTCGATTGTGATTGTTTAGCATTTACATAGTCGAATTATGCACATCGTCGAGGGTCTGGTCTAGTCGTCAATGAATAAATCCCCGAAAAATAAAAAACACTAGGTGATTTGTTTTTAGATGTTCTAGACTCAGTGGATAGAGTTCCTGATATTTGTTATGGGTGGGAGATGGGAGGCAACACCCATGGAATTAGTCGAGGTGTGCGTAAGCTGGTCCAGACACTAGGGTTATCAATTATTATTTTTTAGGCATACACATATACAAAGGCCAAACTAAGTAGACATTGTGATTCAAATGGTGTTTTATCAAGTTTTGGAGTTACATTTGATAATATCAAAAAGAGTAGAATCGTTATTGTTGGTGGGAGGTGATAGGTATTCCGTGGAATTAGTCTATAAGGTTAGATTAGATTGACATGCTAATTCAATCCAAGTAGGAATAGGAAGAGTAGCTATGACATTGGCATACCTTTACTGGATGGATGGAATTAGTCGAGGTGCGCGCAAGCTGGTTCAGACACCAGCGTTATTATAAAAATATTGATATACAAATATGCTAAGGCCCAACTAAGCAGCCAATGTGATTAACATCCATAGGGACTTCTGGTTTAAATATTTGATGTATGTTATGGTTAACACGGAGATCAGTTTTCTAGCGAAGTTAATGTTTTTGACCCATCAACTGAAATCAGATATTCTTTGGTTCTACAGGTGTGATTAATCAAGAGTTCTGAACAGAGAAAATGGATGCAAAAGCGTTGGCAAAGTCGAAGAGAGCTCATTCGTTACATCTTAATAAGAAGCATAATCCACATCATGCATCTAAGGGTTCTTCTGCTGTTTCTGGCACGTCTGCCGGTGATAAGAAGGTTACTGTCAAGCAAGTTAAGGAAAAGCCTAAACCGAAGCTCCCATCAAATTGGGATCGATATGAAGAAGAAAATTCAGATTCTGAAACTGCAACCCCAGCAGGCGCAAGTAATGCAAGTGATGTGGTCGAGCCGAGAAGTAAAGGAGCAGATTATGCATACTTGCTTTCGGAGGCTAAGGATCAGCTTCAGTTTTCTTCAGAGGATGTTTCTTTTGGTGATGATATTTTAGATGGTAATGCTTTTATCCTAGAACTTTTAGCTATATTGAATTGTTTTCTGACGCTATCATTCATAATCTGTCGAAATTGTATGACAGTTGTAACTGGTATCTTTTTATTGCTCTCTCAACTCAAGTTGGCCATAAATAGTTTTGGAAATATAGAACATAGTCTTTTTACTGTTATTTGTCTGTTGTTTGGTTACTAGGTTCAGATTAGTTCGAGCGTAGGGGAAAGTTAGGGGCGAGGCATGACTAGGAGCAGTCTCGCACAAGTGTTGATTCAGAAACATAATTATTAAAATGATTGCGTCAATAATTCAACATTGAAATATTATCTTGGCTGTACTTTGTTTAAGTTGTTGATTCTTGCTAGAAAATGTGTTGATTCAGGTTTGTTGCAGCTTAAAACGTATTTCTTATTTTATTACTCTACAAATTTTTCGCAGACTACTGTATTTCCAAGTCTTTACGTGGCTCTGCCAGTCTAGAAATTTTTGGTCAAAATGATAGTACTGACTTAATATTTTTCAGACTTTTACCAGGGCCTAGGAGCATTACTCTCTGCAAAAGGACAAAGCAAGTCATCGTGGATAGCAGAAGACAATTTTGCTATGGAAGATAAGGCACCTCCTCCCACTAAGGTGATTATTCTACTCTCAGTCCATGGGGTTGTCTGTCTCCTTTGCTCGTATTATCTGTTCTTGTTTTCTGGTATTATAAGGAGAGCAGTATGGGATACTGATAACAATTTATCTTCACTGCCTCAAACATTTTGGTTAGAGTAGAAACTTCTAACACTATGGTTATATTAACATGTTGAAAACAAAGCTAAGACTGAGTAAAACCAGATCTAAGTGTAGGAATGGTAGAGGGGTAGGCTCTTCCTGTGCGTCAAACCAGTCACTGAGGGGCGGGCAAACCAGCACAACAGATTTTTCGGTAATTGAGCCAAGCACATGAAGATATTTTTTTTTTGAGTGATGATAATATTTGAACCCAAGCTCTAATGGCATATGAAATACTTCACTATCTTACTCAACATGAGACATATACGCCTTTTTACTCCTGATTGTTAAATAAAGTCCATACAAACATATATACCTCAACATCTTTCAGCCCATATCGGATGTTTGAAGAGAATAATCATTAATAATTGTTGTGAATTGAGGAGTTGAATCGTTAGTAGTTGTTTCAGTATCAGAAGATAGGGGTGCCGAATCATTACGAGTTGTTGTGGATTGAGGAGTAACTTACTTTCAGCGAATCAGCACGTTCTGATTTCCTTTTAAAACCTGATTCTGGAATCCACACACATGTCATACCATACATACATACAGACTCCTAGCATGATTAATGTGAATCACCAAGACTTCTTTTTGAATCCAATCCACCTAATAGTTCGTGGGTTAGTCTCAGACCTTGCTGATTCACTAAAAGCAAATAGAAACATACGTTATAATTTGAAGGAGGGGTATATATGCATAGCCTTCTAAATCAAAGCTAAGACTGAGTAACACCGACTCCTTTACTGTATGGCACTATAACATGTTCCTTTTGCTCTTATTTACAAAAGGATAATGTATCAGAAATTTTCTTGTATTCTTTAAGTTAACTATGTGTTATTAGAATTACTTACAGTTAGTGTAGCTGACTTATAAATAAGCTCAAAAATCCATCAGTCTTTCAGTTAACTGTCAAATTAGACATGTGTTATGTGTTTAGGATCAATCAGTTGACAGTACTATTATCCAGCTGATGAAGGCAATAAAGGTGTTGATGTGCGAGATGCTTGCTTACTAGCTATTCTTGATGATTCTGTATTAATTAACATCGCATGTTTATTCTTTCTTCTGGTAATAAGTGATGGTTATTGGAGTGAACTTTTGCTTTTGTTGATAGCCAGTCATATTAATGGCACGGCTCATCTCTTTTTCTCTAGGAAGCAATAGCATATGTTCATTGCTAATCCTGCTGAACACCAGTTTTCTTTTTTAATGACGCTTTCTCTGATTTGTGATTTGGTTTGTTATTTTCCTTAAATGCCGACGTGCCCCCATCAAGATTGCTAGGCTACCATATGGTCAAACTCATTGATAACTATGTCACTCTTGTATTTGCAGGCATCATTTCTTTCACTTGATCTGCAAGCTCTTTCAGAGCAGCTTGAAAGAGCAAGTCTACAAGAGAGACTTTTCATTGAACCAGATCTACTTCCTTTGGTACTGGTATGTAATGTCATCTACGATTTCCTTCTATGTTCGCTAAATTTAATGTTGGTTAATGGTTATACGCTGGAAACACGGGGCCTTTCATTTAATTAAGATGCGGTAGTGTAAGTTTAACAAAAAGGCCTGCAAAATGAGCTTTGAGCTTAAAATGAATTTTAGACCTTTTGTCCATAGCTGCCGCATGGTAGTGCACCTAAAAGCATTAAACTGCACCAACATATATGATGCAGATGAATCATCTCTCCAGCTACTCCATAAAAAATATTATGTTGGTAACTCAGCATGCGATAATGGCATAAAATCATTTCATGTTGTATATATAGCATGTAAGAATTCAGTATGAGGGTTTTATTATTGGGTGAGGATAGTGAGAAAAGAAACTCTGCTTCTGAATTGTTTGAAAGTCAATTTTACTGAAATAACTGGAATTTTAACTTATGAGGTTTCATCCTCGACTGTCAAGCCACTTTATTGTTTTGCGGAGATCCGAGAATCCAAATTACTGATCTAGTTTTATTGAGGTTTAACTAACGCAATCCTTCTATGACTCTCGAGCTATTCTTTTTTTACGAGGTTTTTAGTTCTAAACAACTTCATCTTATGCAGCCAGGCAATGAGCACATAGCGAATTATTCTTTCGCCTTTTACTAAAAAATAAATACCGTGTGCTCGTTGCAAATAGTGGCATACGCCTACATTCAGAATGCTCAATATTTGTTTAAAATTTTACTTGGTGAACTCCTGTAGGATGTCTTTGTACTATCTTGTAATATTGTCTAATACATGTACTTGATGTGCAAAACTGGCAGAACGATCAGGAGTCGCAATCAGCAGCTAAAGAGAAACATGACAGTGATCTAGCTTCAAGCAAGAGTTCAACGGCCGAAAAAGACTCCAATTCATTAACTTCCACTAACAAAAGCAACGAAAACAGGCATCAAGATTCGCATCTGGGCACCACAAGCAACAATAGCAGACATCCAACTTTAGCTGATGAATCCTCTAACCCTTCGACTGCATCTAAGGATGAGGCTGGACAAAATGATACACTGATGTGTGTTTCTAAGAAACCGTCTGTATTTAAGGCAGCGGCTGCAGAAGCAGAGCTTGACATGCTTCTTGATTCAGTCACCGAGATTGAAATTTGTGAGTCCACCAATGTTATTGACCAGCCCAAGCGAGGCCACGATCTACCCAAACCTGCAATATCAGATATCAGTTTGGACGATACACTGGATGATCTTCTCAAAGAAACATCCATTGTGACTAACAAAAACGAGTTTTCGCTACCTAATGAGGTAAGCTCTACTGCTGGTCATGCATCCTCTGCTTCTCAACCTGTCTCGAAGTCCAAAATTATCGATGATTTTGATTCATGGTTTGACACATTGTAACTGAACACCAGATTCCATGATAACCACAAATTGTGTAATTCTGAGTGTCAGCCTTCTACCATTCGTGTTAAAAATCTAACCTTTGTCAACTTGTGTTAATATCGAAAGAAATTTATGTATTATTTTATGCAAAAACTAAATCTTGTGTTACTCAACTCCCATTTGGTCGACAATTTAGAAATCCACAGAACTAATATATGTGTAAGTTACGAGATAATCTATATATTATTTTATGCGAGGATCAAAAGTGGAATAACTAATATACATATTTAACTAATTTACTTTATGTACATGAATTCGCTCATAATTAATTTGAATATTACTGATACCTACGTACAAATAAGTAAATTTGATGACTTTTACTTCAATTATTTGGAAAGAAAAATGAATTGTCTCATTAATTATTTTCAGTATATTTGACAAATAAAAGGTAAGAGATGGAAGATCAAATATCTGTGTTTGTTAGGTTTTCTTTTCTTTCCATTTATTTTATTTTAGTTTTGGCAGACAGCGTTGTGGAAAACGTAATCCATGACACTATTTTAGAGTAGACCTATGAACAAGTACTAGTCAACTTTTTTAAAAAAAAAAAAAAAAAAATTGTAATTTTAGATATTATATGACTGTAAAAAATAAAAAGTTAAAATTACTTTATTTAAATTAAAGAAAAAAGTTGTTAATCTTGATTTGAAATATGAATTAAGTAATTAGGTTTACCTAGATATAGTGAAACAGTAACCGACTTTAATCGTAATTTAAATTTAATCAAGACTTAAGGTTAAACTAAGATTGTAACTGATAATGAAATTAAAATCGAATACAACTAGAAATCGATATTTTCTCCACAAGTCTGAGTATAAAGTCGTATGTAGTAATTATTGTTTCATATTTAAAGTGGGATTATTTTTCGATGATTTGAAATTAATCAAGTTTCAAAGTGGATATCGAACCTGAGTGGAAAATCAATAATAACAGTAACCCCAAATTATAAAAATTAAACCTACCCTTATCTAAAATCTTGTATTTCCACATCTAGTTTTATTTATTTCCCAAAACACCAAAACGAAAAAAAATAAAAATTCAAAGCCATAAGGCTCCAGCTTTTTTCAACACAGGAGTCAACTCGCCGGTAATATGAGCCGCCATAATCCGATCCAATCCACCAAACAGCTCCCCTCCGACGAACACCGCCGGAAATTGCAACCGTCCGGTGTCTTTCCGATCATTACCTCCGGCGACAATAATATTCTCCAACTCATCAACCACTTCGTTTTCATCGTCTTCCTCGATTTCATAGATAGCAGGATTTGCTCCAAGACAATGAAGTAAACGTTTCACAACATGGCTCATACAACAACCTCTTCTTCCCACAACGATAACCGCGTTATCCTTAACAACGTTATTCAATTCTTCTTTTGAACCTTTAACGTATAATAATGAATTGATATTACTTACACGATGATGTCGATCAACTCTTGGTGTTAGAGATATACATGATGACTTGTAAGGAAGTGCTTGTTGCATCATGAATAATTATAGCTATATGATTTTATTTTTTTCAATTTTATTTGTGTTGCTTAGATATTGTGCATATAGAATATATATATATATAACACATATTTATATGTGTGTACAAAATGGTAGGGGGTAGAGAGGGGGGTGGGGGTGTCAACGGTAGTTACGATGTGTTACGCGTAATATAAGTTGTGGCTTACGTTAAAATATGTCATCACCTGCCTATGCTCATGTGTATCTAAGTGGGGTACCATATTGGATTACGTTCTTTCTCCCATTATTTATTTTGGTTTCCTACTCGGTACGTTATTAGGGTCGATTAAATTTGTATTCACATTATCGTGCAATGTCACTTTTAATAAAAAAAATTTATCCTTCTTAGAAGATTGAACTTAAGATGTCTAATTAAAAATGAAGAATAGTTGGATTTTATTTATCTTAAATTTTTTTTGATAAATAGATTTTTTTTTTTTAGGAAAAGGTTTTGGATTGACTAATCATTTTTTCTGGTAGGAAAAGGTTTAGGGTTCTATAAATAAAGACATGTTCCTTCTAACTTAATCATCATTCACAATATAGTCTTAAAGGCTTTGAGAGTTTATGAGTTTGTTACGTTATCACTTGTGTGAATCTATAATTTATTATGAGTGAATTTGATTGAGGTTGTTTTTCCTTTATATTTTGTACTATCATAGTATAGTGGATTGCTCATCTCCTTTGTGGACGTAGGTCGATTGACCGAACCACGTTAAATCTTTGTGTCTTTTAATATATTTCTCGTTGTCTTCTTACTCGTGATCTTTCAAGGTTTGTTTTGCTAGATTCCGCATTTAAACCTGCTTATTTTCTATCCTAACAGGAATCTTAATTATTTTATTAGAATTCGTGATGTCGGTTCCATTATTGGTTATAATTTATAACCACTGAAGTCGATTCTAGTGGTTGCAGGTATATTTCAATTACTTTTAACACCTATAAATCTTTAGATCGGATAAAGCTCAGTAACTTAGGCTTAACTTTCATTAAGCAATAAAAGTTATGGTTCAGAATCGATAGACTAAATATCCCAACTTTGTTATTAGCAAGTTAAAAATGTATAAATTCATAGACACTGAGCTTAAGTATTTTAAATGTTGGTGAAAATATTGAAAATTTTGGTTGAGGAATATTTTCAAGCAGATAATTTTATGAAGAACGACAGTTTAAGTTGTTTTTTTCAAGTGAAATATAATTTGTACCAAATGCAATTAGTTAGTTATTTTTAATTCAATTTCAAATACTTAAAATTGAAGTTTTATATGGGATGGATTACTATGTTAGATTAATTTATCCTTAAGTTTGGTACACTTACTAATTACTTTTGAGTGACTTACTAATTTATCTACTCTATACTTACTAAAACTTGTTGGCCTAATCTCAATAATTAAAAAAGATGGTAAAAAGTTAGGTAAAATTGAATTACTCTATTCAAATTTAATTGTGACATACAAGATACCCAATATTAATTAACTTTAGATAAGGATGATATATCCCTATCAGATTAGACAAGAGAGGTTGAGTAAAAACACCAAAAAGAACAGCTAATACATTTGAAGAAGAATTATTCAACTTGGATTTTGATTTCTTGTTTTAGTATAGAATTTAAATATTTGAAATTATATAATAAATGTGTATAAGAAATTGTAGACAACATCATTCGTAAGTGGAATCTGATAATAAAGATAATGTGTATGCAATTTTAATTTTTACGTTATAAAATTAGAAAAATTATTTTCAAACATTCTATTTAAATCAAAGAAATTAGAGTCGTGAACTTTATAAAATTGTTAATTAGTTTTTACAAAGGATGATGTTTCATTATTCCTCAACGTCACTTATTTCGTTTTTATTCCTTTAATTGGCTTATTTTGTTACATATTCCAATTTGTAACACTTCTCTAATTTTGGATTGTTGATCCCTATTTTACGTTGCAACTTGCACAAGATATCCACTTATATCGTTACTTACCATCATCAATTGGATATACATAACACTTTCTTTATCGTAAGTAAGATATTTCGTGTTCAAGTTTTAAGATGTATATATCAAAAACTTTTGATAGAAGCATTATCTTTTTTAACAAATATTAATAAAAATCTAAACTAATTGAAACTCTAATAACATCAACCATCAAATGTGAATAAAATGAAAAAAACCATATATTTTTCTTTATGATTAGGAAGATTACTAAAATAAAGTTCTTTCAAATCAAAAAGTCATTAAAATTATGCTTATTCAATCAACACAATAACAATAGCAATCTATTCATTTTAATCTCATATAAATACAATCTAAAAGGCATGAAATGTATAATGTATTATAGATCTTCACTACCTTTGTTCTCTCATAAGATAAAAAGAGAGGTTATTTTAGAAAAACAGATCTGACACACACC
This sequence comes from Solanum chilense, assembly GCA_032847665.1. Taxonomy (NCBI): domain Eukaryota; kingdom Viridiplantae; phylum Streptophyta; class Magnoliopsida; order Solanales; family Solanaceae; genus Solanum; species Solanum chilense. Next base: position 68,425,152 of record CM064969.1, read on the forward strand.
AAAAAAAAAATTGTCTCTTAATTTTTTAAATTTATTTAACATAATTCTTACAAAATAAAAAAAGTATGAAAATGGATTTATCGTTAAGAGTGTGATTGGCAGTTTGGTTGGGACAATAGTTTTTTGAAAAATGTTTTTTGAATTAACTCATTTTCCTTAAAATTAAGGAAAATGACTTTCCTTCAAAAATTAAGGAAAACGTTTTCCAAAACTCTCGCCAATTTCAAACTACATTTTTTTTAAAAAAAAACATCAATTTAAAAAAAGTGTTTTCGATTTTAAAATTTTATTTTATCACCCGATCCCTGATCCCTCCCCACCCACCCATCACCAGCCACTCCCACCCCCAAACCCTCCCCAAAAAGTTAATTTTACTTTTTAAAAATATTTTCAACTTCAAAATTTTATTTTTAAACTCCTACACCCCCCTCTCCACTCTCAACCCCACTCCCAAAAAAAATAATTGTTTTCTAAAAATACTTATCAACTTCAAATTTTTATTTTTCACTCCTACCCCTTGCCCTTGCCCCCACCCACTACCCCCTAACCTCAAAAAAAAATATTTTAAAAAAATATTTTCAATTTCATAAAATATTTTTTACTCTAGTAAAAATAAAAAATGTCTCTCAAAAATATTTTTCATTCATATATTAAACATTAAAAATCATTATCAAAAAATATTTTCTACTCACCAACTAAATATAAGAAAACAAGTCTAAAATTTACTTATTTTCCAAAAAAACATTTTCTAGGGAAATACATTTTTCATAGAAAACATTTTCCTTCCTACCAAACACATACATAGTAATGTTTGTATATTTTGGATTTGTTTATACGTCTTTATCAAATTAAGTCATGATGATTTTGTACGAATCAAGGAATATTGATCCTACCCTTTTTAAGTCTTTAGACTATATATTAAAAAAATTATCTTTTTCTTAAGAAAAAATTTAATTATTACTTTTTTTTATAAAAAAAAGGTGTAGACAATTGAAAAACACATGGAGAGTGACGTAAACAAGTAGAGTGATTAAGCGGACGGTGCGCCAATGAGAACGTCAGCTAAACGACACCGTTTATAGCGGAAACAAAATGTAATAGTCTACGTCATCACCAATGGGAATGACATAAGCAATAGATAGGATCTAGAGGTAGAGTGGACCCCACAACGTGGCATTGACAAATATTGTTCCAAAAAATTGTTTTTAAAAAAATTATGTGACGTAACACGTAGGTGTTGACGTGGACTTAACTATAACGACAAAACTAGCCCCGCCACATGACGGGGACATTTGTATTTTCGTATATTATGTATTTCAGATAAATGAGAATCTTAATATATTTAGTGTAATTTTGTGTTATATATAATACATGATTATGTCGTTCGTTTCTCTCCTGTATTTTTGATATTTTAGATACATGTGAATGATGAATCACATCAAATACATGTATTAGTGTGATTCACCATTATATGTGATACATGATTATCTCCTTCATATTTCTAATATATCTGGTATATCAAATACATGTGAATCACATTATATAAATGTATCTAGTACTCTTTTTGTCTTATTTTATGTGACATAATTTCTTTTTTAGTAAATTTCAAAGAGAATATTACACCTCCTTATATAATAAGTATTTAAAAGTACAATTTCTTTTACCCTTGTTGGTTCAACTTAATTTTAGAGATATTGTTTTAATACATTACGAGGAGAGAAAAGTGAGTTTACTTTTCCGAAGGACAATTTGATAAACATTTCAAAGTCATCATTATTTATTAAATTTCGCGTTCGATCAAATGTTGCCACATAAAATGAAACAAAGGAAGCATGTATTTAGTGTGATTTCGTATTATATGTGATACATAACTATCTCACTTCCCTCTCTATTTTAATGTATCTGATAACAAAATATATGTTTTTAAGATTGTAAATGTATTTATTTTTCAATATAAGATAAAAAGAACTCTTAATTAATAATAAGTAGGTGATTATTTAAAAATATACCTCAAATTATACTTTGATGTGTTTCTCTTTCTATGGGAGAATAGCGTGTGTTCTTTTCTTTGAAAGAAAAAATATAAAAGGCCAAAAGCAACTTAAGAAAACTATGGTTTTTTTGGTTTAAATTAAATGAATCCCCAAGAAAATTTTAAAAATATAAATAATTAAATACATGAAAAAGCTATATATAAACAATAACATCTAATAATTTACATAATTTTTTTAAAAAGTTTTTCCTCTTATTTTTCATCAAAGTGGAATATAATTCCATTAGGCCCCTAACAATAATTCTCCTTCTCTAGATACCTTCTCTTAAATATTTCTATTTCTAGAAATTTATAGACTTTTCTAAAAACATGACCTTCTAACTGAATAGTCAAGTGATACGTAATAGACCAACTAGAATTGTAGTGTTACAAATTGGAATTTATATTGTTTCAATAATATTTTATCTCTTTTTAACCTAATCGAGTTGATTGAGCAGATGATCTCTCAAATAAAATGCTTTAAAATTTGAAATCCTTTATATACTTTTTTAATCGAATTCATTTTTCCATACTTAGCCTCCGGAGTAATGTACTTTCTCCCAATTGTTTTTCTTTAACATGCTTCACGCATAGTTATTTAAACCAACTAATGTAACTTTGATTACCACAAAAATTAATAATTTCATCTTTTAACATTACAGTTGTCACATAAAGTTAATTGAATTGTCTCTTATATTAAAAGAAAATATAAAAATAAAATATCTCAAATAATAATAATAATTGAGAAAATAATGAGGACAAAAATTAAGTTATGACGAAGCAAAATTTCAGCCAAGTGTAAATAAATTAAACTTCATCTCGTGATGCTCGTGATTTTTGTACTCCAACATTAATCACATTATTGTACAAGAAAATGAAATTACCAGCGTGAATTATGGTAGAAGGTCTGAATTTTTCGTACTCTAACATTAATTTCATTGTATACAAGAAATTGACGTACATTAAATATCAATATAAATCGTGGTAGAATGATTTATGACTTCTCCTTTACTAATTGAGCATATAAAATTTCATGTTACGAACGTAAACTCCTATAAAAATAGATAATGTAACTATTTTGAAATAGACATATTTATGTTTAACATTTCCGAAAATCGTTTAATTATTATTATTTTTTTAAAAAAAAAGTTATGTGATTTCTAGTTTATATAATTTCTAAGTAATATTAATAAATTATTCTAAAAACTTCAACAGTTAATTAATTCCACAAGTATATCAACGTGGTATTATTATTATATTTTTACTCCTTCCAAGAAACTAGTTACTGTATTAAATATATATTTCGGCAATCGGCATGCGTTTAATATAGTGCGATTTGTCAGATATATTTGAATTATATGATATTTTTCCCATTTAATTGAATCATTAAAAATTTGAATTATATGGTTTAATATGAGAGGTTACTTTATTGTAAATTGACATATTACTATTCTTTGCATTAATTGGCACATATAGTTAAAAGACAAGTTTTAAATTCTATGGATATTTTTTTGTCTTACTGTTATACATTGTGCTATAAAACAGTGACTCAATTATTTTTTTTCCACAAGTAAACTATTTTTTTTTTCTAATTAATCTAATCTCATTAAGTCACCAATGACGTCATTGTATAGCTAATTAAAACATGAAAATAAAAAAAAATATAGTAGAATTTAGTCAATGCTGATGTTTTTGTCATCTTTTTTTAAACAAGTTGTTTTTTTTTTTTTTTTTTTAATGAGAAGATAAGGAAGGCAATTTTAATTTGGATTTTTGACTACGTAAATATTGATTCAGCAGTCCCACAATGAATTTTTATTTTATTTTTTAAAAAATAAACATGGCTAGTTCTTATTGATTATCTATTTAATAATAATGTTTAAAATATGTGGAGTTGTACAGTCAAAGTTAACGTGTAATACAGTGTTATTTTCGAGAAAAAAAATATAACAAATGGAAACTGGGAAATGGTCCTATTTTAGCCTCTAGACATTGTTTTTCACATGGTTGTTATAAGAAGGTTTTTGTTAAAATTTTATGTCCTGCGTAGTTGTTGTTTTATGGGGTTAATCGATCAAATTAGTTAAATAAAAATAACGTTGAATTATATACATCTTCGGAATAAGAATAGTAGTATAAAGGATAAATAGAGATATATGTGCAATTCTATTCGTCGATACATGTTGGATCGATGGACGAAATTATGACACATTCTGTTAGTATAAAGGGTATATATGCTCTAGTTATTAAATGACAGGATAACAATATCCCAAAAATATGACGGAGTGTGTATTTACATATCATTTGCGATAATTTAAGTGTATATTTATTTACTTTTTTTCAAAAGGAATAATGATTAACAAAAATAGTAATATAATAGTTCGCATAATTTGGAAATGGGCGTGAAAGATGAATAATAATATCCACATTTATTTGTAGAGGAAAAGAAAAGAGAAGGCGTGGCATGTTTGGTATTTCATATTTTATTTTTTTTATTTGATTTCTGAAGTTTCGACTAAATTTAAATCATGTATTTTAGGGTCTATCAAAAAATAACGCTTTTAACAAAATTTTCTATAAATACCAGACTCAAATCTAAAACATCTAAGTAAAACAAAAATAATTCAACCAATGCACACAACACGAATCGTATTTCATAATTTTGGTACAAAGTAAAGATAAACGTAAACGTCCGCAGTATAATAATTAATTTTTTGCTTGCATTTTTTTTTTCTTATTGAATTGTCGACGACCAATTACACACGCCATTTTTATGTAGCCATGAACTTTTTGTTTGTTTTGTCTTGTCACTTGGTCCATTAATTTCTTCCAAAAAAATAATTTGACATTTGAAACGTCAGTAATATATTGATCTAACGATTAAAAATTTTAAAGTTGAAAATTAAAATTACATTGGAATATTTGATTATTTTATCTAAAATGTTAAATAACAAAAATTAAAGATTATTTCAAAATATGGGTATATGTGGAATGATCCATTGCTTTAGGCATCTCAATTGGAGTAATAGCACATATAAATCGATTTTGATATCTTATTTAAGTTATGATTGAAGTTTATAAATTTGGTAAATATAATAAATTCAGACTTAAGTCCAAAAAATTATATGATTGAATTGCAAAATTTGCATCCAAACGTATAGATTTATTTGAAATTTGGCATATTATTTGTGTAAGTGAAATTCAAGACATAATTTTTTAACGTTGAAATAATAATAATAATCGTAATTTTCAAATGGTATTTGAAGATAAAACTTTTTTTAAAAAGAGTTGAAAAAAAATTAATTTTAAAAAATATTTCTTGGAAAAAAACTTGTCATCACATGGATTTGAGTGGACCAATTAAACAAGGGAAAACTTTATATAATAGCAAACTAATAACTTAAAATAAATAGAGTAGCTAGGGTTTGATTAATTGTGCTCCATATTGAACGTTTGCAAAAAATTGTCAGGCGCATGTCTCCCAAATATCTCGCTCGCCACTCTCTTACTAATCTCTCGCTCGCTTCCTCACTTTTTATATAAACACAAGTGTATAAAAATTGTTTCTAATTGTATAAAGCAGAGAAAAATGTATAAATACATATATTTTTGTTCCCCTCTCTCCCCTTTTCCAGATCTCGCTCGCAACTCTCCCAAATCTTGCTCGCCACCCTCGCCTTTCTCACTTATACAAACAGAAGCGAAATGTATAAATTGCGTTTTTGTTTGTATAAAGTGTGATAAAATTGTATATACACATGCAAATACATATATTTTCGTCCTATACACTTATAATTATACAATAAAAATACTCCCTTGCCCAGTTTCTTTTGTCTTTCTCTCTTTCTCGTTTTATACAATTTTCAAATTGTATCTAATTTCTCTCTTTCTCGTTTTATACAATTCGATTCAATTGTATATTCCTTGTCAAGTCTCTTTTGTCTTTCTCTCTTTCTCATTTTATAAAAATTCAAATTGTATATAATCGTTCTATACACTTATAATAATACAATTCGTTTTATACACTTCGTTTTTATACAGTTCTCCGCCCAAGTGTCTTTCTCTTTCTTGTTTTATACACTTCGTTTTATACAATTTTCTTTAATTGTATATGTATAGTGAATTATACAGTTTCTATGTTTACTATGTAGCGCAATTATACAAACTTTGTTATAACAAACAAATATAATTTTTTTATTTGCTATATGTGAAAGTTGCCCATTAAACAAAATAAAGCTCAAGCCCAATATCTATAAAAGAATGGGCCAAGCTTTTGGGACTAGAAAAAATTGTACAAAAACATGCATTTTGAAAAAAATTTATCTAATTACATATACATAACTACTTTGAAAATATTACATATTCTCTCACTAATTAACTTTTTCATATGAAATTTCTAGTTAAATACATCTATATACATGCATTTTTGTTACCAGATACACTCTAAAATACATATCCATAGGGAGAGAAGCGAGTGACGGAGGAGAGAGGCAAACGAGAGGTTTATGTATTCCATATACATGTGAACCACACTAGATATATGTATTTGGGATAACATATACATTCTGAAAATAAATATATATATAGAGAGAGATGCGAGCAAGATATATGTGAATCTACTTGTATATAATATATCTTAAACGAATTACACCTAATTTTAACCTCATATATTCGAGATACATGCATCTGGACGTGCTAGATACATATCTATATCATTGCTATGATACCAATAAATTCACTACTTCAACATTGTTATCGGATATTGTAGGCTGAACATCTATTTTATTATATATCATTTAACACCGAGAACAGAGATGTATACCTCATGGTTCTTCTAGTAATTATTGTCCATCGCAAAATAGTATCGGTTCTTATCTATCAGTTCTTATTTGAGACACATTTAGAGACTAATTCTTATATAGTGTTTCTTAATTATCAAAACGTCATGTTTAACCTAACTCAATTTAGAAAATTGATTTTTAAAACGATTAATTTGACAGCCGTGAGATAATCTCCCAGATTATTCAACATTCCAAATGTATTAATTTGAAATGTCATGTCTACATATCCATTGTAACATATAATTATTCAAAATTTTAATAAAAAAATATTTAGATATGATATATTAACTAAGAAAAGCTTGACCACATGGCCACTTGGCCACAATTATTGTTCCGTTGTGTTTACAGAAGAATCCATTAATATTATTATTATGTTGATTATTTGAAAAAAATTATATAATTATTAAAGGGAGATTGCAAAATATATTTATAAAATATTTTTTTATTACGTAAATCAGTTTTGTTTTTATTAAATAAAACCTCAGAGATAAATCTATTTATAAATAGTAGTTAGTAATCTGATAAAAATGATTCCCTAATTTGCTATTATAAGTTATAACTTATCGATAATATTAACAAATTCTTTTAAATTATCGATATATATATATATATATATATATATATATATATATATATATAACTTAAATTCTGAACACCAATTTGTACACATAAGAGCCTTCTGAATAAATGTTTTAAAATGACTCATCATGTCAATTGACCCTATTTTCTATTTGGATACTACATAAATAAAAAAAATAGGTTTAAAAAAATTAAATTTGACGCGCACACGATATTTTAGTGTGACTTTTTTTTCCTGATAAAATAGGTGCTTACAATTTGTTTATTATCTAATAAATGAGTTTTTAATACCCATCTAATCCTTATCTTTACTTCAACAAAAAACAAAACTTTCTGTATAAAGTCTAAGTTGACTCATTGATCTTCCAAAGGCCAAAACTTTATAAAATTTACGGAAAAAGGTCTGATATACTCCTTGATTTTGTCATTTAGAACTTAATTTTGTCATTTAAAACTGATATATCACTCGTTATAAAAGTGGCTCATATATACCCTTACCGTTATACAAACGGCTCACATATATCCCTACCATTACAAAATGGCTCGCATATACCCTTCATTTAACGGAAGTTAAAAAATTAGTCTTAAATTTATATTAATTACTTCTATTTTTAAAAAAAAATAATTTATGTGTATATATGATTCTTCTATCAAAGTTTAAGGTATATTTTGATTTTTTTTATACATAAATCATTTTTTGACTTCTTTTATTATAATCATTTGAGTTTCTTATTATTATTTTGTTTTTTATTTCATTCCTTAGTTTAAAGAAGAAGAAAAATTAAACTATTTTTTTGTGTGTAATTTAATTTCGTATTCGAAGAAAAAAATTGATCATCTACAATAAGTTTTACAAGAATATTAGTGAAACATAAATAAATTTAATTATCAAAATAATAATTATAAATTAGTCATTGAAACAAAAAACAGTCAAAAAAAGTATGTCTGACGAGAATTAAATTTACTCATATGAATTTATATTTTTTAGAAAAAAAATAAAAATTTAGATTAAAATTATATTTTTTTTCATTTCCATTAAAGGAAAAGAATATATGTGAGCCATTTGTTTTCAAGTAGGAATATATATAAGTCACTTTCATAAATAGAAATATATCAACTCTAAATGACAAAATTAAAGCATATATCATGTGATTTTCCCTTAAATGTAAAATCTCCATGTGTGTAGTTGAGTTATTAATTAATGAATTAAGTGTAATTGAGTTTGATCTTTTAAGACTAAACAATTGACTTCTAACTTCATATGATCCCAACTAAACCACAAGTGGACTTATTCTACTTCTCCTAAAGTCATGGTTGCATGTTATCTTCTCTTAGAATCAAAACATGTTTGTCAAAATTAGATAGAGAAAAATCAAAAATATTCCAACACCGTTTAACTTCGAAAAACATGTGTGATCATAAAATTTCTTTAACTCTAAAAAAGTTTCCTTCACTTCAAAATACTTACAAAATTCAAAAACTTGTCATATCCAAACACAATTCTTATTCAAATATCATTTTTCACAAAACAGAAATAATTTTTTTAAAATACTCGTAATTTTCATAGTCAAACAAACCCTCCAAACCAACCAATGGAGTATAATAATACTTCCTTCGTTTCAGACATCCTTTCCTTTTTAGTTTGTTTAAAAAAGAATGACCTTTTTTTTATTTTTTGGTAATATTTTAATTTAAACTTTTCACGTGATATGTTTAAGGCCACAAAATTAAAGAACAGTTTTGTATATTTCACATAACTTTAATTTAGAATCACAAGATTTATAAATCTTCTTTACATTCTTAAATTTCGTGCTAAATCAAACCTAATCATTATTTTTTAAACGGATGAATAATAAACAATAGAACACACAACTCATGTATTTGCAAGATTGTACCAAAAAAAAAAATGAGAAGAAATCACATCATAGAAAGAATGAAATCATAAAAATTAACAAAAACAATCAATCTTGAAGAAAACAATGTAATACAAAATGGCTTAGTATAAGCAAAAGATCATAAATTTAACAACTCTGTAGCCCCCTTCAAGATAGTGTTGCCATCAAGAAAACACCACAAACCAATCCAAGAATCCCACCACTGATCCTTTTAGCATCATTTGGCTTAGTATTACTTGCTGGTGATGGCTCATCAGCTGTTGTTTTATCATTACTAGTACCATTCTTGGGTTTAGTAGGTGCAGGGGCATCATCATCACTAGATGGATCAGTAAACTGAGAAGGTACTAAAACTTTGTCTAATTGAAAAACAGCCAATGGGGGGTCTTTTCTAATAGCATTATAAATGTTTGTAACAACAGAACCAGATGAGACATTCACTTGATTGTTACTTCCAGTAAAGTTAAGTCCAAAAGGCTCACCTTTAGGCCCTGTTGCTTGTGTTCTAACAGGGTTGCTTACTGTTTGTAAGTCATCAAATGTGTAGAACTTTGGTATGACATGGTTCAAAATGAGTTGTACTTTTTGTTGGTCATTTAGTTGGTTGAGTGTACCACTTGGGAGGTTGTTAAATGCATTGTCTGATGGTGCCAAAACTGTCATGCCTTGGTTGGAGTTGTTTACTTGGTTGTTGATTTGGTTACCAACTTGTGATTCATTTAGGAACTTGATGAATGTGTTGTATTGTCCTTCTTTTTTGAGGATTGCAAAGATGTCTATTGGTCCTGTGGGTGCTGGTGCTGGTGCTGTTGGTGATTGAGCTTGTGTGAGAATGAAAAGAAGTGGGAGTGTAGATAGAAGAATGAGAGGAAGAGGCTTTTGATGAGGCATTGTTGTTGTTGTTGGAAGAGCTAGAAATGTGATATGATGTGTGTGGAGTTGTAGAGAGGATTGTGGTGTTAATTTATGGGATAACTTTTGGGGCTAATCCTTGGTGGAATGAGCTGTATATGAACTTGCATCAAGACAAATAGGTATTATTTTGAGAAAATGAAAATATAACAACCAATGAATAGACTAGGAAGAATAAAATATAGTAGTAGTTAAGATATCCCAAACCCCAAATCAATATTATATAGTGTTAACAAAGTGTCTGACTAGTCTAGTCTAACTCAACGTCAAAAGTCGTATGTCTGATCTTAGGTTCATGAAATGAGTGTTGTTCACATTCCTTCAACTAATTTAAAATTTTTTGAACACTAGTGAATAACTCGAGTTCGAAGCGTGAAATAACATTACAAGATAAGTCATGTGTGACACTTTAAAACCTGTTGGCATGTCTAGGTTAAACAACTAAAGTATCTGTCTGGTCTAACTCAAGATCAAAAGTTAGATATTGTGTCCGTCTCGCTTAACTCAATGTCAAAAGTGAGGTTCATGAAATGAGTATTGTCCACATTCCTTTAACTAATTCGGAGCAATTTGAATATTAGTGGATAATTCGACACTTTAAAACATGTTGGCATGTCTAGATTGAACAACTAAAGCATGAACAGAATAACGTGTGAGTTCAACATTGAGAAATATAACAACATAGACGGATTTGACTTGAAATTTGAACCTAACTTAACCTAAAAAGCTAATTTAAGAGATAAAAATTGTCTAGTTCACTAATATGGGAGGCACTTAAATTGCTAATAGTAGTAGTTAATGGGTACTAATCACTCTTTGTCTACTGATTATTACAGAAATTAAGTTAGTAATAATGCACTAAAAGATCAAGCTTGACTTTAATAGAAAAAAAATAATGAATTTAAAAGAAAAAGTGTAGGCAAGAAATGAAAAGAACCAGATCCAATTAACCAAAGTAGCAATACCAACTACAAAGATGAAAATACAAATTTTATAATATGAGAAAAGCATATAATAATAGCATTTGACAGAGTGGCATAACATGGCATTACACATTTGTGCTAAAACTTACATGGTTTCAACTAAGAAACAGAGAAACTTAGCTTGTCATTCTTTAAAGTTATGATTAGGTAGGTCCATTATATATACAAATATATCTTCTGTTTGTGGAATGTCTTTATCCCTTTGATTTTTTTAACTTTACTTTTCACCCGATATTTGAAGTCGATATTGGAACTCCAATTTAATTTGGATCGCACCCTACACGACCGATTCAGGAGCGTTAGGGCGACGTTTCTAGTAGAATTTTCTCTATATCCAAGACTCAGGGCGAGCCACTTTACTTTTATTTGCTTTAATGTAAACTCAATATCTATTTGAACAGAATTTTCTCTTTTACTACAAGGGATAACTAATGTTTTCTATGAGGAAAAGCACTTAGGTGAGATTTGAAATGACAACTAATTATAAGTTATTACAAACAAAGATGAACTCATGAACTAGAATTTTTGGTTGTTCTTATTGTTACTTCATTGCTATAGGTTGCGATGTTGCGCTTATCTAGTGTGACAATACTACAAATCAAATTGTTTCTCTAGGCGGGCATTTGTGTGATAATATTACAAAGAAAGCGGTGTTTTCAACTTAATATGTTATGGTTTCAATGCCCTTGCCAAACAGTGATGAGTTTTACGTGTCTGACCGCTTCATGGTTAAAAAGATTTGCCGCATAAAGTATTATCCATACTACTTTCCCTACAATGTTATGCAACGGTCATACAATCACCCAAAAAGTACATAATCTTTAATAGAGATCGTATTACGATTAATAAAATACCCATAAAAATACCAATTGATTGAGCATCTTTATCAATTTGGATTGAGAAGCCCATTTTGTTGGTCTCTCACTTGTCATGGGCTAAATGAGTGGACTCCTTTATTGTAATAAGAATATATGTTTCTAACAAGCTTAGAATATCATCTTTATGGACCTTTGTTTCCCACAATGTCCTATTTGGCTAAGTTTGTATTGATTCCAAAAATTTTGTAGGTTTTTTAAGATAATAACTTTATTTCACGTGATTTTAGATGAACATTAATTAATTTTATCATTGACCATAGTTTCACATATATTAATTCACATACCTTCATGACATGAACAAACTAGTTCAAGCGACATTTTGTAATTTGATGTATAAGTAATCCATAGATTAGCTGTATGTAGTTTCAAAATTCCTATCAAACATAATACTAAATAATATGCGAACTATTTCTCATATATTATCTACCAAACAACCGTATAGGGTGTGTACATATGTTCAAAATTTCTAACAGACATAATACTAAATAATTTAAATATACAATACATAATATATGGACCATTTCTCCTATACTCCTGCCAAACGAACTTATAGTATGTATACATAAGTTCAAAATTCCTACTGAACATAAATGATACTATACATAATATATAGACCATTTTTCTTATACTCTTTACCAAACGATCTTATAGGGTGTATACATAGGTCCAAAATTCCTACGAATATAAACAATATCATACATAATACATAGACTATTTTTGTTATACTCCCTACCAAACGACTCTATAGGGTGTATACATAGGTACAAAATTTCTACCAAACACAATACAATACATAATACATTGACCATTTCTCATACACTCTCTACCAAACGACCATGTAGGGTGTATACATAGGTCCAAAATTTCTATAAGTTATTACCAACAAAGATGAACTCATGAACTAGAATTTTTGGGTGTTGTTATAGTTACTTCATTGCTATAGGTTGCGATGTGTGCGCTTATCTAGTGTGATAATACTACAAATCAAATTGTTTCTCTAGGCGGACATTTGTGTGATAATATTACAAAGAAAGTGGTGTTTTCAACTTAATATGTTATGGTTTCAATGTCCTTGCCAGACAGTGATTGAGTTTTACGTGTGGCCGCTTCATGGTTAAAAAGATTTGCCACATAAAGTATCATCCATACTACTTGCCCTACAACGTTATGCAACGGTCATACAATCACTCAAAAAATACATAATCTTTAATAGAGATCGTATCGCGATTAATAAAATATTCATAAAAATACCAATTGATTGAGCATCTCTATCAATTTGGATTGAGAAGCCCATTTTGTTGGCCTCTCACTTGCCATGGGCTAAATAATATGCGGACTATTTCTCATATATTATCTACCAAACAACCATATAGGGTGTGTACATAGGTCCAAAATTTCTAACAACCATAATACTAAATAATTCAAATATACAATACATAATACATGGACCATTTCTCATATACTCCCTACCAAACGACCCTATATGTATACATAAGTCCAAAATTCCTACTGAACATATATGATACCATACATAATACATAGACTATTTTTGTTATAATCCCTACCAAACGACTCTATAGGATGTATACATAGGTCCGAACTTTCTACCAAACACAATACAACACATAATACATTGACTATTTCTCATATACTCCCTACCAAACGACCCTGTAGGGTGTATACATAGGTCCAAAATTTCTACCAAACACAATACAATACATAATACATGGATCATTTCTCCGACCTATACTCCTTAAATCGACCCTGTAGATTACTCAAAATTCCTTCCAAACATAATACTAAATAATATTATATATAATACACGAACCATTTCTGCTAAAACTCTGATATACCACCTTCAAGAAAGTTGTCCCATCAAGAAAACACAAGAAATCAAACAAAGAATTCCAACATTAATCCTCTTAGCATCATTTGGCTTAGTAGTAGCAGCTGTTATTGGTGATGGCTTATCTTCAGCTGTGATTTCATCATCATCACTAGTACCATTCTTGGCCTTAGCAGGTGCAGGTACAGGTACAGGTGCAGGGGCATCATTACTAGATGGAGATTTAGGATCAATAAACTCAGAAGGCACTAAAACTTTGTCTAATTTATAAACAGCCAATGGTGGATCTGTACTAATAGATATTGCTTTTTCATATACATTTGTTACCACATAACCAGATGACACATTCAGTTGATTTTTCTTTCCGGTGAAGTTAAGTCCAAGAGGCTCATTATCTTCCCCTGTCGCTAGCGTTTCTACAGGGTTATGCACTGTTTGTAACTCATCAAATTCGTAGAATTTTGAAATTACATGGTAATTTATGAGTAGTTGTAGTTTATGTTCGTCGTCAGATGTACTATTTGTGAGGTTATTGAATGCGTTATCTGTTGGGGCTAAAACTGTCACTCCGTCGCCGAATTTGGCTATGTTGTTGATTCGATCTCCAACTTTTGTTTTTTTGAGGAATTTGATGAATGTATTGTATTCTCCTCCATTTTCGAGGATTTGATATACGTCAACGGTGGATTCATCTTCTAGGATTCGAAATCTGTTAACTGTAGATTCAGCTCTAGTAAGAAGGATGAAGAGAAGAATGAGAGGAAAAAGCTTTTGATGAGACATTTTTTGGAACAGAAATGTGTATGGTGTTCATAAAGTTAGTATATAAATTTATAGGATAAGCTTTTGGGCTAATCCTTTAGTGGGAATTTTTGAAATCGTCTGAGCTTTTACTTTCAATGTAGACTTTTTAGACGTGAATTCGAATTCAGATATAGATACTAATTGTGAATACTAAACACTGGATGAAAAAGATAATTTATTCCCTTTATTATTAGTGTAAGAAAGATGTTTCATATTGATAAAGGAATCAAAATTTGGTCTCCTTATGACTTGAACAAATCTCCCATGTGAGTTAGCTTTTGAGATTCAGATAAATTTATTCTAATTTGTTGTTTACTAAACTAAGTAATTATCCATTAAAATTTAAAAAAATCTAGCTTGACTTCAATAAAAAAAAATAATTTTAAAAAAGAGAGAAGGCAAAATCCTGAAAAGTAGTGACACTTCAAAAATTTCCACTACGATTTCCACTAAAAAAATACTTTTGGAAGACAATTTTTTTTTTTTGTGGCCAGCCATAGTCATTTTCTTGGTGACTATTATAAAGCATTTTATCTACTTTAAATTGAACTTCGTCTTTTTTAAATAAATTCTTTCTCTGAAAGCATCATACACTTCAATATGCTATTAAAGCGAAAAAAAAATAATACTAAATTCATGTCCCAAACATTACTCGTTATAAAAAAAAAATAACAATATGTTTAATTTTATAAAAAATAATCGAACTCATACACTTCAATAATTTTCGAGCTCTTGTTCAATTCCAGCTTTCTAGTCCAAAGTTGAGACATGTAGGTCCTAACTCGTTAATCATACTACAATTATTTAAACGACAAGACTTGATAATTATGTGACAACACTAGAACTGCTTTTTCTTCTTTTTTATTTTATCTCTCTCACGTTTATGCTTTCTGATAACTCGAACTTATAAAATTGAGCTTAAAATTAAGAAATTGCTTATCATTCGAGCAATTCTGATCCCTCTTGTCCACCCTTAACATGAGAGGTAGTAATAAATTTCACGCGTTCTAAGTTCATCCTATACTCGCTTTCGTTGTGTAACATGATCTCAATGCCTTTACGAGATAGTGATGATTGATGACTTTCACGCGCTCTGAGTTTGGCTTACACAAAAGAGGTATGACCCACCCTATCCTATCACCTTTAGGTAGATGCATACCACTCCAAAAAAAGAAACTACAGCTGTCTTGAATAAGAACCTATTACGATAGTTTAAATTCTTCGTAAATCCAAGCTGAGAATATTTTGGAACTTGAGAGCTGAGAGTTGGGCCATGGATCGTCCTCCTGAACACTATTAATCCTGTCATCACTATTTCCCCATGTTCAAAGTTTGGGAAAATTATGAAACAAGGGGAAAATGCCAATATATTTATGAAACACAATTATATTTTTTAAAAATTACAATAATTTACTATATGTTGGTTTTATAGCAATCTTTCTAAAAAGAAATCCATTCAAATGTTTTTATATATTAGTTGTATTCAAATCAATTATAAGTGAGCGTTATACTTTATATCAATTATATTTGAAAAATTATATTTATTGTGTCAACTGTATTTGTATACATACGAATACAATATGCATACATCCTCTATGCCAAATGTATTATGTATCATTGTATCCAATCAAATATATGTGAGAGATTTGTATTTTATATTGATTGTATTCGAAAGATTAGTATTCAATTGTATATGTATTTTGTATCGGTTGTATTTCTTATACAACAAATACAACATGTATTTTTCCTCCCTCCTCCCTCTCTTGATCTCACTCTCTCCTCTTTAGACTTCTCTCGTCTCTCTCTATCTAATATATAACTCATCGTAATACAAATCAATTTGCATTTATATTTTTCTGTAAAATCCACAAAAAATATAATGAATAAAAATATAAATGGCAAACCAAAATTTAGCCACAAATTGTATTTTTTTTCAAAAAGTTTTAAAATGTTGAGACATTGCGCTAACCTACAACATTATATATATTATATAATATGCTATTATAATTGCGAATTGTAATTAGTGAAATCATAACTAGCTAGAAAGTCTTATTTAAGCCCATACTAATATTAAATCATGAATATTAAAGGATATTTGACAAGCCCAATATTTTTGGTCTCTTATTTGTCATGGGCTTATGAGTGGACTACTTAAGTATAGATACTTATAAGTCAAGAATGAATGGAGATTGAGTTTGCTCCATCAATTGTTTTGTCATTATTGCAAATGTGGGAAAATAATTTTAGTACTATGTTTCAATTCCAAATAAATTGATATATAATATTGTTCATGAGTTGCTTCATTTAAATTCAATTTGTATCATCATAAAACTAAGACACAAAACACAATAATTAATATATAATAAGAATATAAGTTTCTATCAAGTTCAACACCTATTTCAATTTATTAAAAATATATTCTTTCATGAAACTTTTTTTATTATGTCCTATCTATACCTAAATTTGTATTGATTTCGGAAATTTGTAGATCTTTAATAAATATTAACTTAGTTTAATTCTATCACTAAAAGGTTTCACATATATGAATCAACGCTTCTACAGATTGACATATGATATAAACAAACTATAATGAACATTTGATCATTTAGTCACTAGTGTGTGCTATTTATACTTTTTGGTGAATATGGTCTCCTCGAAACTCTAAAATTATAAAAGAAATAGACAAACTATTTCAATGAATATTTGATTATTTAGTCATTAGTGTGCGTTATTTACACATTTTAACGAAACTGTAATAATATATAAGATGTAGAAAAAGAGGAAAAATCCAGTACAAATGAAGGTTGAAGAAGATATCAGTTAAATTTTAGAAATTTGTGTACAATATTTTGGTTACAATAATGTAGTTAAAATGTGAGCAATGTTTTACTATTCAATGACGAACATGAAGAGTGTGAAAAAAGGAAATCAAATAACAGTAGTTGAAAAGATCAAGTTAGCCTATAGAAAAAATACTCATAACGAAGAGAAACAAATTTCTCTTTGAACTCTTCTAGATATGAGTAGTTAATATGAATGTTGAAATTGATAATTAGGTGGTAATTTTTAATAAATAAAAAAAGAAACAATCTTTTGCATTTGTTTTGTTTTAAGTAATTGAGATATATTTAAACTTTTTTTTATGACAAGTAAATATTTAATATTTGATTTGATTTTTTAAAATTAGTTTTAGCTTTTTAAATAATTTTACATTACTGATTTACCAAATATATAAATAAATTAAAAATATCATACGTTAATTTGATCAACTTAAAAACTTATCCAAACACCCTCCTAGTCATCATAGTTAATTTGATCAACATATACCTCAATTTGTTTGTTATTAAATATGAAAATGATAAAGTTATCTTATAGATTTTTATCCTATTATATATATGGAATACATCCCCTTTCTCATTTGAACTAATGAGGATGAATTCACATCACATTTCATTTCTTATTTTATATTATGATATAAATAATAAAATATATAATTTGGAATCTAACTAATACTCGTAATTAAATAACAAAAAAGTATAATTATATCTTAAAAAGTATAATTATATCTTAATTTTTTTTTTATTCCTCATATTAAATATGTTAGAATGACTCCAAGTGTCGTTCATAATCAAAATATAGTTTAATTTTTAAAAAAGATGAGAAAAACAAAATTGCCACAAACACCTAAAAGTAAAAAAAAAAGAAAAAGATGACACGTGCCATAAGATCTAGACACTTCATCATCACCAATCAACATCAATATTATTGCCACGTCACATATCGTCCCTAATAAGCAAAGCCCCACCGATATAACGTGCACATCCCCTACACTTAATTTCTTCCTTCCTCCCTTTTTCTCTCACAGATCCCAAAAAACGAGATCGTAAAAGCCATTTGTTCTCTTTTTCCGATCACCGGAAGTTACATTTTCCTCTCCTTTTACGGCGGAACGCGGCGGCGGTGGTGGATGGCAAGAACCAATAAATATACCTCCCTTAACTTTAACGACATCTACGAGAAGAAAACTACTCCCAACTCCGCCACCTCTGGTAAATCAAACTCTTCTTCTTCGTCGTCGTCGTTCGATAGTCGTAATAAGACTATTATCTCCAACTCTCGTATCCATGGACATATGCTTGTTCTGAGCCGGCCTACTCCAAAGCCAATCGCTATTCCACAAACCCAGCCTATTCCGATCCAGCAACAACCAAAGTTACAAAGCCCGAGCCCACCGGATCAAATCCGAGCTGGAGCTGGAGCTGGAGCTGAATCTGACTCTATCTCGCTTCGTCCACAAGGCCGTACTGGGGCTGGACCCACCACCACCACCTCACTTTCATCATCTCCTGTGAATCCGCCTTCACCTTTGCAGTCGCCTTTGCCAAAGTCGAACCGGTTCGTGCCCCCACATCTGAGACCGGGATTTGTAGGCAGGGAGGAGAAACCGGTGCCGGATGTTGCGAAGGGTGGTCAGGGAGTGAGGGCTAGACCGGAGGTTGGGGGTGGTCAGCATTATCATCAGGGATATCTTGGGTCGTCACCTAATAGGTACGGAGACAACGGTAGGCCGAAATCTGGAGGTGGGTATGATCGAATGAGGAGAGGATTTAGTGAAGCTGATTCTGTGAACTTTGTGAACCGGCCCAGTTCTAGCGGAGCTCGGCCCAACTCTAGTGGATGATGGCATCATGGTATGATTCCTCATCATTTGATATCTTACATATTCATATTTCATGCTGTTGGGAACTTTTGTAGAGATGTGGAGCAACTGAGAAGAATATATTTCTTTTGTATTTATCTCGTTTCAATTTGCCCAATTTTCGTGAAGTAGTCCCTTTTGATATTCATTTGTATCTGTGAATTACGTTTAAAGTAGTTTCATGAATGTGATTTTGTTTATTATGAGCTTGTTTGGTAGAGCGTATACTCCTTTCCCTGACCTCGTGGAGGTAAAGAAGAGAAATCAATAAGGTTGTTTTCCTTGCCAAACATGAGAAAAAGTTTCATTCGATATTATTTGGAGGGAAGAGTATATAGGTTTGATTTGACTTTTTCAACTGATACTACAATATAGGTTTGAGTTGTTATCCGTTACTCATCTTTGGATTTATCTTTGTTATTGCCTTTGATCGGCAAGTAATAAATAGTTCAACGCTTGTAAGGCCACGTACCTTAATAGTATGCGAATTCAGGCTTTTGTCTTGATCGAAGATGCTTGTTATAAGATTTTGTGAGTCATTACTAATCAAATAAGTGCAACGTTTACTTTCCTATAATTGGTTACCACACACACACACACACAAATATGATAAAAAACGGTCACAATGTTTTGAGGTTAACAAAGTTCTGTCTTAATGTTCGTAAGGGCACATTTACGGTCCCCTTTCTGTTTCAGATTTTTGTGAGGTCCTATGCTTGCAGTGTCAACTATCAGCATGCTTCTCTTTCTTATTGAGTAAATAACAAAACAGGATACTAAGATGCTGTAGTGTTATAGGCACTAACAAAAAAAAAACTTGAAAATGGAGCTGAAAATACCTTGTTTCTTTATGATAGAAAATAAGAGAAGGTTTTAGCAGTTTTTGTTTCTCTTCACTGAATATCTCGTGAAAATATGTCCGGGTGATATGGTGGATTTTCCACTTTTTCTGTGTCATCGACATTTAACCGTCTATCACAAATATTCTGTAGATGTTTCTTTGTGTTTCCTAAAAGTATAAGTAGTTAGCAAACGAAACATGTTTCCTTAACTCAAACATGCAATTTTGTTTATCTCAAAATGTCTTTTTGGTGTTTCATTCCCTCTTTCTGCTTTGAAGAAAGTGTTTTAAAAAAGTTGTGATTCATTTTAAATTCAGCCTACTGGTTTTTGAATAACCTTTGGAATCTTCTTTTATATACAAAAGAACTTGCCTAACTGTAGCTTTGAAGTTCTGTATATGTCAGTTGGAACTTGGAGGAGGCTTTTTGGTTGAACAAGTGTGACAAAGAACTTCACTCGGTTTCTTGAGGAAACTTTTAGGGATTTTGTTTGTGCAAATCTTTTTCAAAAAGTGAAGGTAATATTATCATTATTTGAAATGAGGTGTTTCGTTCAAAATTAATAAAGAAAATCACATATGTTTGAAGAATTTTTTGAAGTTGAAGATAGATATAAAAACTATTGTTCACCCAAAAACTTTCTTTCCGATCATGAAACACACTCACAAATCTTAGAATTGCAACAAGTCAATACTCAAATATTTAGTTTAAGAGGCTTCATAGATAGATATTAGTCAATCAAATAAGGCATGAACACAGTTATGTTTTGACTTTTATGTCTCGTCTTTACTACTATTGTCTCCCTAATTATATTACCTTATCCTCAGATTTTTCTTTTCAAGAACAAGACCATAACTCTACTTTTATTTCAAAGAATCACCTAGAAGTATTCCTCAAAACGAAATACTATTGATCCGTTAGGGTCGGGCTATATATAGATATAAGTAACACAAAAACCGAAAGGTTTTCAAATAAAATTAACTTAAAAATGCAATCGGCAACCTCATTTTGACCTATTTCAGCTCTAGCTTAGAACGTTTAAAAGGGATCAACTTATTTACTTTCTTAGACCTTAGGATTAAACTATGCATATAATTGAACACCCCCTTATTGAAATTTTATGCCTCGTCTTTACTATTATTTTGTTGGAAGGATAGAGTGTACGCAAACTTTACCTCCTACCTTGTGGAGGTAGAGAGACTGTTTTCAAAAGATGTTCAACTCAAGTAGGTAGTAAAAAGGAAAATGACGACCTTAAACACTAGACCAGAAAAAGAGAAGTCAGGGAGCTAGCAAATGTGTTGGTTACGTAGTACAACAAAATATTGCCCAATGTCATTCATCACTATTGCTAGTCTAACAATAGGGAATTAACTAATTTATGAATTACCAAAATACGAAAAATGTGGCCTTTACAACAAAAAATGACCAAGGCCATCAATAACTACCCTAAGTCTAAAGTTGGGGAATTAGCAACCCTATCAATTACAAAATATGACTTTTACAATAGAACTTGAAACACCATTCAAATTAACAACCCTATTAATTACAAAATACATACTTTAATCAAATTTATCTACTTCTCAGCATCAAACCAGAATCAGTTCAGTCCCCCTCGTTTTGTCGAGACAGGTGGCGCTCCAGATATCTGTGTAGGTTTCCATGGAGTATGAACTATGGAGGTCATGTTGACAAATGCTATTATATCGCTGTAAATAGCAAAAAGTTAAATGAAAAAAGTATTCATAACAACACTATTGGACAATGAAAAGAAAAGAAATATTATTTATTAGATGCGATGCCATCTTTGTACGGGGGCTAATGAATGTATTAACCATTTAATATACACGTTTGGGTGATCCTATGAAATAAATACTTCTAGATCTCTCCTCTTTACAAAGCTGACATCTAATAAATTATTTTTCTTTACTTTTTTTTTTGTCCAATAGTATTGTTATGAATACTTCTGCAATTTTACTTTTTGCTATTTGCGGTTTTATAATAACATTTGTCAACATAACCTCCATACTCCATTAAACCCTGACTGCTATCTAGAGCGCTGTCTGTCTTGAAGAAATGAGGGGACTGAAGTACTTTCGGTTTGATACTGGAAGTAGTTAAATTTGATTGAAGTATGTTTGAAGATCTGAGGTATTTGTTTTCCATTTGGATGATTCTGAAAAACCTTGAAATATTTCTTTTTGTATACAAAAGAACTTGCATAGCTGTAGCTTTGAAGTTCCATTTATGGCTTTTTGGTTGAAAAAGTGCGACAAAGAACTTCACCCAGTTTTTCTGAGGAAATAGGGCTCTTGTTTGTACAATTTTTTTTCAAAAAGTGAACGTATTATTATTATTTCAAAATAAGGTGTTCCGTTCTAAATTAATAAAGAAAATCGCAAAGTTGGAAGAACTTTTTGAAGTTGAAGAAATATTTGACTTCCACCAGCCTTTTCTACAACTATCCAACTGAAATAGACAGAGGATGGATCTAAATAATGTTGCCTAATTTTTACTAGTAGAAAGGCTAGGAAATATAGATAGTCTATCATGTTCCATCAATGGATTGTGGGATGCATCCAATGTAAGATGGACCACAATCTACTTTTCTATTTGCAACAAATTTTCTGAGAGTGTAAGGTAGGCCGATATTTCTTTGGGCAACTTGTGTATCCAAGTCTATGATGAGTACCTCTTTACTTGGTTAAATTACTAAAGCTTTTCTGAACTCTGCACTCTGTCATGGGTAAGGGTGCTTGAATTTTCCTCAGATATGTTCTGAGCTCATTCAAGATGTACACATGAAGTGAAGAAGTGGGATATAAGCTTTTAGAGAGTTTGTTAAGTCTTTCCTAGGCCTTGAAAAAATCTGTCAGACCTCTTTGCCATCAGCACACAGGAAAGGGGTTTGTACTGCAGTTCACATAGAATTCACTCTATTGTGCATTGATTCAGTCAACCCCGCGATGGAGGTCATATGCTTAATTTCCAACCTTCCTTCCAGCCATACCTATACGGAGCATGACTTCATGTGAAGTGCAGCTATTACTCATGTATGTTGCAGGCAGGTCCAATTATAGAATCTGTTTGTTTATCCGGTGCTTGAGACAAAACACTGGTCCATAAATGTGGAATATAAGATTTTTGTTCATAATAAGAAGCTATTTTCTTTTTCTTTTGAACCACTTTAAAGTCTTCTGAATGATATTTGCATTGATGGTGCCAACCATTGGGGTTGTGCTTCTTCCTGCTATCTTTCCCATTTTTTTTTTCTGGGTGGGTAGCTGTGTTGCAGTTGGTTCAATTGTATATTTGATAACAGTGATTTTCGTGTCAGTTTGCGCACACCTCGATGGTTCTACTAGTTGTGTTGCAGTCAGTTCATGTGCGTCATCACTTAAAGAGTATAGTGTTCTATTTTACTGTTTGCATTCTGCAATTTCTTGAAGTGCTGCTCTGAGGGAACTCTATGCAGTTTCTGCAATTTGATGCTGCTCGTTCATGAGCATCAGTACGAGGAAAGTGTAGTGTTTTATTCTGCAATTGCTACGAGTGTCAAGTTTAATTTTTCAGCATCTTGTTATATGATTGGTCATATGACATGCTTTATCATTCTGTTTGTTAGGAGTGCAAATTAAACATGACTTGTGCATTAAACCTTTAAGCTAAAGACATTCACCGGGAGCCCAAATCCTTGAGGTTTAGGAACCACAATCTTGCAGCTCCAGTTGTCGTCCATAGTTGATTTGCATGTTGTAAGTTAGACATTGTTAAACATAAAGTATAACAATGACACTCTTCCCTGGCACTGTTAAGAGGAGACTGAAGTAAACATAATAGTGAGAGGGCTATGTTTCTGATCCACATTTTAATTTTGGTTGACAGATCCTGATGGAGCTTAGCTCCCCTTTGCCGATGAGGATGGAGAGGTCTTTTCTGAGGCAAATAGGCTTGCAAGATCAGCTATGGATGGATGTTAATGGTTATTGAAGTCATGGAAGTAGGATTATGACCAGTTTGCTCCTTTTGTCTGCAGTTATCCAGTAACCAAATTATGAGTTGCTGGTGTTATACGAAGACGTTCAAGGATCAAAGCTCGATCAAATTGTTTCTTTCATTTACCGCCTTCTAATTTTCTTTGCTTTCGTATCTACCTTCTCTACTCTCTCAGGAAGAGAGAAGACTTAGATGAAATGTAGTGTATTGTATGTTTTACTCTATGTTATACTGTGCAACTATCATAAATTGGTGTATTCTGATGGTTTAATACCACCATCACCATATTGTATTTTCAGACTTATCTGTATCACAGTGCATATTAATTTTCTGTTTTCAAGGTTTCGTTCTCTTTCACCTCTCAAGGTGATAATTCTAAGAATCAATTTAAGCTTCGATTTGTTTGTTGTATTATATTTTTCAGGCCAAATACATAAATAGATCTTTAAACTTATTGGGTTTTTCATTTTGGATATCTCAATTATGCTATTATATTATTGAATAATTGAATCGATCATAATTTGTTCTTTTTAAACACCGTTGGTTGATGTGTTGTGAGGGGTACTGTTAGAAGATATATATGTTTTTCGGAACTCAAATATTTAAAAATAATTGTGATTTACTTAAAGTCATTTGAACACATTAGAAAACAAATAGGACTAACATACAATTTTTTATTTCTTCATTTAAAATCATTACAATACGGATGTAATTGAAGCCATTTACAATAGAAAAGTCTATTAAAATTAACCAACAGTGCTTAAAAGGAACAATGATTCAATAGAAAATGTTAGTAATTGAAATACCTGAGGGAAAATCCCAACGTAATTGAGATACCTGTTTATGAATTCGACCTATATTTCATAAACATGATTCAGATCACAAGATCGAGTGTCGAATTAAATCAGATAAATAAAAGGGTAAAAACTTCTATTTTTCTTTCTAAACGGGCCAAGTATATAAATTTGATTTTTTGAATAATGTATAACTTAGACTCGAACCAATTTGTTGTGCGATTGCAATCGTACATCGCCTTCACCGGGATTTATTGGCCGGGGGAGAAACCGGTGCCGGATTCTGCAAAGGGTGGTCAGTGAGTTCGAGGTAGACCGGAAATAACATGCAGAGTCTCTTCTATCTTACTGAATCCATCAAATCCAACTCCATAATAGCTCATTATTGCCTCAACTTTACCCGTTCATTCTCTTCAACTTCTGATCTTCATTCTACATCTCTCTGCAACCTCTTAAAAGGCCGTATTACCCATAATCACCTTCGACAAATCCATGCTCGGGTTTTCCGTATTGGTGCTCATCAAGACAACCTCATAGCTACTCGCCTTATTGGTCAATACCCATCAAACTTTTCTCTTCGTATACTTCATCAGCTAAAGATACCCAACATATTCCCCTTTAACGCTATTATTAGAATACTAAGTGAAGAAGGAAGTTTTACTGATGCATTCTTGGTATTTAACAAGTTGAGGGGCCAGTCCCTTTTGCCTAATGAATTGACCTTTTCTTTTCTTCTTAAAGCTTGTTCTCGTGCTGGGAATTCATATTATGTTCAACAGGTTCATACCCTTGTTGTGAAATTGGGATTTGGTGAGGACCCATCTCTATGTAATGGGTTGTTAAGTGTTTATGCCAGGGGTTTGAAAGAATTACATTCTGCGCGTAAGGTATTTGATGAAATGCCTGAGAAGGATGTTGTTTGTTGGACTTGTTTGATTTCTGGGTATGCTAAGTTTGGTATGTCTGAAGAAGCTTTGTGTTTGTTTTTATGTATGGTAAAGAAGAGTTTGATCCCTGAAAATGATACTATGATTAATGTTTTATCTGCATGTTCAAAACTTGATAAGTTAAATATTGAGAAATGGATTGGGAATTTTTGGTATTCAATGCAACAGTATGATTTGGGATGTTCTGGATGTGACTCAGTTAATACTGTTCTTGTTTACTTATATGGGAAGTGGGGAAAGGTTGATAAGAGTAGGGAAATATTTGAACAGATTTCTGGTGATGGGAAGAGAAGTTTGCTTCCTTGGAATGCTATGATAGGCGCGTACGTTCAGAATGGCTGTGCTCTGGATGGTTTATGTGTTTTCCGGTTAATGATGGAGCTTAATTGTTGTTGCCCCAATCATGTGACAATGGTTAGTGTGCTCTCAGCTTGTACTCAAGTTGGTGATTTGAACCATGGTGTGTGGGTTCATGAGTACATGCAAGGTAGTAGGCAAAAAAGCTTTTTACTTTCAAATGCAAATCTTGCAACTGCTTTGATAGATATGTACTCTAAATGCGGGAGTTTAGAGAGAGCAGGGGATGTTTTTGACCAATTGTTTGTAAAAGATGTTGTTTCTTTCAATGCGATGATCATGGGTCTCGCAGTAAATGGTAAAGGTAAGGAGGCGTTAAAATTTTTCTCACAAATGCTTGACCTCAATTTGCATCCAAATGCTGGGACCTTCCTTGGTTTGCTATGTGCTTGTAGTCACGCAGGGCTGGCAGCAGAAGGCCGTCAAATATTTAAGGAAATGAGCCAATGTTTTAGAATTGCTCCAAGATTGGAACATTATGCTAGCTATATTGATCTCCTTGCTCGAGTAGGTTATGTTGAGGAAGCACTTCAAGTTGCTACCTCAATGCCTTTTAAACCCAATAATTTTGTATGGGGAGCTTTACTTGGTGGCTGCATGCTACATAACAGATTGGAATTGGCGCGGATTATTTCCTCCATTCTTGTTGAGGTGGACCCTAACAATTCTGCTGGCTATGTGATGTTGTCCAATACATATGCCATTGATCATCACTGGGGTGCTATTTCACGACTGAGGTTGTCTATGAAGGAAAAAGGAGTTGTAAAGCAGCCAGGATGTAGCTGGATCAACGTTGATGGAGTAGTGCATGAATTTCTGGCTGGTTCCTCGTCGCATCCTCAGAATGAACGCTTGCATACTGAATTGCAGGTCTTACTGAAGGAGATGAAGCTAGCAAGTGTTTAGACAACTACAAGCATATTCTGGTTAGGAGTTACTTTGAGTAGCATCGTCTTTCTACCATAAAGATTTTCCCAGAATTAAGAATGGGTTCCGTGGGATAGAGCTGCATTGAAGATCTCTGTTGTTTGGAAAGGTATGCAGACTTTCTGGAGAGCACTAGGCTAATGGATACTGTTTCTTGGTTTTACTTTATAGCTATCTATTTTTACAGCCTTAACTGCCACAAATACTTTCTTGATCTCCTAGCTAATTTTTTTGATTTCTAGTTTGGCAGTCTCAAAATTGGCGAGGCAGGACGTTTGACTTGTTTGAATGATAACCAGAACTATTTGAGGAATGGCCTAAATAGGATTGTTAGTGCAGAAACTATTTGCCTTTAGCTGACTGTCAAATACTACAAGAAGACAATCCTCTCTATCCATGCAGATGTTCTGGACTCACTTGGCAGAGATACTCAGGAAAAACTCTCTTCCTCTTATCATTTATTCTTTTTAATTGGTGGGGCAGCTTCTTTGAAAGCTAGCTTGACTTAGACTAACATCCTAACGAGGGCCAAGAGCTTGGCAAGCTAGTATTATCTTTGGGAAAACACTATTGATACTCTAAACCTACACTCTGAGTTGGTTCAATGTTTGTGGCACATGCCTTTCATTGTTCAAAATATCTAGTGCATGGAGCTTGGTTCTGTCATAGTCCAAGATCTTTTGCCTGGCTGGCATGGAGTCAAGATTGGTAAAACCAAATGGATTATTTATAATGCATCCTCCCGTTGTTTGAAGGAAAAGGGGCGGAATCTGTGAAGATAGAGGTCCTTTCTTTTTCTTAAGGTATGTGGACTTCAACGTTGTTTTTGTTGGTAAACAAGAGTGTCTAGAATGAATAGAAGATATGTTTCAGTTATTAAATTCTCAGCACTATCATTATTAAAATTGCTAATATCTCTAGTGGTAGTTTTGCTTAGAAATGCTAGCCCCTGCTTGTGGGCTTTCCTTTGGAGAAATGGGCAAACTGGTGTTTTGGGAAGTGTGAATGATACTACCAGACCCAGTATTTAAGCTAGGGATATGTTCATACGTCCCAAGATGTCTCAAGAACGTGCACACCGAGCCTAGCTAAGGAGTTCAAGGATTGGACTTCCAGTCGCATTGTTGGGCTTTGTGGAGGCTTGTGAGCCGGCCCGACCCATTACTGAAACCCTAGGTTAACCATTTGGTTTTCTTATAAATATGATCCTTGTATTTGTAATTCTTGAGCAGCACAAGTGAAATAAAATCCTCCTGTTACAGTCGTGGAGTAGGGAAACCGAACCACGTTAAATTCTTGTGTGTCCCGTTTGCGTTCCGTTTCTCTTTTCTCTAGATTATTTGTGTGTGTTGTGTGTTTAATTCCCAACAATTGGTATCAGAGCGAGGTTTCAACAACACTGTAACACAAACTGTGAGAAATTGTCACCTAGGGTTCTTGTGTGAAGAACTGTGTGCAGGGAGGAGAGCCGCCGTTACCGTGTGGGTAACCTCAAGCAGCAGCCGGCTAGGAGAACCGCGCAGGGTGCGAACAGCCGTCGTCCGTGTGCTGTCCGTCGCGCCGTTCCGTTGGCCAGCCGCGTCGAGGAGCCTCAGATCCAGCCGCGAGCGTCCAGATCGTGAGCATCGTCCAAATCGCCGCCCGCTGTCAGAAAACGCCGTTAAGGGAATTGCCGAAGATCTGAAATTAGTTGTACCGAGTATCTCATTTAGTCCTTTGAGATGGCAGAAGATGGGAAGTTCCGAATTGAGAAGTTCGATGGTACAGATTTCAGTTGGTGGAAGATGCAGATTGAAGATTTGCTGGTTCAGAAAGATTTGGACGTAGTGTTGGGTGACAAGCCAGGAAAATTGTCTGATGCAGAGTGGGCAGGTTTGGATCGGAAAGCTATGTCAGTTATCCGACTCTCGTTGACCAAGAATGTTGCTTTCAACATTCTTAAGGAGAAGACAGCGAAAGGCATCTTGGAAGCCTTGTCTAACATGTACGAGAAGCCATCTGCAGCAAACAAAATTTTTCTGATTAGAGAGTTGGTGAACACAAAGATGAAGGAAGGCAGTTCAGTTACCGAGCACATCAACTCATTGAATTCGATCTTAGCCAGACTTTTGTCAGTTGGCATTAAGTTCGATGATGAAGTTCAAGCTTTACTACTGTTATCATCATTGCCTGACAGTTGGTCCGGAACGGTTACAGCAGTTGCCAGTTCAGTGGGACCTAATGGATTCACCTTTGAGAAGATTCGTGATCTCGTTCTTGGCGAGGATGTCAGAAGAAGGAGTTCTGGAGAATCATCAGGTGATATGCTAAACGTCGTCAGAGGCAGAGGAAATAACAGAGGTAGTGGGAGCAGGAACCGAAGAATGAGTCAGTCGAAGGCTCGGGATGGCTCAGGTGTAACATGTTGGAACTGCAAGGAGGTGGGGCATTTCAGGAATCAATGCCAGAAAGACAAACAAGTCAACATTGCAAAAGACAGCGCCGACGAGGATTTGTTTATCTGTTGCGCGGAGAGCAATGTGGATTCCTGGGTCATGGATTCTGGTGCTTCTTTTCACGCTACCCACAGCAGTGAAGCACTGCAGAATCTGGTTATTGGAGACTTTGGAAAGGTAAGGCTTGCAGACGATAGAGCTCTTGATGTTACGGGCATGGGTGACATGGTGCTGAAGACGCCAGTCGGTTTCTGGACCTTGAAGGATGTCAGAGTTGTTCCAAGCTTGACGAAAAGTTTGATTTCTGTTAGGCAGTTGGATGAACAGGGACATCATGTGAAGTTCGGAAATGGGCAGTGGAAGGTCGTGAGGGGCAATCTTGTCATGGCTCGTGGAACAAAAAGAGGATCGTTGTATATTGTCGGATTACCGTCTGAGGGAGTGACCGTCCCAGTTCAGAAGAAAAACAAAGTCCGGTTCACAGAATCTCGTGGGCAGAAGAAGGTTGTCTTTGCAAGAAAGAAACCCAGAGCCACAGGTCAGATTCAGGATGAACGAGCAAGGAAAGGTTCAGGAAGACCAGTCAGAGGCGTTTGTGGCAGTGGGAGCACCGGCCGTGCTTCAGCCAAGGCTCCTAGAAGACAGTGGGTCAAGAGAACCAGTATTCCAGCTGTTGATACGTCTCCAGAAAATATCTTGCTGAGTATGGAGAGTGTTTGTTCTCAGGGAGTTCTAGGATCCGGCAGTTCGTGTCTCAAGTGGGAGCCGGTAGGGACCGAGGACGAGTCAAGGGCAGTTTCAGCCGTGACTGATGTGTTGAAGCTTCGGGGAGCTTCAACGGGCCTTTCAGTTGACTGATGAGAAGGCCGCTGTAGCAGGAGAGAGTTGAAAAAGATTACTAGACATACAAGTGTTCTAAGTGGATGACAGTTGAAATTCTTCAAGCCTCCAAGTGGGAGATTGTTGGGCTTTGTGGAGGCTTGTGAGCCGGCCCGACCCATTACTGAAACCCTAGGTTAACCATTTGGTTTTCTTATAAATATGATCCTTGTATTTGTAATTCTTGAGCAGCACAAGTGAAATAAAATCCTCCTGTTACAGTCGTGGAGTAGGGAAACCGAACCACGTTAAATTCTTGTGTGTCCCGTTTGCGTTCCGTTTCTCTTTTCTCTAGATTATTTGTGTGTGTTGTGTGTTTAATTCCCAACAGTCGCCACCTCAAAGGCAAAGAGGGTGCTCGGAATGAAGGGCTTAACAACATGATAACATGGAAGCACAAGGCTCCACCTAAAAGAGTAGGTTCCTAACTTTCATCATCAACATTGCCAGCACCTACGTCTTCAATTTGAATCTTTGAGGTATCTCGAAAAAACCATTACATCTCATCATCTTACTGATCTCCCACAAACATGTCTTTGTATCCACATATATGATTGTTTGCTACATTATCCAAATGCATGTTATTGAGAAAGTTTTGAAGTTAGTTTGTGTGTGTACATAACAAAATCATGTACAATTGTTATACATGTACATGTCATTAAACAGTAGTGTCATTTTTAATATATTTTTTCAAGAACTTTATAGCATGTAACAAAATTATGCATGAAAGCTTTTGTCGATAATTAAATGAACTGCTCATATTTTTGTAAGATTTATTAATTTTTTAACGATATTTAATAGAAGAATGAAAATTATCCATGAAAGATATTTTTTCTTAAGAATGGTTGCATCAATCACCTTCTTGAGCATTAATGAATGAGAGTGAGGGCTTGTTGATTCTCCAATGTTATTCTGCCACTATCTTCATTTACAAATACAGTAGGCATAAGCATATATATATATATATTCTACACATTTCTTTGTTCCTTTTATCAAAAAATATGATGTGTCGTCCTTTGATTGGCTAGTCATAACATTATTTCATTTTACCAAATTACTCTACAATGTTTGTTGTCAACTAGTCATATCTTGGTTTAGATTGAGCAACAATAATGATGAATAACATATTGACATGAAATTTGGAAAGAATAACAACTACACGTAGATCTTATTTTTATCTTAATAAATAAATAAAAGGTTCTTTTTAGAGAAATATCAGGAACGGCTCAAACATATTAGTGATCTAAAGTAAAAGTTAAACGGAATCTTAAATTTTAATTGTTAATAACTTTTATATAATTAATTTCTTCTATTTCTCAATTGATAATACAATTATTCTTATTTTAAATTATTTTTCAAGAGACATAGTACTCCAAATATGTCAAATTTCTACTAATAATTCCTTCATTTTCATGAAAAATTTACTTTTTCTACAAATAGTATTCAATATTTGTTAAATAAATAATAACTTATAACCTATTATTATTAAAAATGAGGCCCTTAAATTTGGGGGCCTAAGGCATATTTCTTTTTTTTTATACTGTCGAGCCATCCCCGAAAAATACAAATCCCATGTTTACTTCTTTAGAATACAACGTTAAATTATTTAATAACACTTTAGTTTCAATGGTAAACAAATGCTTACTTGTATCACGTGTTTTACTGTTTTACGTGGGATATTGTTCAGTGGCGGATCCAAGATTTTACGGATATGAATGTTCATTATTTTTAATATAAATTTATATCAACCAAAGAGCGTAATTGCGAGCTAAAATTCATCAACCTAGGCATTAATTTTTTTTTCCCAATTCAATGCAATAAACAGTCAAAATCTTTGGATTGGTTCAAGAAAAAAAAGGAGAAACAATATACCTTTAGTCCTTCGCATACAATTGTAATTACCAAAAGAGACCAAAAAAACAAACTAGTGAGAAGGGGACTTTTCGCTTTTAAATTGGAGAACTGATATAAAGGCACTAGAACAAATTGTTTTTTTTCCTATCATGATTGTTTAAATTTTCGGGAGATTAAGTTACATAATAGACATGATTAGTGATCGATTTAAAATTTTAAGACTGTGGTTACTTTTAAGCTATCAATCATAAAATGTAAATGTATAAATTTAATACTTGTATTTAAAAAGATAATTATATTGAAATAAGATAGCAAAAAAATAGAATAAAATTATTTTGGAAAAGAAATTTTAATTAAGATATTGGTTTTGCACCTTATGATGACTATTGGAGGGAAATGAGAAAAGTTTTTCTTATTCATTTATTTAGTCTAAAAAAAGTGCGATCATTTAGTTCAATTCGTGTAAATGAAGTTTCAAGAATGATTAAGAAAATAACTCAAAAGGCTATCACTTCACAAATCACCAATTTGAGTAATATAGTGATTATACTAACGAGTACAATCATTTGTAGAGTTGC
The DNA here is from genome assembly GCA_032847665.1 of Solanum chilense. Lineage (NCBI taxonomy): Eukaryota > Viridiplantae > Streptophyta > Magnoliopsida > Solanales > Solanaceae > Solanum > Solanum chilense. The sequence goes on from CM064969.1 coordinate 68,458,230, forward strand.
TTTTGGTATTAGCTATGATGAAGAATCATATGAAAAGAGGAGGTTTAGGCTGAAGCATTGTTGCTAGCTTCTTTGTCTCTGATTTTTTCCTTTTTTAAATTGGATTGATAAGCTCTCTGAATTGACTGATAGACTCGATAAGAATTTCAAGGATTTGGATGAGTTTTATACCGAACTCATCGAGCAACATCTCTGATCCCAATAAGCCAAAATCTATGGAAGGGGACATTATTGATCTTTTGCTCCAATTCAAGAAAGAGAAATCAACACCAATTAATCTAAAAGCACTTGACATGGTAATCTCCTAAATCTTAAACCTACCTACAAACAAATGAGTTTTAAGAAGATTCATCCTAATTTAATTAAACTAACCAATTTTATGAAGTGTATATTTATTTTTTTTTGTGTTAATTTCTTGTAGAATGTAATAGGATCAGGCACTAGTGCATCTACAATAGTATGGGCAATGACATCTTTGATGAAGAATCCAAAAGCCATGAAGAAAGTTCAATTAGAAATCAGAAAATTAGTTGGAAAAAAAAAAGGGTTTGTGAATGAAGATGACATCCAAAATATGCATTATCTCAAAGCAGTTATAAAGGAGACATTAAGATTGTATCCACCAATTCCTCTTCTATTGCCAAGAACATCAATTGAAAAATCCACATTAGAAGGGTATGAAATTCAGCCAGGAGCCATAATTCATGTTAATATTTGGGCTATAGGAAGAGATTCTGAGATATGAAAAAATTCAGAAGAATTTATTCCCGAGAGATTTGTGAATAACGATATTGATTTTTAAGAACAAGACTTTGAGTTAATTCCATTTGAAGCAGGAAGAAGAGGATGTCCGGGGATTACACTTGGTGTTGCAATGGTGGAACTTGCATTGTCAAATCTTCTTTATGCATTTGATTGGGAATTGCTTTGTGGGATGAAAAAAGAGGATATTGATACAAATGGTAAGCCTGGAATTGTAGTGCATAAGAAGATTGATCTTTGCCTTATCCCTACTACTCATATATAGATCGTTTGTTAGGATGATGTTACGTATTGTTTCATAATAAATCATATTATAGTGTTGTATTGTTTTGTATGATATTGTTTTAATGAATATTAGGATGGTTGTTACATATTGTTTCATAATATATCATATTATAGTATTGTATTGTTTTGTATGATATTGTTTTAATGAATATAATGTTTGGGTATAATGTATCGTCTTCCGTCGTTACATAATGTCATACACTTATAATTTGAGTGATAAACCTACAAAAAAAAAAGTATGATATAGAATCGAGTTCGGTAAGATAAAAAATGAAATATGATTTTTAAAATAATAATTAAAAACAAATAAGAAAATAATATTAAAATAATAACGCAATCATACTAAATTTAATTATTACATTAATAGATTTTTTCGTCATTACCGATATACATCATGAAAAATAACATAGAAGATAGAACTATTCATTGCAAAAAAATATTTTTGCTTTTCCTCAAACAAGCACAAGTCATATCATAATTTGATATGGTTGATATTCTTCAAATTTTTTACTTCAACACAATATTAGTATTAGGTTACATTTGATTTGAATTGAAAGATAATTCTTTTTAACATTTAAGTTTAAATATAAAAGTTCCAAAAAGATTCAATTTTCGAAGTAGGATTAAAATATAAAATCTGTTCAAACATAAATTTCTAAATTTTAGGCAATGTGCTAAAAAAGTATTAAATTACTTGATTATATTTCTATTTTAACATGCTTTTTTTTTAAAAAAAAAAGTTTAATTCTTCTTATAGATAAAACATATAAATATTATTCCATTCATGACAATTAATATGACATAATTAAAATTTTAAAAATAATCACTTTTTTTAAATTATAATTTCTTTACATACATTTTCAATTGTTAATTAGTATTTTAGGTAATATAAAAAATATTTAGAATTAGAATTTGATATTTATGTTTTATCTCAATTTTCACTTTTATTTCTTTCCACTCTCCATGATTGAGAGCTTCAGAGTGATCAAAACCCTTTTGTGTTTTCTTCAATACTTTTTCTTAACTCTCTAAAAATTTCTCTGTTAGTTTTGGGAAGTGAGATCTGATGATATTACCAGTGTTTAAGCTTGGCACACTTGCCCTCAAATCTTTCTGTAAACCTATCGGTAATCGAATCAAGAAAGAGGCTGGATATCACCCCAGGTTCAGAAATTTCATCATCAACATTGCCCAGGTTCAGTTTTGCCCTAAAAATCATTTTTTATTTGTGGGTTTTTGTTTGCGTAGCTATTGTATGAGTTTTAGCTAGTGGTAATTTGTTATGATATGAAAAAGGATGGGGATTTTGTTGTATATAAAGAGCTGGAATTGTTTTTTATGAAATGGTAAACAACCTTTAAGAAGATCCTCTGAGGTTGTGCTTGGCTGAGCTCAGTACCTGAAGTTGAAGTTTTTTTTTTTTTTTTTTGGGGGGGGGGGATGGGGAGGAGATTATAAAATGGGTAATAGAACCCTCACCACCACCAAGGTGATGGTTCAAGTAGTTAAATGACTGAGCTACAAAGAGTATAGGTAGATGAATAGTTGATTATCCTGATGGAATTAGCTAATGGTGTGGGATGATATTTAAAAAAATATACATTTTGATGGTCAAAAGTTGCTAAGATCAAAGGATTCTAAGTGTTTTTAGTTGATTATAGAAACTAAGATGCAAAAAAATAGATTTCTTAAATCATGTTTGACTAGGGAAGACTATTGAGCAGGTGTTGGGCAAACATGGAATCATTTGCGTTGAAGATCTCGTTCACGAGATCATCACCGTGGGGCCACACTTCAAGGAGGCTAACAACTTCCTATGGCCTTTCCAACTCAAGGCACCTCTTGGTGGACTAAAAAAGAAGAGAAACCACTACGTTGAAGGCGGTGATGCTGGAAATCGCGAGAATTTCATCAATGAGCTCATCAGGAGGATGAACTAAAATACCTCTCACTAAGCAACAGTTTTGTTTCTTTAGAAGTTTGTTTTTGGTGTTTTGAACTGTTTGTAATATTGAACTAGACACATTTCTGCCTGAGGTTAAAAATTGGTCTTTGGATTAAGTATACTAATTGCCTCTGGTTTTTTCATTGTTCAATATTAAAAAAAAAAAAAAAAAAAAAAAAAAAAAGTAGTGAGTGAGAATTTGTGATTCTATGGGAAGTTGAACACGTTGAAGTAAGTTATGGCTTAGAAATTGGAAGATGAAGAGATAAGTGGCAAAAACCAATTGATTCTTGTAGGTTGAACTTATAGTCGCTCTGCCGGCAGAACTATACACTGAAAAGAATAAATAGGATTATTGCGATTGCTTTAATTGAGCAACTTTTGTTTGTTGTGTTCTTCAATGCATTTATATTAACACGGATTATTAACATCCATATACTAGTTAAGATACTCAAATTGGTCTTGCCATGGCTCTTAAGTGTATTTCGGTCTTGCTTTATCTTTCTGAAATGTGTGATCTCACTTGATTATTCCTTCTCTTGGGCATTGAAACTGAAGATCATCAGAATTGGAAACTAATGGACAGTACACATATTTGATTTCTTTCCTTTTTCTTTTCCGCAGGCAAACCATAGACTGTCAACTAAATTGCAAAGACGTATATATGGTCATGCAACTGATGTGGCAATTCGCCCATTAAATGAAGATAAAGCTGTTCAAGCTGCTGCTGATCTCCTAGGTGAACTCTTTGTGTTCTCGGTAATGTTGTCTCTAGGTCCTTAATTTGTTCTGTTACACAAATATTTCATATCAAATTTATTTTCATTTGGGATAATTATTATGTATCATCATGGACATGGTGATGTTTTCGAAATGCTGATTTGTTTATCAACGAGAACACCCTTTTTATGTCCTATTCCACTTGTGATAGAGCTCACGATTCTATTTCATATGTTCATAACAGACCATAGCAGGAAGGTCATTAGTCCCGAACTTAGTCTGATATTCTAGATGTAATGAGAAGGCATGGCATGTTATGCTTCAGAATAGGGGCTTGTTCTCGTTCAACCCACTAGTTTCTAGAAGTGCTATCTGGATACTGAAGGCTGTCTGACATTAGTTTTGCTCCAACTACATACCCAATGTAATCCTGAGATGGGCTTCTGGGAAGGGTTGGATGTGCGGGGACCTTACCTCTACCTTTGTCGGGTAGATTGGCTGCTTCTGATAGACCCCCGGCTCAAGTTTCGCAAAGTAACATAAATCTTTTAATTCATAAGTACTTCAAATAGTATTAATTTGTGGTACTGCTAATTGTCTTCTTTATGTATGTGCGCTAAAAACGTTGACTTAATGTGTCTAATATTCTTATGTTAGTGGTCATGTTATGCGTTTCAATTAGGTTGAGCACATTGACTCCCTCAAACTTCCCCAGAAAATTGAGATTCCTCTTCGAAGGGTTCAACCTTTTGAACGCCTATCTCTGTTCAAAATGTGCTTATCGTTACATCGGCCACTAAGGTTTATTCTTCGAGTCACTATATCTATAGTTGTGGGAATAGGGGCGTGATCTGGTAATATGCCAATTTGATCACTATTCGTAGATAAAACAGGTTTTCCTCTTCCGAGTCGAAATAATTTGATTAGGGGTCAGTACACTAAACAAATATTGCTACATGGCAGCGTATGTTAGAAACCAAAATTTTGAGCGTGTTTAGGTTAGTTTGTAAGCACCTTAATTATTTTGCCAGGTACCAACATCTTTCACCTCTACATGTAAAGAGTAACTCTGATCACTGATGTTTTGGCTGATAGGAAGAAATCACCTATATTTTTTCTTGTACTGGGATTTGAACCTTATTCTCTTATGGTTTCAATTCCAGCTTTACCATCCTCTAGGCCACGCCAGGAGTACTCATCTAATCCATCATTTTGCTGCACAAATTAATAGGATGACTGCACTTGTTTCTTAACAGATATTAAGTTCATAGTTCGATTTTATTTTCTATTGTGCCAAATGAAAACAAAACAAAGAAATTGGGATGAAGGAAGTGATAGCTAATGATTAGAAACTTTTAGTTCCGGTGACAATGTTCAAGTTTGAAAGCATTTGACGTGGTATCGGATGATTTGATGTTTCTATTATCAAACTTGTCTAGTAGGGTTATCAAATGGTCCCCAAGTACGAATACAAAAATCTACGCATTCAATTTTTATCAGTAAAAAATAGTATTGTAGATTGCCAGCATTAAGAAGATGCTGAGTAGTATGTGCAACTAGCAACAATTATATATTTTGTTATGTGCTAAAAAGATCAAGCACAGCTCTGCATCACTAATTGAAGCCATTTTGCACTTAAAAGTGAGGAGATACATCTTTATTTAACTACAAATACTGATTTACTATTGCTCTAGAAGAAATCCTAGATGGCAATTGATGCATTCAATTCCAACTGCTCAAGATGACTTGTTGAGTTGAGTGAAGTTAGCATCATGAAGGGCTGTTGTGGCATCATCTTTGTTATTCCTTCTCCTTTTTGTTCCCTACACATTTGCTATCTGAAGAGTAATTGCCTTAGCCTAACCGGATACAGGATTGAAAATTGCAGTTGATTTAATTATTCTACAACAGAATATTGTAGATGCTCCTCTTAACCTGATATATTCTTTCAGTGCATTACACACCAATTATCTAGTCATGTATAGTGTGGAGATTTGCATGAATTACTTTGTTCAGTCTTCTCTTCTTCTTTTTTTTAACCACCAAGGCAGAATACCATCAATATGCTTTTGTTATCTGTTTATTCAGGTCGCTGGAGTGGCCGTTATCTTTGAGGTGCAAAGAAGTTCCAGATCTGAAGCTAGAAAGGAGGAAGTTCGGAGGAAGGAACTAGAGGTGCATATCGACATTCATAATAGTGATTTTCTTGTGCTGAAATCATAGAGCGCAATGTTCTGTTTCCATGTAAAACTCAAATCATAATTTGTTTTCCTTTCATAGGCATTGAAGCAGCGAGACGATGACCTGAGTAGAGAGCTTGAGTTCCTTAAGAACAGAATCGATGAACTGGAGCGATATTCCAAAACAAGAGGAATAAGTAGTATTTTTAGCATCAGTCATGCAGAAAGTACCAAGGATAAAGTTAAAGCTGGTTGATCCTCTGCTAGTGTTGTGCTAACATACATACACATTGTAAGACCCCTCTCCAGTTGAGCAATAACGACTCAATCTCTATTTTTCCCTACTTCTTATTTCTACTATTATAACTTCTGGAAGTAAAGAAACTTGAAGCAACTCCGACAAAAGGAAGATTTTCGGAACATGTAAGGTTGACAGGTGAAAGCCTTTAGAATATTACTAACCAAAATGCATTATCCATTGTTTGCAGCCTTTGGTCTTTGAATAAAAGGCAGCATTTCATATTGTAACCGAATTCGATATTTTGGTGAATTTTTGCACCTAGCCATTGAGGCAATGTTGATGACTATTTTACTTGTTTGGCTTTCAGTAATAAGAATTATTATTAAGAGTTCAAGTGTTTCCAATTTGTTACATGTCCTTCGTTGTGCGTTCTCCTGAGATGTTCAGGGAGTTTTACCTCTTAATATAAGAGGACTATGAATGTTTATGTTGCTCGGACTCTCTAAAATGTTGGTAAACCCGTCAGATCCTATAAAATGCATAGCATTCGAAGGATTTGACACATACCTGGTGGTATTTTTGAATAATCCGAGCAACATAAGGTGAATCTGATTCAAGTGTTGTAGTTCTTATTATGTTAGTTCTTGAATCCATTTTGCACCTAAGACGATGCTCGTCTGCAAAATCAAATAATTATAGATAAATGTGAAATGATAAAATTGAACATAACATCGATATGAAAAACATATGATTGATTTTGATAAATCTAGTGGGACAGCATCTGTTCAAACACGTCTCAGTTCAATCTTTGCAATCAAAATTCACCCCATCCAAGAGATTCATAAGAAGCTATACTACAATCATACACTAAGCTAAGATAAATATAGAAACAAGGATAAAAGAATGCTGAGGAACTCAAGGGGAAGCTCAAATCCAAACTTGAGCACCAGTAAACGATTCATGTGGTGAATTCATTATACAGAATAGGAGAATTACCACTGCCACATGAAAATATTCAACTCAAAAGTTGGAATAGAACATCAGTCCTTGTTTTAAGAAGAACAGCACCCAACTTTCTTTACTGCTGAAACGTCGTCCTTGCTTCCGACATTAATGGTCTGTCCCTTGGGCAATGCTGCTGGGTCATCTCCTGCTTCAAGAGCTTTCTTGCTCACGACACGGTATATTTGTGTGAGCACTTCTGTGAAGGCGTTTTCCACATTCATGGATTCCAGAGCAGATGTTTCCATGAAAAATGTACTTTCCTTCTCAGCAAATGCCTTGGCATCCTCAGTGGAAACAGCTCGTAAGTGACGCAAATCTGCCTTATTTCCCACAAGCATTATGACAATGTTTGAGTCAGTATGATCTCTGAGCTCCTTTAACCATCTCTCCACATTCTCAAAAGTCACATGACGAGTGACATCATAAACAAGCAATGCACCAACAGCTCCTCGATAGTAAGCACTCGTGATTGCTCGATATCTTAAAGAAAAGAGCACATTCCCCGAATTTCAATTGTATTGATCATTATTATTAATGAAAAAAATAAAAACACCAACAAAAATATGGAAAGACAATAACTTAATTAATTACTGAAATATAAATACGTACAAAATTATCCTATACTTTGAGAATCCTAGATAAGAGAAAAAAAGATCATATACTATGAAGATCATTCATCTAATACATTAAAAAAATTAATTAATAAAACTCCAGCTTCTTTGTGTCGGAGGATTCACCATTTAGGCCCTTCTAAAGGTGGAGGAGGGGAGGGTGAACGAGGAGAAGTGTATTTATCTGGTGGCTCGTTCCTGCAGACCCACCGCGTGGTTCTGTCTAAGTAGGCTAGGCCACGACATAGAATCACCTCGCCTATTATTTTTATTTTGTGATCAGCTATATCAGGAATAAATTTATTACAATGGTGGAAATGAAAGGGGGATCTTAGATCTCTCAGTGAAAATAGGAAAGAAAGGGAGTTTTAATATTTATGGAAAAGGCTACCCTCCCCAGACCCCCAATTTGTGGGATTACACGGAGTATGTTGTTGTTACTGCTCTATAAGCACAAGACACCTTGCAATTTCCCTGAAAGTGTCACACTGTCCATGACCCTTCAAGTCTGTAAAACCCGACTATCTCAGATCAAATTAGTGCAGAGAAAGCACATTTTTCATATTCTAGAGATTTTAAAATATTCACTGAAGATGTGTAACAATGGATGATGACCCTTTCCCATATTTTGGACATAAACTGAAGACTCATCGCTCATAGGGCACCTTCCGTGTAAACACACTTCACGAACCATCTGTTATTGGATGTCAAAGATGCTCCATAGCCAATGTGTTCTCACCATTTTGGTGTTGAAAATTCTGACAGACCCATTTACTGGATTTGTCAATCAACACACACCATTTCGATTAAAAATTCCTGTATCACAATCTAATTATACCATACAAAAGTCAACACATTTTCTTATCCACACCCTGAGAGGATCAACTGTATTCCTACTTAGCTGGCGGTAGAGGTGCTCTAACACTAGTGCAAGATGTTTCACAGATCATAAGTTGTTTAGGTCCCTATTAAACTAGTAAATATATGAGATGGATAAGTTGTTGAGCTCGTCTAAAAATCAGGAGCACTTAAACATCAAGACTAAAAGTTTCGAACTTTACTATTCTCATGTCATCATCAGACCATTCATTATCAGTTTAACCCTCCACTAATTACAATTCAGCTCACAAAAACCAACTCAAATGTAGCTACCAAAGGCAAAATCAACCACGCTAATACCCACAGCAGCCACAAGTATGAAATAGCCAGCATATTCATATGCATTTGCCTTCGACTCATCTTTGCATATTCAAAAAGAAGAAAAATAACACAAATTTGTATCAAGTTAGCACGAAATAAGCACAGAAAAACTAACTAAACTACTGGATCTACCTCCCTCAATACTTCAAACGGAACGATCTTACACGTAACACTCTGATCTAACTTAGCAGAAAACGATAATCATCCATCCACAAGTAGAAAGCAGCAGAGTAGATCTCATATTTAAATTTTCCAATGAGCAGTAAAAAGAGTAGTATATATACCGTTCCTGACCAGCAGTATCCCAAATCTGAGCTTTAACAACCTTATCCTCTACATGAATGCTTCGAGTAGCGAACTCAACACCGATAGTAGACTTAGACTCAAGGCTGAACTCATTACGACTGAATCTAGAAAGAAGATTAGACTTTCCGACACCGGAATCACCAATCAACACCACCTTGAACAAGTAATCGTAATCGTCGTCGGCTCTGTATGCCCCCATTTTCTCAGATGTGGAGGGCACAAAGTGAGATCTGAAAGAGGCACCGTTTTGCTTTTTTAAAAAGAGAGAGGGAGAGAGATTTATTCAAAAATATTTTTTAACTAAACCCCTCCTTAAGTCTCTGACTTTCGTTCTCTACAAATTCAAAATACGCACAATTTGAGTTTTCATAGGGTGTAAAAAATAATGAATATTAGTATCAGAATATTTGAATGTAAAAATAGTTATAACTATATTAAAATTTTAAATTATATAGAAACTTGTAAAATACAACTACATTAAAGAAGTGGTTCACACTAAAAGAGTGTTGATCAATATTTATTTTGACACGGATATATTCTGATTGTCTGACATCGACGGCAACTGTCCAGTAATTTTTTTAAATTAAGTGATTAACCAAAAGAGAACCTTAAGTTGGGTATTTATTACTTATTATATACGTATGTGTGTTTGGTATGAAAAAAAATGCACCCCACTTTTCTTATATCTAGTTAGTTGAAATTTCTATAAGTTTCTAGGAATAGAATATTTTACGATGATAATATCTTCATCCTCAACACGCCAAATTTTCATTCCAGCCTCGTTTCCGCCAATCCCGCATCCCACTACTCCACTCCCTCCACACCACTGTGATCGGAGTTTAGGTATTGTGTAGTAAATAAACGACTATGGTGAAGAAATCAAAAGTTAGCACTTATTGGTAAATGGGTAGGTGGAAACAGTTTTTTAATTCAACTAGGAGTACCGCGTTAATTTCAATTTTTCTACTAGTATGCAAACAAAAAAAATATTAAAATGTGTGCTAGGAAAATAATAACGACCAATAAAAAAGCAGCATAACTAATCAACAGTCAGGGTTATTTATCTTTGGCAGCTTGCTATGAGTTGTAAAACATTGGCACTAGAAAGGGAACGTGCACACAAGTAAAAATCTAGAGATAGATTACACCAAAATGTTATCGAATAACACAAAGTAATACAATTAACAATAACATACTCAGTATAATTAGTTCTCGTGAATTGGATGAACTATGCAGAGACGATGCAAAGGGAAGGGTTAAAAGTTGGACAAAATTTTATTGCATTCAAGCATTTTATTTTCGGTAACTCTGCTTTTAATAAGCTGTGTTACGCTGAAATACATTCCCGATAGAGTGCTTGAAAAAGAATATTTATGTTATACAATTTTTCCCTATCTATATAAGTGTAAACATGTGTGTATAAATGAGGAACATTAAAGTAGAGGTGAAGATAAATCAAAATTTCATTTATACAAATGTGAGAAAAATGCTTCAATCCTTGGGCCTCTTGCTCATTGATTTTCTCTTGTTCACTTCCAAGTATCTCTTTCTTAGCCTAATGGCTTTTGGTGTAACCTGCACATTAGCATAGGTTTATTTCATTGGTTTAACGAAAAGTAATACCAAATTAGTTTTTTTTACATTATACTCACCAATTTACACTAATGTAGAGAAACACACAAATTATTCGAAAGAAGTATTATAGAAAGTGTTAAGTGTAATGGCGAAGTCATTATCCAAATAATAAGGATACCTCAATAAGCTCATCGGAAGCAACATATCCTATGGCTTCTTCGAGGGACATCTGCAAAAAAACCATTGAACGTTAGGAGCAAAGCTTAAATACTATAAAATCCTTTAGCTAAGAGATTTTTGAAGATGGACAATCTAGTGAAGATCTAAATTTCTCATACTTCGTTGAACGCTTCACATTAGGAAATATGATAAAGTACAAAGTATTGTTTTCCTGAGGAAGGTTAAAGTAACAGCGCAAAGTTTTGTAAGTGGATAAAGTACAAGCGAAGTAGAAACTCACAAGGCGGGGAGGAGTTAACTTGACGTTCTCATCCTTGCTAGCGCACCTTATATTGTTGAGTTCTTTTGCCTTAACCGGATTGACCTGTTTCATGCAATCACCCAAGAGTCACAAATGCACATGACAAACACTATAAGAAATGAAATAACAGCTCCTTACATCAAGATCTGTATCCCGAGAATGTTCTCCAATAATCATGCCATCATATGTCTGCATATAATCGAAGACAAATTAAGGTAACAGTATTTTTATATTCTTCAAAAGAGCAAGTGATTGACAACGCTATCAAGATCCCTGATAGTATACACATTGTTTTCTATCTTTACTTCAACACTTCGAATTTTATAAGCCTTCAAATTTGCGAGGACTCTGGTCCTGTAATATATTATACATTCCACAGATAAAATATCTCCTAATCACCGCTTTTAAGTGATCACAACTGGAATGACATCAACATCAAAGCTTTCAGTACTAGGTCATGCATATTTGAGATCACAAAAAATTTTGGTAGTTAACCAAGGTTGATACTCTTTTTACTACTTCTAAGGAAAGAAATTAGGACAAAAAGTTCAGTTGAACCACCTCCATTGCAGGTGCCACAAAGAGAACTCCACGAGGTTCTAAACCCATCAGTGCATGAGCAGTGATTAACCCACGGCCCATTGATACCTGTTCAACCAATAGGAGGAGGTACAGTTATCCACAAATTGAAACTAGAGATATATATATCCTTTGTCGAAAAACAGAAGATATAATATCAAATACAAGTGTGATATGACGATTTTTTAGACATGTTCAAATCTGAGCTAAACTGCCTCAAAAGGCTACTGGGAAGCGGCATTTGATGTACTCATAACAAATATACTAGACAATTGGAAGAGAACATAAAATTCAAGGGAATTTTGGGATCAATTAAAGATGTTTTGAGAGAAAAATGTTATATTTATTCGGACCTAGATCCCGTTTTAAGTCAAAAAATAAAAAGTCCAACTTGAATGACTTTTAAGTCTAAATAAAAACCAGGGGAGACCAACTTTTGATTTTTTAAGTTATTTTTAACCTTGTCAAATACTTGCAGAAGCTAAAAATAACTTAAAGTAGGCTTGACCAACTTTTAAGCCAATCCAAACAGGCTCCTAGCCTCTTAAAGATGGTAGGAATGTTAAAGGATCTCAAGAAGACCATTCTGGAGAGTACAGGAATACAAGCTCCAGTACACCAGCAACACATTGTAAGGCATGAAAATGAGAAATGGTAACTATGAACCATGAAAGTCACAAGTTGTAACAGGCCAACAGACAGAAAGTACTAACTTGTTAGGGACACATTTATGCAACGGTGACAATATTTAAAGTAGAAATTGGCTGAACATATTTTAAGCTGAGTAGAATAGGAGATGAAAGACATCCCTGGCAGAACTGAGGGACACGCTATTTGTACTTCACAATTATGAAACAATAGCATCTTGAAGATGGCAAGAGGAATAAAGAAAGAAAACTCAAACATGTCTTTACAGGGTAGTAAGGATGCTTACTAGAACTCCTTTCCTGACATTTCCAAGAGGACCACGATATTTTTCATAAGCTGCACCAAGGAGAAAGAGGCTAAGAATAATGAAAAGTTAAAACCATATAGCAGGCATTCAAACATGCATTAGATGTAATTAAAATAGATAGAAAAAGGCTTAAGAATAACTCCAAAAGAATAAGAGCTTTGGCATTTGCTGAATGAAAATTTGTTCTCTATATATGTATCCGTGAATTGATTGTGTTTATGCACAGATTACCCATGCATCAATCTTAAAAGTTAAAATGGGAAATAACTTATTTTGAAGTGCCTATTCAGAAATCAGCATGACAAGTCAAGCTTTTCTTTACTCTTGACTGTCGAGATCAGGGGTATTAACACTTTTTTTTTGAGTATAGGTAAGTTTGTATTCTTCAGCATTAGGACATGCTGGCTACCTTCAAAATTCATCACAAAAATCACAAATTTTCTATCACTCTATAACTTGATCTACATCCACTAAACATAATGGTTCACATGATCTATCTTCAAAACATTTTCTATTCCTTCCTCTCCACAGACCACCATATACATGATAATATCAACTTTCCCCTCTCAAGTTACTAGTAAACTCTAATTTTGGTCCTTGTGATATATGACTAAAAGCATATTTAACATTCAAAGAATAGATGTCCTTCCACATATAGGGAAATACGGTATATTTACACTATTTTTAGAACTATATTACCCTCAAAATTCATGAATATTAAATTATGTAACAATTAACAATTTGAATGTGGTGACTCCACAAAGGAGAGGGTTCCAAAATACATATTTCAATTAGTTGAAGGTCAAATGTGGTTATCACAAGGACCAAAATCAGAATATGCTGATCTTTCAGGGACAAAGAGTTATATTAACTGTTGCATAATTTAATATCCATGTATTACGAGGGTAATATAGTTTTAAAATAGTGTAAACGTAACATATTCCCTATACCAAAGGACCCGAAGGACACATATTAATTGAATGTTGAATATGCCTAGACATATATCACAAGGACCATAACCAGAATCTCAACATTTGAGGGACTGAGAATGCAAATTCCCTGCTCTCCATCAAAGATAAAACTGGCTCATGAAGAACCTCAGCCGACCAAAAGCACAGAGGATAATTTTAAGAAAGAAAAAGAGAGATGGTTTACCCAAGGTGGATTCAAATAAAGAACAGGGAATATAAAGAGGGGTACATTTGTAACACCCATATAATTTCGGGAACCATCTAATACCAGACAAGAATGTGTTGTTACAAAGTTCAACTAAGCTAACAAGCTCACATCCACATATTGCTAGCACATACTTGCCTTCTTTTGCAGTTTTGCTATCATTATATAAATAAGCATCGAGATCCTACTGTGACGTGCACAGCGCGAAATTGGAGAAATTATCAGATAACTTGTCAGGAAAGTACTAAGATAAGTTGAAAAGCATACTCAGAAAAGCCCGATGCATAAATCCAGAGCCACGGGTGTCACTGCTGAACACGCTTCTATAGCCCACTAGCCCTCTGCAATAGGTCAGGGAAAATTCAAATTAGGACAAACTTAACAACAAAATTAATCATCAAGATTGAGAACATGCTGAATACAAACAGGTGCGAAATGTGAATATATAAAGGTAGCATGAATCTGAAATCTACAGATTTGTTAGTTGCCTCTAATACGATCTTTGAAGAAAATGCATTGATTAATCATTTTAACAAATTGGCAATTAGCTTTGTCATTCTGTTAACCAAATAATAATCTAGTCATATTTTAATCCCATACTTCTAGGTCGATAGGTATACCTTGAAATACAAAGACAAGATAAAAGGAGGATAGAGAACAAACAATATGCCCAGATAAGACTCATAAATGTAGCTATTTAGTACTTTATTTTACTCAAAAAATGCTCAGATAACTACCATTCGGTATACATTAAAAGAGAAATCAGTATCATAATTCTATCCAGGAAATGCAAGGAGGGATGAACAGGATACTATTCCGAAAGGCAGAGATAAAGAGTGAGAGGGAGGTAAAACCAATCTTCTAATTATGTATCATCATGCTCTGTACAGTAATAAAACCAGCAAAGAACAACTGAAAAAATACCTTGAAGGACATGTCAGACACATTCTAGTCCTTCCCATGCTGCCAGGAACAGGGCCCATGTCAGTAACTTCACCTCGCCTGTGAGAAAGTGCTTCCATGACCAAACCTACGTGCTCGTCATCAACCTGGAAACAGAAGATGGTCCCAAGAGGTTTGGTATAAATTCTGAATAAGTAAAAGACAATACTGTAGGTTTATGCAGACTAGTGCACCTCAATAGTCACTTCTTCAATTGGCTCAAGCTTAGTACCTTTCTCTACTTTGTACCTAAACATACAGACATTGCAAATGCAATATTAGCAGTTTATCACAAAGGTTACTGGTGAATAATAGATACTGATGGCACAGATATCAATAGGTCATTCAAGACACAAAAAAAATACTGTCTTAAATGATACTATACATGTCTTGTCAACCATAGATATGTAAATATGTGCATATACTGAAATATGCGAGTAGAAGTGTATGTCTCTGGTAAGCTTTAATCAAAAGACCATTCCATGATAGGAAATAATTCCTGGTCCTTTTTGCTGTATGCTCTGTATCTCCTGAATTATTGAGTAATCATAACAACATTTACCAATTCACAAGTTAACAGTACAGAGTAAGAGTATGCAGGCATATCATCATGTGATTCCTAGCAAACCAGTCAAGAATAAGGACAAACGAGCTCACATGACTTTAGGTGGGGAGACAGAGAGCTCAAATCCTTCACGTCTCATGTTCTCAATTAAGATACCTATTATGAACAGGAAAAAACAGAGAGGAAGAGTTAGGTGGTTTGTAAAATTCAAGCGAGAGATTTCAGTGGACTGCTTGATCCGGTTTAATTTTGTCCCTTATTAACATATGAGACGAGCACAAATACTGACGACATTGTTGTAGGTTGTTACACCACACAACTCACCTAATTGAAGTTCACCTCTACCCTGCACTTCATATGATTCTGACGTACTGGGGAGAACATTTATGGCAAGATTCGTTTCTGATTCAGCTAGCAGCCGGTCACCAATTTTCCCTCCGGTCAACTATAAAAAGTACAGAACATTTTAGACAGTCACCAGAAGAAAGAACCAGTAGTTTCAGCATTCGCATTTGCCCAGGCAGTTAAAATAAATAAGGACTCATGCTTTCTGAAATTTTTTGGAAGTCCGAATGGACTCATCTCTCTTATTCTTTCCGGCCAAAACTAATCTCTGCTCAAAACTTCAATAATGTGTTGATACAATGGACACTGGTTCCGGAATGCTATATTTCAAAAATAGTGGCAGTCCTCTAAGTGAATGCTTGCTGATTAGAAGAAACAATCTATGAGTTTACTTTATTTCCCACATATTTCAATAACCTATATAAGTTTAATACTTCGCACATGTATCAAATAAAAAGCCAGTAGAGGCATTTGAAACGACAAAATGAGGATTTCAATAGCCGACCCCAACTAATTAGAAACTGAGGCGTAGCTGTTGTTGGACATCTGAAAAACCCATCAATTACTCTGCATACGTACCACCCTATCCTATAGATCTTCATTATCCATTCCCAATTATATGCTTCATGTTTTCCAGAAAACGTTTTTAAAACTGTAGAACAACCCTTCAATAACAATAACTACAGTCTATTTCAGTTTATGCTACAGGAAGTAAGGAAGAAATAATAGGCAGTCTTTGTTATAGTAAAGCATACAATTACGGCAAGTTATAAGAGAAATCAATGAAGTAGTGCTGGCAAATGGGTGGGTTGGATCAGATATGGACAGGTTGAAAACAGTTTAGACAAAATGGATAAATTATGCAACCATCCATAACTACGACAGATAAAAATCGGATTAATATGAGTATCTACATTAACCATTGCTTGGTGTAGACTGTAGAAGACCTGAAAAGTCAGCAAAACTTCAAAAACAAAGAACCGATATACATATGATAGATATCTTCACCACCACCCCCTATTCTCCTCCAAGGATATTATAATATTAATAACTTGTATCTTGACGTATCGCATTTTGGAACTGGAACCAGCTGCCCAATTTTGCGGCTGATTCTTGGCTTATGAAATATAAAGTTAAAACTCAGTAACTTACTGTCTCACTTTTTTCATGCTCTATATGACACAAGTGTTGTTCATGTTTTGTTGATGAAGGTCTTCAGCTATAATGTTTTAAGTTAAAGAACAGTTCAAGAGGACTGACGTTGAAGTAAAAGTTTTCCACCTTTCAAGCAGCTAGATTCTTCACATTCAAAGTGAGTTGCATTATCGATATCCATATATTATGGTTGGTTACATGGATATGATCCAGTTTACACAAATCATTTATCCAACCCGTATTTAACAGGGGATACCTGCATCTTTAATCCATTTTTCAGCACTACTTTTGCTACTGCCAAATTACAGAGGCTGTCAATTTTCATAGTATCCCCAAAAATCAACATCCTAGTTTCAGTTATTCTTCCTATGGACTGATACATCTGCCAACAACTCTATCATAAGTTTGTATCAGACTACCATTTGATCTATTACTTTAAGATAGAGACCTCACCTCCATGTCCTTGCTCAAAATTCAAAACTATAGATTATCAACCTCAATCAAAAGAAATGATCAAATTAAAAAAAAAAAATTCTAATTAAGATCAAAATTTACAAAGAACATTAGATGCTTTGACACAAAAATAATGCATGAGTTGGGTGTCACTTTCGGATACATTCTCACAGAATTACAGGGGAAAAAGGCCTCAACTATGACCCTCCACAGAACATGCAGCTGGAAAGCAGAAGCAACTAAACACAAAGATCTTAAAAATAGGAAATAAGCGGGGAAAATTATATACTTACATGAATACCATCAGAACCAGCTAAGGGAGAATCATTGACACCGAAAGTCATGGAGATGGTAGGGGGGTCAAGCACAACTGTGGGCAGCGCTGTCATAACCTATCAAGTTTCAGAGAAGTTCCAGAAAAGGTTAAGAAATTTAGCTCACAAAGAATTCAGTGCCAGAGACATGTTACAAGATCAAGAACCACATACCACGTGGACATAAAAAAGAAAACACAATCAGGAAAATATTATTAAACAAGTAACAAGTACTAAAATGTATCATCTAATGAAGTTAATAAAGACTAGTCAAATTTAGGAGAAGGAAGTAAAACAGTGGTAACCATAACAACTTAGATATCAACTATTCCTTGGTCTTAATTCTGAATCAATTGACCAAAATATATATTAAATTAAACAGTCGGTAGTAGCTGATTAGACGTGCACAATCGAGGATATCTCTGTACATTGATTTCAGTTTTAAGCATGTACGACTTAAGGAATGAAAGATGACACCTAACCCATTTAACAATTATTACTTAAACCATCATATTGCACTTAAACGACTTCCTATTGTAATTAATTCACCTACAGCAAAAAAATTAGAACAGCCCCAATAGTATCACTTTAGACAGTGTAAGTTGGTCTGCAGGCATGAAAAAGTTGGTTTCCACATACAAAAGACAATGCTCTCGATGTTTATCAAGGAGAAGTCATGACTTTCTTCAGGGGTCATAGGGTTTCATGTTAGGAACGCTTGTGTATGCTACTGAAGTGCCTTTTCCTATTGTGCACAGCATTTTCCTTGTTTGATGTGAAACTTATCTTATATAAAATAATGCCAGCAGAATTTCCACCCACACAATGACGAGATTCCCAGATCAAAAAGAGCAGTAGAACAAATGACACGACTTAGAAACAAATAGAATTGCGTTGGATCGTTAAATGATGAAGAAGTCACATACCTCTGCATTCGCAACTGTGTGTCCAATTGTTGGGCTTGACAAACCTGCCAAGGACACTATGTCACCTGCACCAGCACTATCAACTG
Organism: Solanum chilense; assembly: GCA_032847665.1. Taxonomy (NCBI): domain Eukaryota; kingdom Viridiplantae; phylum Streptophyta; class Magnoliopsida; order Solanales; family Solanaceae; genus Solanum; species Solanum chilense. The sequence goes on from CM064969.1 coordinate 68,477,037, forward strand.
GATCTGCTCTCATACCCTTCTTTTTCATCAGCTTTACAACCTATGAAAGTTTAGACCAGGAAACAAGAAAGTAACAGAAATGAAAATTAGATGACAACTTCAAAGCATGGCACTAGCTCAGGGCTTAGAATTCCAATAATAAGTAAATAAATAACTAAATAATAGATCCTAAATATAGTCCTAAACATTCAAGCTTGAAATAAGTCGTTTTGAGTGCTAAAATACCTTCATCCGAATTTACATGAGCTATCAATAACCATAGCTTTCCTCTAAAAAAATGACTTACTGACACATAATAAAGTTGCCTGTGACAGAGCCACGGAAGTTATAATTGACACCTCGTAAAATAGATTATTTAAGTTATTAATCTCCTCTGTTAGTCAAAGTACCACAGAAACATATCACATGATTAAAATTCTGTTACACCTAATTCTCTGATGCATGTTTTGACTATTTGACACCATAGTTAACCGTGTTGTGGAGTTCAATTTAGGTTGATTACCTCAAATTTTGCCAAAATTTGAAAGTTATTTGATGACTATATACACGATAATTTACTAGATTTTCAAATATCCCTCTAGCATCTTAAAACATACTTAAGTTACAAAAATGGTACAGAGAAGATTTCCCCTAAGTTCTGGAGACAACAGACCTTCCCTTCTTCAATTTTTACAGTTCCATTGTCTGTGTTCTTTAGCCCTTGTACTTTATCACCAACACGAACAACTCCACAAGTTACACGACCCGTCAAAACACGACCGAGATAAGGATCTTTCTCCATCATGGAAACCTGAAAGCAACTATTAAGCATAGCATCTTCTCAAGGCGCATAAAAAACAGAAGTACAATGATTCTGAAAGGATCAAGAATAGAAAATCATCAAACAAATGTGAACCCCAAGAAAATAAAGAAAGTTACCCAATATGAACAATAAGCGGTCCTTCAGTGGAACAGTACATCTAATTAGGGCCCAAGACGTAAAAAGTTGATCCAATGAGTCAAACAAAGATGGAGGACCTTATTTCTTAAGTTGCAAATTACCTTTCAAAGAGGACAACCTAGCCAATAGGCAAGGTCTAAAATCACCTCCTCTGTTGTATTTGATAAAAAGTGGTCAGAGTAATCTTTTGACTAGATTCTTCGAAAGGAACCGTATGGATCAGATAAGTGGTCAAGGGAATCTTTCAGCTCTTTTGTACAAATCCTAAATCTTGAGCACCTTACCACTCCCCCTCTTCATCTGTTTGAAATGACTTCTCACCTATTGGTAAATTGACCAAAATTCTTTCTTTCCTGTCTTTATTGTAACACCCCGAAAATTTCCAAGTTAAGACCTGAAACATTCTTCATTTGTGTATTATAAGGTCTATCGAGTGATTCTTAAATTGTTCTTAGGTGTCCATTATTTAGTGCGGGAATGGATTTGGATTAAAGTCACTAAAATAGCCTAGCATAAAGTTGAGTTCGAAGTTTCCATATCGATTGAGTTTTGATATAAGATTCTACTTTGTTCAACTTCAAATGATCATATCTTTTAGAATATGAAGAGTTACGTGCCCCGTAACCAGTCAAATTAAAGGTATTTATGTCTTCTTTCCTACGCCATCAAGTTTGCATCATTTGAAATAGAGAGATACAATCATTTTTAACTGATTTGAGCATTCAGTGACGTTTTAACCAACGGGAAAACACTAAAAAGGGTTGTTGTGTCCCTAAGAAGACAGAAAACGAATTTAATGACTAATCAAAGGCCGAAAACAATCAGATTTTCATCTCTTGAATCTCACATTCTCTTCTCTATCAAACCCTAAATAAAATCAAAGTATAAGACTTCCAAGCAAGATTCTTTCAAATCTTTTTCAAGGTAAGTCCTCCTAGAATTTCATTAATTTCAACTCAAATTCCTTCCTACAATTATGAATCATTAATGGAGATCTTAGTTCTTGGCCATAGAGTTTTCAAGTAAATAATTCAACAATATCAATAAAGATTTTCTTGATCATTCTCATTAAAGCTAGGATTCAAGTCTTTCAATCAAGTTATATTTCAAACTTCTTCATGAACTTTATTCTTCTAGGTATGTAAGGCTATTCATAGTGTTGAACTAGTTCGTACTTACGCCCTACATCTAAATTTAGCCGACAAAAGTTATGTTTAGGGTTTTATCCTAAAAAAGGCACATGAACAATATTGTTAACTAAGCATAACTATTGTTGACTGAATTTAGATGAAAGGCATGAGGACGAACAAGTCCAACACTATTAATAATCTTACATAAAACAACAAAGTTCTTGAAGAAGTTAGAAAAAGGAACTTGATTGGAAGACTAGAAATCGTAGGAGCACAGTCAAGAAAACTTCTGTTGAGATACTTGAATTAGTTTCTTGAAAACCCTATGGCCAAGAATTAAGATTTTCATTAATGATTTATAACTGTATGAAGGAATTTGAGTTGGAACTTGGAAATAATGAATTTTTTGAAGGACTTACCTTGGAGATAAATATTGAAAAAGATTTGGAAGAATCTTGTTTGGAATTCCTATGCTTTGATTTTCCTTAGGGTTTTGCCTTAGGGTTTGAGAGAGAAGAAACTGGAGGATAAAGAGATGAAAATCTGATTGTTTTGGGCCTTTTATTGGTTAAGAAATCTGTTTAGGTTTATCTTAGGGGTACAAAGACAAAAACGACCCCTTTTAGTGTTTTCCGGCCGGCCAAAGCGTCACTGCATGCATCAAATTACTAAAATGATTATAACTCTATACTCCACTGCATGTCATCAGACTAGTAAATGATTATAACTCTCTACTCTAAACTCCGAATGATACAAATTTGATAGTGTTGGAAGGAAGACTCAAATACCTTTAATTTGATAAATTATGTGTCACCTAACTCGTCATATTCTAAAAGATATGATCTTTTGAAGTTAACCTAAGTAGAATCTTATATCAAAACTCAATCGACAAGGAAGCCTTCAATCAAACTTTGTGCTAGAGGAATTCTAATAACCTTAATTCCTTTTTTTGGTAACTAGTATATTACTAGTAACCTTAATTCATAACCAAATTCATTCCCACACTAAATAATTGACATTGACCCCCAAGAATAATTTACGAATCACACGATACGACCTTATACACAAATGAAGAATGGTTTTAACCTTAGCTTAGAAACTTTTGGGGTGTAATATATCCCCTTGGAATTCAACGTCCTCGAATGATTGTTGAACAGAGCATGGGAAGGAAAGGATTTACTCTTATTATCATATGGGAAATCTCATCCTAAGAATACTACTCCTCATCACCTATTCAATAAACTTCGAGTTCTAATCAAGAAGTACCTAATGCATCATTCATTCATCCACGTGTTATCAACGCCACATTCAAGCCTAGAACAATAACCACTCTGTGGAATCTACTAGCCAATCCTTCTAAGAATTCCTCGTTCTCTGATCACATCTACAAACTAAAATTTCACTTGTTACTACCCAAAAACAGCCTAATTACTCTCATCTAACTATTACTCATCCTAAAACCTCATCCCCTTCTTCCTCCATATTTGTAACCTTTAGATGGAATAAGCGCATCATCACCGTCACAATAAGAAACATCAACCCATTGTTATCTATCATCACACAACTACTATCAACATCACTCTCAAAACTAAAAAAGATCACTGAAAGAGCTCTAGGGTGAAAGATCATAAGCACGACTCATTTGAGAATTTTGATATAAGAATATGAATGACGTAACATTACGTTGTTGAGCCAAGTAACATTCGCTTGTAACCAAGGGCATTAAAGGGGTTGGATGTTGGATAAATGGACCAAAAATATGTAGAGGCTAATGGACCTCTCGAGAGGCCCTGATGCTATGAGAACTAACTAGTGGTCCCAATGAATCAGAGCCACTCATATGTCAGCCTTGTCAATGTGTGCCAAAGTTCAACTGATTTTACGCAAAAATCCAAGTAAAGCGGGACAAAACTCAGGGTTGAGTCTAAACAAATTCCACAAAGTGGGGCAAACCTCAACTAGGAGGTTGAGTCCATAAAGGGGTTTATGTGATGCCCTAGCTTAAGATAAGAGATCCCACATCGATAAAATACAAGAGATATGTTAGGTATATGAGTAAGCAGACCTTACCAACTAGTGATACATTTTAAAGTCGTGCGGGCCTAGGCCCAAGGCAGAAAATATCATTACCAAGCTAGGCGTTTAGATTTATACAACATGCCTGACTTTTTCCTCACATAGGCTTCTTTGATTGATTGTTTAAGCAAAGTGTCTCCACTCAGTATGTTCATCAACTCTTCTTACAACATTATATCCATTATAAATTTATCTAGATTAATTCTGGTCTCGGCACAACACCACTTCTTAACCTGCCTCCAACGATTTCTTTCTCAAAATCAAGAGACATAAGATTATTTTTCAATTATAAAAGATAACAGCCACTAAATCGTGTATTCACTTCTAATATATATTCCCTTAATCACCAAATGAATATTAACACGGATCTTACTTCGAAGACTCTCATAACAAGCATTCAGCAACTTTTCCATCTGCAATACCTCTAGCCAATTATAAAGGAATTTAAGTAAAATATTTCTTTGGGAAAACTAAGCAGGCACGAATTTCTTACCCATGGGCCATTGAAGTGGTACTTGGAAAAAAGGAGGTAATCAACAAAGTACAGCAAAATGTACAATAGCTACATGTACGTAAGCTGAAATATATGAGAATTATTACCAGCTTTGGCACTTGCTACGTTTAATTTTGCGAAGTTGCATAAATGGCTATTCACCTAAATCATTTATCTCAATACAACATATGAACGAAGAAATGCAAATGCAATACTAACCAACATCTGAAAAGGGGCATCTAGGCTGGCACTAGGTGGAGGAACATGCCCAACAATAGCATTGAGCAATTGTGACATATCCTTCACATCAGGAGGACTTTTTGTATATATGGAAGATGCCCATCCTTCTTTAGCTGAAGCGTAAAGAACAGGAAAATCTAGTTGTTCCTCTGGAATAGAATAAAACAAGTTCGATCAGAAAGGTTGACTTAAATTTCAAATGCATAGAAGCTATTAAATATGTAGTTATGTATGGAGGGAGGAAGAGGTCCAAGCAAACAAACTAGAAGAAAGGAACTTGGAAATTTTTATGAAAGTAATTTTCTAGAACCTGAAGCACCAAGGTTTGCGAAAAGATCAAATACAAGGCTCTCAACTTCATTACATCTCTCTTCAGTCACTGCATATGTATAATTAAAGAGTTAATATAAACCATTAAAAGAACTTGTGATGAGAATAACCTCAGAAATGTAATACCTGCAGGTTTGTCTACTTTATTGAGAAGAAGAATGGGGCGTAAACCATATTTAAGGGCCTTGGCAAGAACAAATTTTGTTTGTGCAAGAGGACCTTCGCCAGCATCAACAACAAGGACTGCTCCCTCAACCATGCCAACAACCCTCTCAACCTGTAAGAAAATGAAAAGTGAAAAGCTTACAATTTTCTTCATGTCAACCTAACAACACAAGGCAACACTTGGAATAAAAATCAATGAAACACCACATGACAAAGTCAGATTGATGGCGCACTTGACACAAGCTCCACTTCTTTTTTTTAACATGAAGATAACATATAAACAATAAACAAAAGCTATTGCACTTCAACAGGGTAAAACTGAATTCACTCTCATCCAAAGGAAACATCAGATATATGCAAAAGGGCTGACAACGAAAACAGTAGCGGATTGTCTAAGAAAATTTTATCAAGCTAGTGAAAGAAAATTTTGTTTAGGAGACTTTTTCAAATATTTTTAAAGAAGTGTTGGTAAGGTACTTCTCATTCAAAAGCGCTTCTTCCACACACATAAGACTCATACATCTTCAAACAAGAAAAAAATACAACTATGAACTTCCACAAAGTTCTTATTCAATATTTTTTGCAAAAAAAACTTTCCCAAGTATTGTCGAGACGGTTCCTTATGACAACCTTTACCACAGAGAATCTCTTTTACAACAGTCTTACTTTCAAGAATGTAACTAAGGAGAAGATGGAATAACAGTGTTATGAATCTTTAGGGAAGGATCGCTTCACCCGGACGATATATAAATTCACCTTGTTGAAGAGAGGCTGAATTTAGAGTTCTGATCCCTTCATTTAAAAAGAGAACTCTGATCCCTTCAACTCTTCAAAGGGAGACTAAAACTTTAGAGTTCAATGGAAAAGAGAACTCTAATCTCTCTCGCTTTTTCCTGGAATATGACTATTTATTCGTCAAAAGCCCCTTTAAATAGGAGCCTTATTACATCAATAGGAAGTCTAATTCCTATGAAACTAGAGACTTAAATCCTATTCCAAACTAATAGCTTAACCTAATCCTTAAGAAACTATAAAATATAAACCCCATTCTAGAATAATAAATAAAGTTACTTAAATTATAAATAAATAATAAATAAATAAATCTACTTTAAAATATAATTAAATACTTAAATTAACTGACTTCCTCGCATTCACAACAAACAGCTTCCCCTAGAGCTAATAGTAGCTTGATCAATCATTTTTCCTCTTCACTAAGCCTGAATGACTTCCCAAAATCTTGAAATAATTATGATTCTTATTAACACAATACCAAGAGATCCATTTATTGATTTTAGAGACAATCTGACACCTAGAAATACTTCTTGCTTTTGGAGAAATCAATTACAATGGTCATCCTAATACAAAGAATATCAACTTTTTTTCTATTTTATCAACCCCCCCCCCCCTTTCAAATCTAAATAATTCATCACTTTCAAACACTGAAACACTTAAAACCCAAGGTAATAGTATAATTACCAATTCTTGTAGTAACTTTTATGTGATTTATATATCTGACATTGACTGATTGTACACTAAGGAAAGAAACACAAAATGAAAAAGATAATAAAAACACTTAACCACCAAAAATCTTCATAAAATAAATACTTACTTCACCACCAAAATCTGCGTGTCCAGGAGTGTCCACCATGTTTAGCTCTTTGTCCTTCCACGAGATGGATGTAACCTTAAAAGTGTTAAAAGCATATCAGAGATCACCCAAATTTGGTCCAAACAACATAATTAATGGAGGGTTACTTGAATAGATATCAGAAGTGTAAGCAACCATGTTTGAACTTAAATTGTGACCCATTTTGTATTAAAAAAATAAATATATGCAAAAAAGCAAGGCCCAAAAAACACAACAATATCCTCATCTTCAAAAAGTGAAATAGCATCTATAATTCGGCCTGTTAGTTTAAACTTCACTCATCCCAGATTTATGAACTCAAATTATTCAAAAGTCAAATAACTTCTTCTTCAGTGTTATGTCAAACTACGGCTATTTCTTTTTATTGTTTTAAAACCCATATACTATCTGTTGATAAGAACAATCAATTAAGACCTGACTTAAGCTGAAATATAATCAACTAACCTAGTACTAAGCCATTTATTTTAGCATAGACGAAGTGGATAAAAATAAAATACATCTTTTTGTGAAAAAAAATAGATTAACAGAAATTATCAACCAAGGCATCACAAATCATCCCAAAATCTAGAAGTTCTATATGACATGTTAATTTATGTCTATATGTTTTCAAGTATGAGATCGTCATTCAAAAATACTTCTCATCCATAAAGAACTTGGACAAACCCTCCACAAGGAAAAAAACACAAATAAATCTCTGAGAAAACTTCTTATCAGAGCATAGGGGAAAGAACAAAAAGTAAAAAGGAATTGGACGCTTAATTTCTGCTTCTAACTCTATGTTCACTATGATTCTATGACTGCCTTTGTTTCTTTTTATATGATGATATTACCTTTGTAGGGGGTGTCTGGAATTGCTTTTTTTAAGTGGCTTACTATACTATAAGCTAAACTCCATAAGTTGAGAACACCCAACTTTTGGATTTTGGCTCTTTTTTGTACTTTTTGAGCCTGAAACAGAGCTTTAAAAATTAAAACAGTTCTTATGTTTCACAGACACTTCCAAAACTAAAAGAAAAGCGCTTAAAAGACAAAAGCTGCTTAAAATAAGTCAATCCGAACACCCACATAGTTTACCACAAAAAGCATTTACAGTTTACGATTTAGGGAAACTACATTTTCTCTCTAATTGACTTTACCCTCTTAAATAACATCATCATGCATTTGAAGTGTTCTACGACTTGTAAGTCCAAGATGGTGTAACCATAAGACGGAGAGGAGCAAAAATTTGCTATAAAATTGTTAAAATATAACACAAGCAAAAAATCTTAAGAGTATCACTTCAAGTTACCTCAAGTTTGATGTCAGTAAATGTGAAAATACTTTTGATGTGTTAAAGTGTATGCACAGTGTAAAGCTTTAGGCATTCATAAAACCTCTCAATTTAAAAACAATCAACAAACCCTGAAAATAAGGGTGAAGGATACCAACTATGGACTAAGGCTGAAAATAAGGGTGAAAAAACCCAACTATCAAAGAAAACTATCAAAAATCAGTATCATCCATATTTGGCTCAGTAAATATACCTTGTTGTAACTTTCAACACTCTACTACCAACCCCATGTACCAGCCTTAAGTCCGGCCTTTCTTTCATATTGCCGGTGGAAGCTGTAGCTTGCTTTCACATGGTGACAAGCTCTAGGTTTTTAAAAATCACCATTACCATAAGTATTTAAAAACAAACATACATCTTCAAAATCACAGACAGGTTCCTAATACCAGAACATGAAGCTAAAGAACCTAAAAGCACCATTACCATATATATTTTAAAACCAAACATACATCTTCAAAATCACAGAGAGGTTTCTAATACCAGAATGCTAAGCTAAAGAATCAAATTTGATCATCCATTAACGAGTAATCTAATGTAGGCGGATTTGGTCAGGGAGATGCAGAAATAGTACTTCAAGATCAATTAAGCATACTAGTCACTAGTGGCAATCACAAAACATCTTAATCTTAAAAGAAAAATTTTAATCCATATAAAGATTAAGTACCACCAGGCAAAAAATTCAAAGAAGAAAAGCAACTAGTCGACTAAAAATCAACATCATCCATATCTGGCTCAGCAAATATACCTAGGTGTAACTTTCATCACTCTACTACCAACAACACGGTAGCAGCTGTAAGTCCGGCCTTTTTTTCATCATTGCCAGTGGAAGCAGTGACTCATACGACTCAAAGTGACAACCCGTACAATTCTGATACCCTATATCATCACAAGTATTTAGAAACCAACATGCATCACAGAGCAATCCTGAATACCACTAACAGTGAGTTGTGCGTCAAACTCACATAGCATCTTCAAAAACAAAGAGCAGTTTGTGGTAATCTTAAGAATCATACAGCTGGTCCTCACGAAACCTCTAACTCTTAGAAGGAAAAAAATCAACTTAGTACATAGATTAAGAACCAGACAAAAGATTGTGAGAAGAAAACCAGCCCATTGGTTAAAACTTTCTAAGATCAACATCATCCATATCTGGCTCAGCAAATATACCTAGCTGTAACTTTCATCACTCTACTACAAACAACATAGTAGCAGCTGTAAGTCCGGCCTTTTTTTCATCATTGCCAATGGAAGCAGTAACATAGCATCAACCCTTAAAATTCTGATATTCTACATCATCACATGTATTTGAAAACCCAACAAGCATCTTCAAAATCACAAAGCAATCATGAATACCACTACAGTGAGTAGTGAGTCAAACTCACATCACATCTTCAAAATCCTAGAGCAGTTCAAGGTATGCTAAAGAATCATACTGGTGGTCCTAGTGAAACCTCTTAGTCTTAGAAGGAAAAAAATCAACTTATACACAGATCAAGTACCAGGCAAAAGATTTGGAGAAGAAAACCAACTCATTGGCCAAAACTTTCTAAGATCAACATCATCCATATCTGGCTCAGCAAATATACCTAGCTGTAACTTTCATCACTCTACTACAAACAACATAGTAGCAGCTGTAAGTCCGGCCTTTTTTCATCATTGCCAATGGAAGCAGTAACATAGCATCAACCCTTAAAATTCTGATATTCTACATCATCACATGTATTTGAAAACCCAACAAGCATCTTCAAAATCACAAAGCAATCCTGAATACCACTACAGTGAGTAGCGAGTCAAACTCACATCACATCTTCAAAATCCTAGAGCAGTTCAAGGTATGCTAAAGAATCATACTGGTGGTCCTAGTGAAACCTCTTAGTCTTAGAAGGAAAAAAATCAACTTATACACAGATCAAGTACCAGGCAAAAGATTTGGAGAAGAAAACCAACTCATTGGCCAAAACTTTCTAAGATCAACATCATCCATATCTGGCTCAGCAAATATACCTAGCTGTAACTTTCATCACTCCACTACCAACCACATGGTAGCAGCAGTAAGTCCGGCCTTTTTTTCATCATTGCCAATGGATGCAGTAGTTCGGAAGACACATGGTAACAACCCTTACAATTGTGGTACCCTACATCATCACATGTACTTAAAGGTCAACATGCAACTTCAAGATCACAGAGCAATTCTGAATACCACGAGTAGAAAGCTTTGGCGCAATAGTGAGTACTGTAGCGACTCAAACTCACAAGTCACTGCATCTTCAGAATCACAGAGCAATTCATGGTCTAATGATTGTAACAATTCCATCTGAAGTCTAGCAACTATGGTTTTTATCTTAAGATAATAAGGTGCAGGAGGGTGGACCTTCTTTTGTAGATTTACCACATGGTTATGCATTTTTTATTCCGAAAACTCTATCCATCTATAATTCAATTGGTATAAAAAGCTATGGACCAAGTGAACCCGACTTAATATATACAGTTGAATCCAGCTCCAGTAATAACATGTATGTTACAAAAAAAAATGAAATTTGTTATAGAAAAGCTTCAACAATATCCGCATAACCAGAGGCAAATAAGGGATTTAAATTAAATACCTTAGAAGCAATAGTGATGCCGCGCTCTCGTTCGAGGTCAATCGAGTCTAAGGCACGCTCGTGAGGTATATCAGCGCCGCACTGACGAAGCAGCCTATCCATGAGAGTAGTCTTTCCATGATCTACGTGAGCTATAACCGCGACATTCCTGAGCCGTCCGGGATCCAGAGCGCCGCCGGGTGCTGTGGCGGCGGAGCCAACGGGGGCGGTAGCTGTGGCGGTGGAGAAAGCTCGAGCATAGGATAAAGGTTTGATATGAGAATAATGAGAGGAGGAGAAGGATCTCCTAGTGGTAGACCAGAGAGATCGAAGCAATGGACCGACCATTTCGAACTCCAAAGAGAGAAATGGCTGTTCTGCTTCTATGCTAAATCTTAGTCCTCTTGTTTATATGGGGGTTTAGGGTTTAAGGAAAATGAGTCCAAATTATAAAATAACATTTATTTTATTGGTCTTAGAAAAAATATCCTCTCTCTATCAAAATAAAAATGAAAAATGGTCTAAATTATTCTTGAATTATAAATTATTATCAGATATTTTGGTAAAAATATATAAGAGATACTTAAAATTGAATATCAAAGTAATATATTGTGTATGTATAAATTTTAATTTGGTTCCGTTAGTTCTTTGATTTTGTAAATAAAAATTATATTCAAATAGAATTGATATGTTTTTCGATTTGAATTATTTTTATTCAAACCGTGAACAACTCTAGCTAAGGTAAAGAAAAAATACTAGATTCTCAGTTTTTGTTATTATAAATATATGTAATGAATATCAAAATTAGGTGTATCTCAACATTCAATAAGTTTTTTTCAATTGTAATTTAGGGATAAAAACATCTTCTTCTTCTTTATTCCCCCTCTTGCATTTTTGTCCCTTAGTAACTCGAATTTATAGTCTAAAAATTGAAAGTGAGGGTGCTTATCATTCGACACTCCCTCCTAATGCGTGAAAAAAATACAATTTAAGGAAGTAAACCTAGTTCGAGAACATATAAGGAGAAATTAGTATAAATCAAGGCACATGTAATTCTTACATGTTCGCCTATTACGTAATCAGGAAGAGTTGAACTCCTTTAGCGGAAAATTACATTGTTTATATATGATTAAAATTAATGTTTATGTATACATAATACATATTGAACCCTATCCAACTTTTTCTTGTATTTATTTTTCAAATGTTGACCCCCCTTAAATTATAAAATATTAACGACTGAGGTATCAAAGTTTTCAATCTCTAACTAGTAATTTGTAGGGGTGGGCATAAAAACCGGAAAACCGAAACACCGAACCGAACCGATTTTTTTTAGAATTTCGGTTTCGGTATTTCGGTTTTCGGTTTGGTATTCGGTTTAATTTTTTGTATTTTCGGTATTTCGGTTCGGTTTCGGTACATGTTACTTTGAAATTCGGTATTTCGGTTTAAACCGAAATATTATATTATAATTTATAAATTATATTATATTTAATAATTATTAATATTAAATAAAAATTTTTAAAAAAAATAAGAAACACTAAGTTGAAATATCAAAGCCCATTAAGTTGAAATATCAAAGCCCATTAAGTTGAAAAATCAAACAAAAAATTGAAAAAATTGTAAAGTTTAAAATTTTAAAAAGCCCACTAAACAGGCCCATTAAAAAACCGAAATAAAAAACCGAACCGAATTAATAAAAACCGAACCGAATTAACAAAAACCGAACCGAACCGAAATATTTCGGTTCGGTATTCGGTACGCAATTTACAAAAACCGAAAACCGAAAAAACCGGAAAAAAAAAAACGAACCGAACCGAAATACCGAATGCCCACCCCTAGTAATTTGTATCTATAATTATTGACTAGTTTTATAATACATCTTGTCTATTTCGCGTGCCCAACTCTTGCATGGAAAAGGGAATCAATCGACCTATTTTGCCTTGTGACCTTACATCAAGTTTAATCATTTCTTCTTAATCAGAGAAAGTCTTAAATACTTTTTTTTTGAGTTATCAGTTCCTTCGAAATCAACCATTAATACAAAGAAGAATTGGATTACTTGTTGGTCATAGTATATACATAATCAATTTTGATTCTTAATAAGAAATTTCGAATGAGATTTTACAAAATTCTAATTAATCACAATTATTCAAATCTTTTATTGTGATGACTTATTTATGCACATATTATGACTTATTTATACATATTCCTCCATAAGAGGGTAACTAGCTTGCATAGCAATACCACACATTCCTCCATTATCACTTGACCCCCTCTTAATTTTCATATAACCACTTTCACCCCACATAGTACCCCATGAATTTTTTACTATCCAATATTTCTCACCATTATTTTCTTCCACATCATAGCCAATTAATGTCACAGCATGATTTAACATATTTCCACAATAGCCAGAAAATACCCCTTTAGAGTATAATTGAAAATTATAGCCACTTGCATCAATAGCCACTGAAATTGGTTGTTTGTTAATTGCAACTTGAAGTGATTCCTCATTTGGTGGTACTTTTTCATAATTACTTATTCTAACTTCATGTTGTTTTGCTTTTTTTGTGTTACATTTTTGTTCTTTTCCTATGTATGGATAATTTTTTGAAGTTGTAATCCCACCATTTTCCATTATGTAATCAAATGCACTTTCCATAAACCCTCCATTACATCCTTGATTGTCTGAGTAAACATCGCAATCCATTAGTTGTTGTTCTGATAGTGACACAAGTTTTCCTGTTTTGATCTTGTTGATGCCCTCTATTGCTGCTACTGCTGAAAATGCCCAACAACTTCCTGCATTGTAATAGAGCTCAATGGCGGAGCTAGAATTTTCAATAAGGAGGTTCAAAATCCGAAAGAGCAAACATATGAACTAGTCAAAGGGAGTTCAACATCTATTATATACATTTAAAAAATAATTTTAACCATGTATGTATAGTAATATTTTCCGCAAAAGTGGGTTCGGATGAACCCCTAATGACATGTTGGTTCTGTTTGGATTACCTGATCGAGAATAGTTGATAATCTAATTTTATAAAGGAAATAAGTAATTATTCTATCTGTCTACTTTTAGTTGTCATGGTTTTCTTGTTTAGAGTCAAACGGTTAGAACTTTGACTAATACGATTATTATTCACCATATTAATATGAAAAAATTGCAATGTATAACATTTTTGTATAGTTTTTTTCAATATTTAAATATAGAATTAATGTAATCTAATTTAACTTTGAGAAATAATCGAACTGACTTTTAAAAGACACAAAATGACAATTAAAAATGGACGGACGAAGGAGTATATGTTTTGATGGATGTTATGAAACTAACAATAATTATTAGTTGGTATTGAATGGTGTAACCATGGCTAAATGTTTAGTGTAATTATTTCCGCTATTATTTTGATGAAAAAATTATATAAATTGGTATATTTTTATAAATAATCACTAATTTTAGTGATACTTTTTATTTATTACCATTTATAGCAATATTATGTAAAATCTGCAATATGAATCAAAGGTGAATTATGTATGCAATATATATGTGAATTATAATTGTTTTTTGAAATATATTATGTTTGTTTGGTAAAAATTTAACATATTGTATTATAAATGTATTAAAATATGTGAAAAATGTACTATCCATCATTAAAATTTATATTATATATGAATAATAAATTGTTTTTTATAATATGTATCAAACTTGTATTATAAATGAATTAAAACTGATCAAGTGAAAAAAAATATTATTGCTATAAATGGTAAATATTTGTTTTATTATAGAATATTTATGTAAGTTTTCCTTTTTTGATTAAATCGATCTGAAAGGGGAAAAAAATAGTACGAATTGTCTCATATGGAAAAATTAGAAAGTTTCACACTTTTTTGGTGATAACTTGTCTCTCACGTTATATTTTTTCAATAATTTGATTCGATGAAAAATGAGTGAAAAAGTCATTTGATATTTTTTTTTAAAAAGTACCCCTCAACTTATAAGCTTACCCAAATAGGCTTTCATAATATAATTTTTATGTTGATTGTTACGTACCGCAACTTTTTTGATCCTTGATTGGTGTAACAACCCCATCCTTCCTCCAATCGACACCAACCGGTAATGTGGATATATCATACGACGTAACATTATTAATATCTTCATGTTTCAGCATTGGTTTTTCGTAACCAAAATAAATAGAATTAAATTCTCGATTTGTCATGTCTGCAAAAGCATTATCAGTAAGGCTATAAGAAAGGTTTAGTGAATTGAAGAAATCAATGAATTGAACATTTGATTGATAAATTCCAAATCTCATATTCCATTCAGCTTCATTTTGGTATTTTCTTCTGTATTTTTTTACCCAATTTTGGTACCTATTGAGAATTATTGGATCATCTTGACTTGCATTTGTGACATAACATAAGGTTAAAAAAATTAATAGCATAAATTTTGAGAAAGTAATATAAGATGGCTTCATAATTGCTTTAGATTGAGTATTGGTTGTTTAATTATTATGAGATTAATTTGTACATTAAATAACATTATGTTGATGAGATGATTGTTAATCGTATACGTAATTATTTGATAAGTTGTTGTTTCTTTGTTCATGTTATTTGCATGGTTTGGCTTTATTGTTTAATTTGTTTGTGTTTAGTCTTTTACGTTTACGTCTTGTGTTTATAATAAGGTGGATTTAAATAGTGGACTAATTCTTTCATATTCGATAAATATGAAATGTAAAATGACGTCTTAAATTTTAATTAAAATTTTAAATTGAATTTAAAAAATAAAATAAAAATTACATTTTTTTTATTAAATCTTACACGACGTAAATCTAAATTAACACATACATTAAGTGAATAGTACAAACCAAATTGAGGTTAATTAGCATGCAAGGACACCAAGAATTTTTTTTTTTTTTTTTACTGTGATTCTTTTACATTCATTTATTTGTTTTTCAATTTTATGTTTAGCAGAGATCAAGATCTAGTAACAAATGACAATATTTTATTATTATTATTATTATTATTTTATTATTATTATTATGATGATGAGTATAGTAATAACACAAATGACAATATTTTAGTATTATTATTATGAGTATAGTAATAACACAAATGGGTCAAATAATATTTCAAACATATGCTTGAAAATCTTGAGTTCAGGTGAGATGAGGACATAAAGATCCGATCCAATTGGATATTCTGCTTAAGCTGGACCATTAATCTATGTTGCTCCATTTTTTATAAATAACGATATGTATGTACAAAATTTTTAAATAAATTTTGTATTTGTAGAAAATTCGATACATTATATATGATATGTGGATAGTCTGAGCAACATAGTCATTAATCATATTGACTCACCAATCCCTCATTCGATACCCCTATCTTTTTATTTACTTTTTTTTTTCACATCATAACACACTACAAAAAATATTGAATATAACTAGCAGAATGTTATAAAAAGTTTACGTTGTTCATGAATTACATGTTGAATCCATCCCATTGTTTTAGTCAACTTTAGCTATTCAATTGGTACAAGCAATTGTTAAAAAGGAATAGTAATTGGAGTTGAAAAGAAAAGATTTGGTAGTTGGCAAATTGGTAAGATTTGCAACCATTCTTGACTTTGTTATGTTTATATATGTCATTAGTGACATAGGCATGGTTTTATCCTTCTATAAATAGAGCATTCTTGCTCATTTGTAGAACACACCAAAGTTAGAGAGAAAAACCATTTTGAGAGCAAAGTGAGGTATTCCATAGACTATATAAGAATATAGTCTGTGAAGAAAAATAGAGTGTGAACGATATTTCAGTAAGACGAAAACCAAAAGAGTGTTGTTCCTTTTGAGTGTGTAGTAGTCACTTTGAGTGTTGTATTCGTGACTACACAGTGTAAAAATTCCTTACTGTAGTAATATCAATTGCTCCTCTTGGTCCGTGGTTTTTTCCCTTATTCAGAAGGGTTTCCACGTAAAATTCTTGGTGTCGTTATTTTCCCATTTTATTTCCATTACTTTTACCATATATACTTTTGTGTTTGTCCGCGTTTTCCCAACAAACTGGTATCAGAGCCAAGGTTTTATCTGAGTATGCTCTGTGGTTGCAGCACAGTCTGAACTTCCACATCAGAAAAGATTTACTTTGATTTGCGATAACTATATTTTTTGGGGAAAACAATGGAAGCCAACACAAGTAGAATGGTTACTTTGAATGGCGTTAATTATGTCATTTGGAAGGGGAAAATGGAAGATCTGCTTTATGTCAAGAATTTTTATAAACCAGTATTTACCACTGTAAAGCCTGATAATATAACAGATGAAGAGTGGAATCTGTTGCATAGACAGGTTTGTGGATTCATTAGGCAATGGGTCGACGATAATGTGTTGAACTATATTTCTGGGGAAACACATGCTCGAACCCTATGGGAGCATCTTGAAAGTTTGTATGCTCGAAAGACTGGCAACAACAAAATGTTCTTAATAAAGCAGATGTTGAGTTTGAAGTATCATGATGGTTCTCCAATGACAGACCATCTGAATAATTTTCAGGGGATTATGAACCAATTATCTGCTATGGGCATCAAATTTGATGAAGAAATTCAAGGCTTGCTTCTACTTGGTTCCCTACCAGATTCTTGGGAAACATTTAGAACGTCATTGTCAAATTCTGCTCCGGATGGTGTGATCTCTATGGATTCCGCCAAGAGTAGTGTCTTGAACGAAGAGATGAGAAGAAAAACTCAAGGTTCCTCTTCGTCGGATGTCCTGATAACTGGCCCCAGGGGGAGAAATAAAACTCGTGGTTCTCAGCATAGAGAACAAAATAGGAGCAAATCCAAAGGCAGACTTAAGGATATTGAGTGCTATCATTGTGGCATGAAAGGGCACACAAAGAAGTTCTGCAAAAAGTTGAAGAGGGAGAACAATAACAAAGAGGAAACTAAACAAGATGGCAATGAAAATTGCCTAGCCACCGTCACCACCGAAGATCTTGTTACCGTTCTTGATGCAAACATGATAAATATTGCTTGTGATGAGTCAAGCTGGGTTGTGGACACTGGTGCCGCATCTCATGTGACATCAAGGAAGGATTTTTTCTCTTCCTACACTCCTGGTGATTTTGGAACCTTGAGTATGGGTAATGAGACTGTTTCTAGGGTGGTTGGTATTGGTACAATTTGTTTGAAAACTAGTGTTGGAACTAAACTAGTTTTGAACAATGTGAAACATGCTCCTGATGTTCGTCTACACCTAATTTCTGTTGGTGTTTTAGATGATGAAGGATATGTTAGTACCAACGGTGATGGAAAATGGAAGCTCATTAAGGGTTCCTTGGTTGTGGCTCGTGGTAACAAACGTCGTGGTCTATACTGGACTACGGCCTCTGCTTGTGTTGATATGGTGAATGTGGTTGAGAGCGATAGCTCTTCAACATTATGGCACAAGAGGCTTAGCCACATTAGCGAGAAAGGACTTAATGTTCTAGCCAAGAAGAAATTATTGTCAAATTTCCAAAGTGCTAAATTAGAAAAATGTGAGCACTGCTTGGCTGGTAAACAAAATAGAGTTTCCTTTAAGTCCTACCCTCCTTCGAGAAAGACAGAGTTGCTTGAGTTAGTGCACTCTGATTTATGTGGTCCAATGAAGACAAAGACATTGGGTGGTGCACTTTACTTTGTCACTTTCATTGATGATTGCTCGAGAAAACTCTGGGTCTATGTCATGAAGACTAAAGACCAAGTGTTAGGTGTCTTTAAGCAGTTTCAGGCTTCAGTTGAAAGAGAAACTGGAAAGAAACTGAAATGTATTCGTACTGATAATGGTGGTGAATATTGTGGACCATTTGACGAATACTGTAAGCATCAAGGTATTAGACACCAGAAGACTCCTCCCAAGACTCCTCAGCTTAATGGCTTGGCTGAGAGGATGAATAGGACCTTGATGGAAAGAGTTAGATGTTTGCTTTCTGAAGCAAAATTGCCGAACTCATTCTGGGGTGAGGCTTTATTGACCGCTGCACATGTTATTAATCTATCTCCTGCTGTTGCTTTGCAAAGTGATGTACCAAATAGTGTTTGGTATGGAAAGGATGTTTCCTATGACCATTTGAGAGTATTTGGTTGCAAAGCTTTTGTACATGTGCCGAAAGATGAGAGGTCAAAATTAGATGTCAAGACAAGGCAATGCATCTTCATTGGATATGGCCTAGATGAATTTGGTTACAGGCTATATGATCCAATTGAAAAGAAACTTGTGAGAAGCCGTGATATTATTTTCATGGAGAATCAAACAATTGAAGATATTGACAAAGCGGAGAAGGTAGAATCTTCAAATTTTGATGGTATAGTTCATCATGATGAAGTTCCTCACACAAGTGTGCATGATGTTGTTGGGTTTGATAATCATGGTGACGCCCAGAATCATGTATCGAATCAACATGTTGATGTTGATAATAACAATGATATTGTTATTGATGATCCTGTTGCTCATGAAGTTGTGGACGAATCAAATATTCCGCTTCGGAGGTCCACAAGACAGCGGTTTCCTTCCTCCCGTTATTCACCCAATGAGTATGTGTTACTCACTGACGGGGGGGAACCTGAATGTTATAAGGAGGCCATTGAAGATGAGCACAAGAATCAATGGATTGAAGCCATGCAAGACGAGATGAAGTCTTTGCATGAGAACCACACTTATGAGTTGGTAAAATTGCCCAAGGGCATGAGAGCTTTGAAGAACAAGTGGGTGTTCAAACTTAAAGTTGAAGAACACAACTTGAAGCCCAGGTACAAAGCTAGATTGGTTGTTAAGGGATTCAGTCAAAGGAAAGGTATTGACTTTGACGAAATATTTTCTCCTGTTGTGAAAATGTCCTCAATTCGCACAGTTTTAGGTTTGGCTGCTTGTCTTAATTTAGAGATTGAGCAGATGGATGTGAAGACGGCTTTCCTTCACGGTGACCTAGAAGAAGAGATTTATATGGAACAACCTGAGGGCTTCAAAGTAGATGGTAAAGAAAATTTTGTATGCAAACTCAAAAAGAGTCTCTATGGCCTAAAACAAGCTCCCAGACAGTGGTACAAAAAGTTTGAATCTGTCATGGGGGAGCAAGGCTATAAGAAGACTTCTTCAGATCATTGCGTATTTGTACAAAAATTTTCTGGCAATGATTTCGTCATCCTTTTGTTGTATGTGGATGATATGTTGATTGTGGGCAAGAATACTTCCAAGATTGACGAGCTGAAGAAAGAGTTGTGTAAGTCTTTTTCTATGAAAGACTTGGGTCATGCCAAACAAATTTTGGGCATGAGAATTACTCGTCTTAGAGATGAAAGGAAGATTTATTTGTCCCAGAAAAAGTACATTGAACGCGTACTGGAGCGCTTCAATATGAAGAATGCGAAGCCTGTGAGTATACCTCTTGCTGGTCATATGAAGTTGAGCAAGAAGATGTGTCCTACAGCTAGGGAGGAAAAAGAGAACATGGCCAAAGTTCCATATTCCTCCGTCGTCGGAAGTCTAATGTATGCAATGGTGTGCACTAGACCTGATATTGCTCACGCAGTTGGTGTTGTCAGTAGATTTCTCGAAAATCCGGGAAAAGAGCACTGGGAAGCTGTGAAATGGATACTCTGGTATCTTAAAGGAAGCTCAGATGAATGCTTGTGTTTTGGAGCATCAAATCCAATCTTAAAAGGCTATACAGATTCTGATATGGCAGGTGACCTTGATAACAGAAAATCCACTACTGGATATTTGTTTACTCTTTCAGGGGGAGCTATATCATGGCAGTCAAAGTTGCAGAAGTGTGTTGCACTATCTACAACTGAAGCTGAGTATATTGCGGCTACTGAAGCCGGCAAGGAGATGATATGGCTAAAGCAATTTCTTCAAGAGCTTGGTTTGAATCAGATGGAGTATATTGTCTATTGTGACAGCCAGAGTGCAATAGACTTGAGCAAGAACTCCATGTACCATGCAAGAACAAAACACATTGACGTCAGATATCATTGGATTCGTGAGAAAGTGGAGAATGAATCATTTCACGTCAAAAAGATTCACACAAGTGAAAATCCTGCAGATATGCTGACCAAGATGATACCGAAAGACAAGTTCGAGTTATGCAAAGAACTTGTGGGTATGAGCTCTCTCTAAAGAAGTTGAAGATACCTTCTTCCAGTAAATGAGACTGGAGGGGGAGATTTGTTGAATCCATCCCATTGTTTTAGTCAACTTTAGCTATTCAATTGGTACAAGCAATTGTTAAAAAGGAATAGTAATTGGAGTTGAAAAGAAAAGATTTGGTAGTTGGCAAATTGGTAAGATTTGCAACCATTCTTGACTTTGTTATGTTTATATATGTCATTAGTGACATAGGCATGGTTTTATCCTTCTATAAATAGAGCATTCTTGCTCATTTGTAGAACACACCAAAGTTAGAGAGAAAAACCATTTTGAGAGCAAAGTGAGGTATTCCATAGACTATATAAGAATATAGTCTGTGAAGAAAAATAGAGTGTGAGCGATATTTCAGTAAGACGAAAACCAAAAGAGTGTTGTTCCTTTTGAGTGTGTAGTAGTCACTTTGAGTGTTGTATTCGTGACTACACAGTGTAAAAATTCCTTACTGTAGTAATATCAATTGCTCCTCTTGGTCCGTGGTTTTTTCCCTTATTCAGAAGGGTTTCCACGTAAAATTCTTGGTGTCGTTATTTTCCCATTTTATTTCCATTACTTTTACCATATATACTTTTGTGTTTGTCCGCGTTTTCCCAACATTACAGGGGATTGTTAATTTTAATGTAATTCATAAATTTTGGGGGGTTTCCGACTCCCAGACTCACAAATTGTTGGGGTTTTGATTCCAAGAATATGAAGTACATGTTTATTGATATCAATTTGGGGGATTCAAAACCCTCGCGAATAACTCCTTCCTACTAGTAATAGGGGTTGGTGAAAAATCTCTGCGACTTAATTGTGGCAGACCTAACAGCAGAGATTTTTGCGATTATCATAACAACAAATTGCGGAGATTACTGACTGCCGCAATATGTAATTTTAAACCCGCAATTTGAACCTTTTTTTTTAGTGACATAAGAGGAGAAAAGATCAAATTGGACATTACTAATAGTCAAGAATTTATTGTGATTTAAACTAGTAACAATATGATTTGGTAACTATACTGGAAATTGCTCTAATAATGTAATAGATTTTGCTAAATTATTATGTTGCGAGCATATTAGAATAGATGCAGAGTTTGAACATCGCACGATATGGCGTTTAAGTCAATTTATTAGATGATTTCATATATTATTTTAAAATTGATCGTCAATTTTAAAATGAAATAAAATCAAATATAACGAATCTGAAGCGATCACATAATCAAAAAAATAAGTTTATGAGGAAGCAAATCATGATTCGAATTGAAGGATCATGACTATTAAACTATCTTAACATATGCAATTTAAGAAAGGAAAAACTTTAATCATTAATTAGCAGTTGCTTAAAGTTGAAGTGTTGGCGACCCAATTGTTATTAAAAATTCAATGTCGGTTTAAGTACAAAAGTTAAACTAACTTTTTTGTTAATCATAATGATTAGTGAATCCCTCACATTATCAAATGACAAAAAGTTCAAATTGGAGATGGAAAAATTGCAATACAACTTTCATCCCAATTTATATGATTCACTCTCATTTTCAATCGGTCCTAACTATTTCATCCTGAATGAACTGATATATAGCTTCAGAATTATCAATAACTTATTTCACACCACATATGTCAAAAGTCTTTCTTTTTCATTTACTCTGTTTCATGTCAAACTACATTACATAAATGAACACGAATCGAATATTATATACTAATTTTTATTTTTTTTAATTTCTCGTGTAATCTAATGCACACATTAAAGTTCAACTATTTCAAATTCACGCTATATAGGGCCTCATTTAGGAGATATCACTTCCTATCAAGAATTTTTTCATATATTCAAATCCATAATCTTTAATTTAGAGTGTAAATAACTTCATACACTGCACCATATCCTTCGATTGTGATTTCTCTATAAGAGAAAAAGGTGAGATGTCCTACATGTGAAGTTAGTTTGGAGACAAAGTAATAGAAAGACTAAGGGCGTGCACAAACCATTCACATGCCTTTCCCTTTTCTCCCACAGCTCATCTTCCACATTCTAACTTCCCTCTATTCCCATGCACCTATCCATTTTCCTCATCATACTCATTTTGTCAAGTCTCACCACTCACCACATTGATTGATACAATGAGATGTTCTTTTCTTGTATCATTATTTGATAGTATTTACTCATGTGCTCTGTGTTTGTTTTCTTTGTGTGATAATTCATGAGTTGGTTTAGTGTTTGGAGGGAGTTATATGTGTGGATCGAGCTGAATTGAGTTAAAATTGATCGATGGAATCAATAAATAAGTGGATCAAAGTTATTTGGAGGTGACATGCATATATATATATATATATATATATATATTTGAGTTTGGTGTCACTATTTAAGTTATATACTAATAAATTTGCATGTTTATTTTTGTCTATACTTTTCAAAGTAAATCTGGATTTAGTTAAACTCTATTGTAGGTATAGGATACCGTGTGAAATTTTTTTTTAAAAAAACTTTTTTATTTTATGATAACTTTAGATATATAACTAACATTCAGATATTTTTATTTGAAGTACAAAAAATTTTAGACACATACATTGAAGTTCAACCTTGTTTGCCTAAACTTTAGTCGTTTTTGTCCGATTTTAGTTAGTTTTGCGTCAAGTTCATAGGCATATGGCTAAAGTTCAATCAAACGAATTAGTCATACAAACCAAAAAACTGAGTCACAACTCAATTCGTTTAATTTTTATTAAGTTTTTATTTCTTAAAATAATTAAAAAAAAAAACTTAAACATTATTTATATGGGCTCAACTGAGTAATTAGTGGATTGTTTACTCAAACTTAATAGGCCGGACGAGTAATATTTCATAAGCTAATTTTATTAATTCGATCTATATAATATTCCGGATTTGTTCAATTTTTGGTCTCATTATATTATTCACACGCAAATATATATTCAATATTGTATGTCATAAGCTAATTACTTAGGTTTAATTAGACTTGAACATATTATATGTTAAGCTTCCCCTGAGAAAATAAAGCTCTTTTTCTATTTGTATGATCTTAAAACAATTATCATCGTATTATTAATTAATTAATATTGTAATGTTTTATTAAAAGAATTGAATTCCACTAAAACCCAACAAGATTGAGCATGGCCTCTTACAAATAAAATACAATTGTGAGTATGCTTGTGTTTTCAGTTTTATTTTATTTTATTTTATTTTATTTTACATGTTTTATAAGCAAAGAGTCCTTTTTTAATAGAAAATTATATCATGTCTTTTCACTATTGGCCATTCCTTTTAAAGAAAAAATCCCCTGCAATATATATAATACCGGTATCTAATAAACAAAAATAATTTTTTGCATTTTGTATGAATACAATTTAATCTGTTCTGTGAAATAATACTTTCTTCATTTCATATTAATTGATTATTTTTCATTTTATATGGTACTATGAAAATTCTGAATAATATGGTCAATTTATTATTTTATCTATTATTCTATTTATATAAACATCAAGATAGTTTATGAAAAATATGCTTTATAGCATAAGACATATGAATAAATAATAGGGTAAAACTTTCATATATAACAAACAAAAATTTTATATTTGTATGCTATAGCAAAGTTTGCATAATTGCGCTCCATAGCAAACATAAAATTGTATAATTCGCTATACATATACAATTGTATAATTCGCTGGCCTAAATTGTATAATTCGTTGGCCTATTTCGCTGCAATTGTATAATTCACTATCCTATTTCGCTGCAATTGTATAATTCGCTGCCTATTTGGCTGCAATATTTTTATAAAATTTGTTTTTCATACAATTTAATCGAATTAAAATGTATGTATATTGTATAATTATAAGTGTATAGCAAGAAGATATATGTTTTCCTCTCGCTTTATACAAAAACAGAAACACAATATATACACTTCTATTGTATAAAGCTAGAGAAAATTGTATTTCACAGCAATTGTATAATTCTTTGGCCTTTTTCTCTGCAATATTTGTATAAAATTTGCATTTGTCTACAATTGAATTGAAGTAAAATGTTTGTAAATTGTATAATTAAGTGTATAACACGAAGATATATGTTTTTGCATGTGTATATACAATTTTTTCTCGCTTTATACAATACAGAAACAAAATTTATACACTTTTGTGTATAAAGCGAGAGAGGAGAGCAGAGGGAGCAAGCGAGAATGGGAGAGTGGTGAGCGAGATTTTTGGGAGAGAGGCGTCTGACAAACTTTGGCTAACGTTTGCTATGAATCACAATTAAATCAAACCCTAGCTACCCCATTTATTTTAGGTTATTAGTTTGCTATTATATACAATTATCCCTAAACAATATTGAAGAATATATATAAAGTAGTTAATAAACTTTTTGAAGGAAAAAAATCTTTTTGAATTTCTTAAATTGCGTAGGCTTTCGAAGATTATTAATTGTCGGGGTAAAATGAAAATTTAAAAATAATAATTTTATATTGATTTAGTAAGTGAACAAGTAATTAATAAAAGATACTCAATAGCTTGTCTAATTGTATAGTTGAACACTTGATAAAATATTTTTATTTCGGTTCAAATTTTAGAAAATTCTTTGTGCAATGTGAAATTTCTTATCTCTTTTTAATTATACACAAACGGAACATGCCTGAAATTTAATAGCTTATTAAATAAAACAAATACATATAATTAAAGAAGTTTGAGATAATTTAAATAAATTGACTTATCTAAGTTATTGACATTTAAAAATATGCGCTTTCTCCATAAGTAAATCCTAATACTTATCATATATTTAAGTGCTTAATTAGAACAAATTATAATTAAATATATGATAAGTAAATCGTAATACTTATCATATATTTAAGTGCTTAATTAGAACAAATTATAATTAAATTATCTTTTTTTTACCTCTTCCTCGAGCTTTCACCTTCTTTGATTTTCCTCCCCTTAGTAATCAAAATCCACAATCTCAAAATTAAAGATAAAGCATATACTATTCAAATAATTTTCTTTTATTTATAATTTGAGTATTTAAATAAAATTTATGATACTAATAATATATTATGTTCAATTTATTTAAGACAAATTGAAAATAATAACATGTTCTAAGAAAGTATAGTACAAAGGTACTGTACAATTCTAAAGGGACATGATGATTTTCACATGGTGAATATTGATTGATTTTTTTTTATTAATTGGTGCAGGTTTGTGCCCAATCATACCCCTAAAGTTCATTGTCACGACCCAAATCGGGGCCGCGACTGGCACCCACATTTACCCTCCTATGTGAGCGAACCAACCAATCTAAACCTTAACATTTCAATGTATATCAACAGAAAATATTGCGGAAGACTTAAACTCATTATTAAAAACAATTCAAAACTATTATTATTATCCCCAAAATCTGGAAGTCATCATCACAAGAACATCTATCCTCAAATTACTAAACTAAGAGTATCTAAGAAAGCAAAACAAATAGAAGCTAGTCCATGCCGGAAGTTCAAGGCATCAAGACTTGAAGAAGAAGACCCAGTCCAAGCTAGACGCATTAGCTCACCCTGAATTTCCGATGTAGTGAAGACTGGCTAGAATTACTGCTGAGTTGAAGTTGACGGAACGTTTGCTGCATTCCACAAATAACAAAGAAGAAAACATAAAAGTAGGGGTCAGTACAAACCACAAGTACTGAGTAGATATCATCGGTCAACTCAAAATAGAAGATAATATATATCAAGTAATATTATAAATCAACTATAAACTCAACATGTAGCAACAACAAGTACTATAATCATCAACAAGTACCATCAAGTTCATCCATGAGGGCTCAAGCCTCAATACCATACTCATTTGGGAATTAAGTTCATTAGATTGAGTATATTTATCATCTTTCAAGATTCATTATCTTTCTTTCTCTTGTGTCGGTACGTGACACTTCGATCCCCTACTACTATGTGTCGATACGTGACACTCCGATCCTCTATATGTGTCGGAACGTGACACTCCGATCCCCTATATGTGTCGGAACGTGACACTCCGATCCACTAATTTCATTCTATCCGTTCATCAAGCCTTCTCTATACCAAGGCATCATCAATCCCATTACTTTAATTCACCAAGCCTTCTTTTATACCAAGGCATCATCATTAATAACGTAGATTAAAGTTTCTTTCAAGATTTGGGATTCAATAGTTTTCATCATGCTTGTTTTATCAAAATCACATAATCATATTCATGCAAGCATACAATTTAAGCATATAGACAGGTTTACAATACTACCAATACATATCATTCGCTATTAAGAGTCTACTACGAATAACATGAAAACCATAACCTACCTCCACCGAAGACTACTGATCAAGCAAGAATTTCCCAAAGCTTGTTCCTCTTCTCCTCGATCGATTCTCTCTCAATTCGTTTCTCTTTCTGTTCTTTCTCTTTTCTTATTCAAAACCCTCTTTCTTTTACCCTAATTAGTATATAATTAAGAATAAAAGATGGCAATAATACCCCACTAATTAACTTAAGGTTACCCCTTTTAACCCCCAAGTAATTAGACTTATTAATATAAACCCTCTAACTTTATAATTAAGGAAAGAATAGT
Organism: Solanum chilense; assembly: GCA_032847665.1. Lineage (NCBI taxonomy): Eukaryota > Viridiplantae > Streptophyta > Magnoliopsida > Solanales > Solanaceae > Solanum > Solanum chilense. The sequence continues at coordinate 68,504,725 of CM064969.1, forward strand.
CCAAAACGTCCCTTAAAACGTGTATAGAAATCCGACCCAGCCTGGGATTTGCGCAACCTGCCTGCGACGGGCCGTCACGCAGGTCGTCGCAGCATTTTAGAATTCCATTTTCACTAAGTAGTCTGTGACGGTCCGTCACGCCTGTGACGGTCCGTCCTGCACTTCCGTCACGACGTTCAGAGAATCGTTCCCTTACCAAATTCTCAAGAGTTAAAGTGTTTTGAAACGGTGCCTCACGACGGTTCGTCGTAGTTGTGACGGTCCGTCCTGCAGGTCCGTCACAATTTACAGAGAGTCGATTTTAGTACCCCAATTCCAAAATTCTAAGTGTTCTGGGACGAGACACCCTCGACGGTCCGTCGTGCCCATGACGGTCCATCGTGGTATCCGTCGTCTCAACCAGTTTTTCCAGAAATAAAATCTACTGCTCAAAACGACTAAACAGGTCGTTACAATAGATACCAATTTACCCATCGTTCGTCCCCGAACGATCAAAAGAAGAAAGACGAGGGCGAAAAGGAGTACCTGAATCTGTAAACAGATGTGGATATTTTTCTTGCATATCTGCCTCCTTTTCCCAGGTAGCCTCTTCAACCGGTCGATTCTTCCATTGAACTTTGATGGATGCAATCTCTCTCGACCTCAGCTTGCGAACCTCTCTATCTAAAATAGCCACCGGTTCCTCCTCATAAGTCAAATTCTCATCAAGCAAAACCGAATCCCAACGGATGATGTAGTTTCCATCCCCATGGTATCTTTTCAACATGGACACATGAAATACCGGATGCACTCCGGACAGCCCTGGAGGCAAGGCTAACTCATAAGCCACCTCCCCTATTCGCTTAAGTACTTCAAATGGTCCAATGTACCTTGGACTTAGCTTACCCTTTTTCCAAACCGCATCACCCCTTTCATGGGTGAAACCTTCAACAAGACTTGTTCACCCTCCATGAACTCCAAGTCTCTNCCACTAATACTATGTGTCGGAACGTGACACTCCGATCCACTAATTCTATGTGTCGGAATGTGACACTCCGATCCACTAATTTCATTCTATCTGTTCATCAAGCCTTCTCTATACCAAGGCATCATCAATCCCATTACTTTAATTCACCAAGCCTTCTTTTATACCAAGGCATCATCATTAATAACGTAGATTAAAGTTTCTTTCAAGATTTGGGATTCAATAGTTTTCATCATGCTTGTTTTATCAAAATCACATAATCATATTCATGCAAGCATACAATTTAAGCATATAGACAGGTTTACAATACTACCAATACATATCATTCGCTATTAAGAGTCTACTACGAATAGCATGAAAACCATAACCTACCTCCACCGAAGACTAGTGATCAAGCAAGAATTTCCCAAAGCTTGTTCCTCTTCTCCTCGATCGATTCTCTCTCAATTCGTTTCTCTTTCTGTTCTTTCTCTTTTCTTATTCAAAACCCTCTTTCTTTTACCCTAATTAGTATATAATTAAGAATAAAAGATGGCAATAATACCCCACTAATTAACTTAAGGTTACCCCTTTTAACCCCAAGTAATTAGACTTATTAATATAAACCCTCTAACTTTATAATTAAGGAAAGAATAGTCCAAAACGTCCCTTAAAACGTGTATAGAAATCCGACCCAGCCTGGGATTTGCGCAACCTGTGACGGCCCGTCGTGCCTGCGACGGTCCGTCACGCAGGTCGTCGCAGCATTTTAGAATTCCATTTTCACTAAGTAGTCTGTGACGGTCCGTCACGCCTGTGACGGTCCGTCCTGCACTTCCGTCACGACGTTCAGAGAATCGTTCCCTGTACCAAATTCTCAAGAGTTAAAGTGTTTTGAAACGGTGCCTCACGACGGTTCGTCGTAGTTGTGACGGTCCGTCCTGCAGGTCCGTCACAATTTACAGAGAGTCGATTTTAGTACCCCAATTCCAAAATTCTAAGTGTTCTGGGACGAGACACCCTCGACGGTCCGTCGTGCCCATGACGGTCCGTCGTGGTATCCGTCGTCTCAACCAGTTTTTCTAGAAATAAAATCTGCTGCTCAAAACGACTAAACAGGTTGTTACATTCATGCAACTCTCTAATTGACCATCCGATCAAAGGCGAAAATATAATTTTATATTTAGTGAATTTTAAATTTTAAAAAATAATAATAATTTAAATTATTACTTATTTTATTAGCAATTATTTTTTATTTTTTTTTTAAATAAATCAAGCTACAACGTATTTAAATTTTTTTATTTTTATATAAAACACATTTAAAAATTATCTAAAAATATACACGTTCTACTTTATAATTTAACACAAATATAAAATTTAGAAAAAAATCAGTGGATTCAATCGAATTCCCTTCTACTATTGTAACTCTGCTTTTGTGTATGACACTTTATTTATATGTGCTAACACTACAGTCGAATATTAAAAAATGTATCAAATCAACAAAAATTAAATAGTACAAAATGAGAGATAATAATACTTAATTTTGTAATATTACCCAAAAAAAATTATCATTTCATAAACCAACCGAAATATCCTTAATTTCATCTGTCTAATCCTTAAAACATACAAATTATTATAGATCTTATGGGTCCAATGCAACAATAGCTTGTAACAATAAAGAGACTTTATTAAAGTTATTAAAAGAGAGAGGATAATGTTAAACACTATACTAACGATAATAACAAATTCAGAATAATTTATAATTTTTTTAATTTGATCAATTTTAAAAACATAAAAAAATTATTTTCGAAAGCTGGTCACAAGGGCACGTGGTCTCTGATTCCTCTACATTAAACTACTGCTACTTTCCAGTAATACCATTGAGACTCAACCTCTCTAACCAGCTGTAGATAGCTGTCCCAATCTTCCCATGTGCCCCTCCCCCCCCCCCACTCCCCACCCAAAAAAGAGAAAAAAAAACCATAGGTTAAAAATAAAAAATATGTATATCATAATGTTGATAATCATCACCACCATGTCCTTGTTCTAGTTTTTTTCTATTCCCTTCACTATATATAAATCACACATCCAATTCACATTTCTAGTTTTGAGTATTTTTGTCTTTCAATATCAAAAACCAAAATGGCACATTTACCTCCTAGAGCACCAAACATGACTCAAAATTGGCCTAATTTTTCACCACATCAAAAAATAGAAACCACTACTATCAGTCATCATCATCATCAGAACAACCCGTCATGGGTAGATGAATTCCTCGATTTCTCATCATCAAAACGAGGGTCTCATCGAAGATCCATTAGCGATTCGATCGCGTTTCTCGAAGCACCTATGGTTGAAGAGTGCCGAATTATTAGGCTATCGAGTTCCGGTAATCGCACGGAATTTGATCGATTCGACGATGACCAACTTATATCGATGTTTAATGATGAAGACATTGCAAATAATAACGAACAAAACTCCATTCCTTCGTCCCCATCGGATCATAACAGTATTAATTACGAAGAAAAGAAATTGATATTACATGTAGAGGAGCAACAACAACAACTTAAGATTGAACCTGAAGAAGTTGAAAGTTCATGCAAATCTGATAATGAACAAAATCATGATGATCATGTTGATAATTCTAGCGAAAAAATCGTCGATCCGAAGAGAATTAAAAGGTAAAATTATTCCTTCGTGTAGTTAACAGTTTGATTTTTCATATAGTCACTCGACTATAATGATAGTAAGAATTAGTCTATACAATTATGATAGTACAAGTATTAACTTAGTTGCTTTTACATAAATCTTACTCCATCTGTCTCAATTTATATGACATATTTTATATTGTGAGAGTCAAACAGTTAAAGTTTGATTCAAAATTTGTGCATGAAATCTTTAAATTTTTTGAAATGAAATTTATATATTTGTAAATTACGTAAAAAGTACTATGAGTTACAATAATTGAAAATCCAAAATGCTTATAAGATCGATGAAAAATTTACGGTCAAATGTAGACTTGTTTGACTCTTGAAACTCGAAAGATGACATATAAAATAGAACGGAGGTGGTAATTCATTAATACAATACCAATATTATTTGATTCCAAGCTCAGAGCAATTTAGTGCACACTATACTACAATGTGTAAGAAAATTGTAGAATTCATATAATTATTTGGTAATAATAATGATATTTTTGTTTTGAATTATTGGTTTTAATATAGGATTTTGGCAAATAGACAATCAGCACAAAGGTCAAGAGTGAGAAAATTACAGTACATATCAGAGCTAGAACGTAGCGTTACTACACTTCAAGTAAGCAAAATAAAATTTTATTTTCTATAGTAAATGATGAGATTAAAAGTTGTTTAATTTTTGTTAATTAATTAATTTATTTTGGTTCTATGAAGGCTGAAGTTTCAGTATTATCACCAAGAGTTGCATTTTTGGACCATCAACGTTTGGTTCTAAATGTTGATAATAGTGTTCTTAAGCAAAGAATTGCAGCTCTTGCCCAAGATAAAATATTTAAAGATGGTAAAAATTATACTTCTTTTTCACTCAACTATATATTATAATATATATATGTGTAGCTTCTTTTGTACTCTTCATTAATTATTTTAATACCTCCCTAGCTAGCTACATCAATTAGTCCTAATTATACATGTATATTTTAAAAAGTAGTGGTAGTAGTTTTCAATTTGTATAGACAAAGTATAATTTTTCGATGAAAAAGATGTTTAACTGATAGTTATTATTCTTGATTGTTGAATATAATGTTACGTTTTTTCATTATTAGAAAACATGAAATTAATTAGCTAAAATTTATTGTTAATCTCCCGCTAAATAGCTTGTAGCTAATTGAATTTTCGTATAATTTGAAATTAACATGTGACTTTTATTGTTAGTTCAGTTACGAAATTTTGTTCGTTGCTAATTTTTTATATTTTTTTTTGTGTGGAAATATAGCTCATCAAGAAGCATTGAAGAGAGAAATAGAGAGGTTAAGGGAAATATATTACCAACAGAACTTAAAGAAGATGGAAAATGATGATGATGATAATGATCATTCAATAAAGACGCAACAAGATGTTAATGGCTTTGAGAAGAAAGAACAGCTTGTCAACTGATAATTTTTCAGCTATAGGTACACTTTTTGTTGTTATTTCATGTTATCGTTAGTGGTAGAGTCAGAAAATTTATCAAAAGATGCTAGCTAATATTTATTTAACCTCTACGATAATGACAATAACAACATATCATATAAAATTTGGATCGAAGATTATAGAATATATTCAGACCTTATCTCTATAGAAAAATTATTTCAACATTTAATCTATATATATATATATATATATATATATATATATATACTATATAATTTTCTGACGGAGAATATGCATCTCACCACCCTTCGCCTAGGATAGACTTTTATCCATGGTTACCATCAACGGTCCAATGTGATGGATGAGTTTCTCTGACCTCGAGTTTGAGCTCTCTAGAAATAAAAAAAAAACTTACCATAAATGATATAAGTCTAAATTAGTTTGATTAGTGTGTTAATAAAAGAAAATACTTACCATATTGTTGAGAATAGCAATAAATAGTAGGGGTGGGAGGGTGGGGGGAGGGGACCAAAATTGGTACCAACAAATAGTAGTGTCATAATTAATAGTATATAATAGTAATAAAGATACCAATGATGGTCAATCCTAATCTATGAAATAATTGTAGATGACTCTACCTTATGGAAAACAATAATTTCCATGAAAAGAAAGATTTTTATATCTTATTTTAATACTCTTTTCGTACGGTATTATATGTCATGCTTTATATTTTTAGAGTTAAATTTTTAACTAACATTTTATGATATATTTTTTGTCATATTAATATGCAAAAAATTATAATTTATAGTACTTTTCATATAATTTTAGAATATCTAATTTTTTTGTTTAAAATATCAAATTAATACGATCTAATTTAACTTTAAAATTAATCAAATTAACTTTGAAAAAACGTAACATGACAAACAATATCAGACGGAAGAAGTACTAACTAATGCATAAGAAGAGAAGTAGTAGAATAATCACAAAGTCATCTACCATATGTAATAAGTTTGAGTCATAAAATCTGTTAGATTACGATAAATTGTCTGTATTACATTTTTGAAGATGCGATTCTTTCCCAAACCCTAGTGCGATCCTTCCCCGAACCCTAATTGCCCCATTATTTGTATACAGGATAAAAAGAATGTAGCTTGAGGAGAAGCACTAAGCAGATTCATGTGGTATTTGGACCTACCAAGAAAGTTTCTTATTATGGAGGGGACAAAGATAAGGTCACTTGAATTCTTGCATTGATCACTCAATTTCTAGGGGTCCATATACACAATTAAAATTGTTTTTTTTTTCTTAGGGATGAGTGTCTTATTATTTTTATTTTTATTTTTCAATCATTAATTTCTCTATTTTTTTTAATTAAAAAAAATATTTCTATGAACTACTTTCAAAAAATTTTATTGTTGAAAGGGGGGCATGTGGAGTTCTTTGTATTGAAGATTGTGACTTGTCAGTTAGCTGTTTGATGTCAGGGTTATGGCACTTTTTTTTTTTAGTCAAGTGTCTTTTCTTGTGAGTGGTTGTTATTTTTTTTTTTTAATCTTGTATTATCTTGATAATGTAAATATTTCTTTCATTTTATTGTATTTGAAATCAGAGTTTTGAATTAGTTGAAATCGGTTGTATGAATCTTTCCTATTCATTCTAATATTACATAACAATTTTTATCTAATACTCGTTGTTAGGTTGAGATTTTACTATAAGATTACATCGAGTGTATTGTTATTGAGGAGAGGAAGGTTCTTGATAAATATATGAAACCCTAGGGGGTGTTTTTCAGAGTGGAACTCTAGAAAACACATTTGGTCATAATAATTCAAACTTCAAGTGAAATTTCGAATTTAAAACACCAAAAAATTCTTTTCCCTCTAAATTATTCACAAAAATTTGAATATAATTCCAGTTTGTATTCATAGTCAAACACTACTCAAATTTTTAAATATCATTTATCACTTTAAAAAAAAAAAAATCTTTAGATACTCACAATTTCATGGTCAAATACTCCTTAATCTCAACCGGTTAGTATCACCTATTTGTCTTACATGTAATTTTGGGTAAAAATTACTGGAACGGGAACTATACGTCAATTCAATATATGCATGTCCTGTGTTTAAATTTATAGTTCATTTTACTTAAACCATCATTAATTAATATATGTTTTAGTTTATTAAATCACATAATAATAAAAATTATGTATATTTAATATAAACACTTGGTGTGAATAAATATTTTTCGTACTTTTTGCTTTTATTATGATCCACTCTTAGTATACAATTAAATACTCTCTCAGTTTCATTTTAGTTATCGTTTTAACTTTTTCTATGCTTGTAAAAGAAAAGTGATAATACTAAGATATAGTTTAAAGTGACGATTAAAGTGAGACTAAAAGGAGTATGATATTTAATATAACATTTTTATTAACTTCCATGAATATTAAATTCTAAATTCATAATTAAAAATTCAGTGAGTTAAATATTATATAGTGACAATTTCCATGTTTGTGGTCAGTCATCAATTTGCTTTTGACTGTCAGTGAATAGTAACCGGGGCCAATAATATAAATATAGAAACAAAATAAAAGTTAAAAAAAGTATTGCAAAAAAAAAAGATAAATTCTTTAAAGCCAAAAATGTACAAAATAAAGTTTTTCATAAAGTTGAGTAAGCACATGCACGTTAAATTATGCATATAATTCAGCTGAAATTTATAGTTTGAGCTAAATATTGGATGTACTCCATTTAATACAACAAATAATAATAATTCAACTTTCAGATTTGTCATTCTATGAAAAGCACATGCTATGTTTTGAATTTCCATCCCAATAATTAAAAAATCAACGCATCGAAATTACTTCATCCTTAATTGAGTTTCGAGTTAGAGAATCGAAAATAAAAAACCTTTCGATAATAAATGCTGTACCCATCTTAGTAGTCCACCCAATGCGACACTAAAAAAGTTGTACCAGTAATATTTGGATACGAGATGATGACAACAATAACATACCTAATATAATCTCAGAAGTAAAGGTCTAAAGAGACTAAAGTGGCTCAAAACATGTATTTTCAAACGAAACTCGTAAACATATCTTACCCCTACAGTGATAAAGTAGAGAGATTGTTTTCGATAGACAATAACGGAAGTATATTGTAAGTAACCAGATATCATGTCCAAAGAAAAATGGACCAAGCTTGAAGAGGTGGGGAATAAGTCAATACCATTACATGGTATATATACTATTGTAAAATCCAAAAAGTAACACATAAAATAAAGTCACATCCCTATGCAATAATCACATTAGAGTTACATCCATCAATACCTAATGGAATTTTAAGTACTTGAAACTTCTAAAGCATATAACAAAGAAGGCCACAAAACAAAAACATGGATAAACCAGCCTGAGCTATAGTAAGCCTTCTCCAAAAATGCTTGCATAACACCACCTTCCGGTGAGTAATATAAGAAGCACCATGTCGAATGTAAGCTAAACATCTGCAAAAAATCCTGCATTGTCGTAAGAAAAATATATTAGATATACAGATAAGCAGGTTATGCAGATGATAACAAGCTTTAGGGAACATCAAAACAGGTCTACTCGGAAGTATGCAGACAATGCTTAAGGTCGATGATCTTTCTCGTGGAAAAGCTAAGTCTGGTAACTTTTTTATTTTTTGTGATGTATCCCCAAAACAATAAGAAAACACTTCTACTAAAAATGTTGTGTACATATCCATCGTGGTAACATCAGTTCTAGTTTGAGCTATAAGCATTAGCAGGCATAACTATGGTTTAGAGATATGCAAATCTGCATTATTACTAAGGACTGCAGTATAAAGTATAATTTCAAATATTTCATTGATAATATACACACTTTATAGAAATTTTATCACTGGAACACCGAGAGGAAAAGTGACAGACTAGATGTATTCTATCTTCCTTTTCTTTGTTGGAGGTGATACAGAAATAAGACATTATGGTCACAACTAAGACGTTCTCTTTCAAAATCTATTTGGCAATAAGTGACGGCTGTTATGTTGTTGATTCTCTTATTATCCTAAACATTTTTCATAATGTAGAAGGTTAAGATCTCAAATGAAAGACAGCTCCATGACGAGAAAGCAAAATCATACAGCAGAAAGCCAATTTCAATTTAGCAAAGAGAATTGACCAATACAATACAGTTCATTCCCGTACTATAGATACAGAATGCAGGACAAGTCATACCCCTATTTGAAAATCTTGTAGATATCTTTTTGGTGCTTTATATATCCTATATCAGAATATCCAAAAGATAAGAGTTCCCAAATGATCAATGCAAAATCAGATAGCGAGCATCAACAATAGAAGAACTGAAAATTAAAATACAAATAAAAGTAGAGAAACAAAAGGACGTTAAAATTGATGCATATAACTTAAAAACTTTGCGTTGACAAAGTGCACATTTCACCCTAAATAAAGAGCAAAGTACAGGTCCGAGATTGTAAAGATAGTAGGCATGGGTTAGTTGAATGAAGGGAAACTGGGTTGAAATAGTAACTGAGCCTAGATCCACTCGAATGTAGTCACTTGAAGGATGAGGTAAACAAGGAAATGGTAGAGCAAAAGCCCAACAAATAAGTTGTCTCATGCAGAACAGAAAAACTACATTTGTAACAAGCAATATCTGTCCACAATGACCTTTCCATTTTAGCTAGTCCAAAAACAATGAGACACATTAACTTAATTGGAATTATCTCCTACTCTAACCATAAACAATTGCTTTCTATTAGTTTAATATTCAATTTAATCCACGTTCAACTATGCATTCTTCCATTTTAGATCTTGAAATGACGTTATAACACTTGTATCTTAAATAACAATACCATACTCTATTCGACTTTCTCCTCGACATCTCTATGCAAGTCAGAGTAGGCCATGTATCCTAGATAATTAAATATGTTCCAATATTCCAATAATTTATTTTGAAATATCTGATTTCCAAGTCTTTACTGTTCCTTCTCTTTATATACTCGATTTCAAAGTGTCCAACATCCGTATTGACTAAATATTTTACTCTAATTGAATAATCATGTAAACTGTAATATAAAAGTATTGAGTGAAAGAAAATGATGAAAAAATAGACCAACATATAATAGGAAAGGGGAACAATGCAACAAAAGAAGACCTTCAGCGATTGAATATATTGAAATAAGGCATCATTGCAAATCAGAGGATGGGGACATGGAGATAAATCATACATGACAATGTAGAAGACAACATAGAGCACCATAAGTTTGCATTTACCTGCATTTTTTCAACCATGGAACTGAAGATTTGGCAAAGCAAATCATTCATCTGCAGGGCAGTCGGGAGTTTCTGAAATTTTATCCTCACTTTCTGGAACTTTACTTTTTGGACTCATGTTTCTGAGGTCCTTCACTACATCCTCAAGGCCTATCAACCTCTTATCCAACATCTGAACCTTACCCATAAAATTCTCAAACTGACCAGCATATTCTTCCTCTGCTTCTTTTGCTTTTTGTTCCAAGATCAAGCAATTGGATCGAAATTCTTCCTCTTGCTTGAGGCGTAGCTTTTCCATTTCAGCAGAGCTCAACATTAGACCTCCAGGACCAGCATCTTTGTAGTATGGTTCTTCAGGCAGCTGGAATTTCTTCCTATACTCAGAAAACTGTTTCTGGGTTTCCTTCAATGCCTTCCTGTAACCATCCAATATATTTCCCATCATAAAAAGCTCCCGTTCAAGACGACAAATATCTGCATCCCTTTTTTGTATTTCCTCACATTTAGACTTATGCAAGTGATCAATTACGCTGTCCCTTTTATGCACTTCACTAAGAAAAATTTGCTGGTTCATGTTTAATTGATCCTCATTTTGTTCCTTTGCTTCATACATCATCCTAGCCTTCATCATTAGGTGCTGCATCTGCTCCATGCATGATCCAAAATCTAATGGCTTCTCGTCCCATTCCCCCTCAATCCGCAACCTCTTGCTGCTGCCATGGAGAGAATGATGAGCCATATCAGGTTCAATCTCCATCTCTCTCTTACTTCCACTGCCAAAAAAGTGTCCACCTGTATGCATCTCATCTCTAGAAGCAAGAAGCTCAACTGAAGACTGATCATGAAGTTGCCCCTGTGAAGTAAATCCAATCTGTGTACTTTCCATCGTTTGCAGTAAATTTCCTGTCATCCCATCCCCAACAAGAGTACCATTACTAGGAATAACATCAAATTCATCTTCAACCTCATGCCTCTCTGCTCCTTCATCCTCTTCCTCAACATCATCATCATTCACATTATCATTGTCATTGTCATTGTCATTGTTAGTGTTAGTGTCGTTTTCATTGTCATTGTCATTGTCATTGTTAGTGTCGTTTTCATTGTCATTGTCATTCTCATCTGCCAACTCATGGTTTTCATTCTTCTCCTCATCGTTATCCAAAGACACTGCTTCCTGCATCTTACATCTCTGTAACAAAGGCTCGTTAGCATCTTTTCTTTCATCAAAAAGCCACTGTTTCTCTTCCTCCACCACCTCCTTCTCTTCCTTGTGTTCCTCAACATCCATCATCTCCACATCCTTCACCTCTTGCTTCTGGCCAAGATCCTGACCCAACGTCAACTCAATACTCAGTTCCTCCCCTAAAGCTCCATCCAATTCTTGAGCTTCGATTGACCCACCGACTCTTGCATTGTCCTCGTTACCACAATCCTCCTCCTCCTTCACATCAGCTTCAGACTCCACCTTTTCTGGTTCTTCACTATACAACACCTGCTCACGCTGTGACTTTATCAAGTACTGCAAATGTGCAGCATAATAACAGTCCACTAATTGGTCCCCTTGTGTCAGTTCCTTCTCCACCATGAACCAGAATAATCCAGCCCAATCCACTTTCTCAGGGTGCCCATCTTTTATAGCCTTAGTCCAACTTAACACCTCATTAGGCATTATCCACGCGTCCTCATGCAAAAGCACCCAAATTGACACAAAGTTCTCAAGAAAGCTTATCGACTCCTCAGTCAATGGATCAGCATCCACTTCCATACCATCAACCACAGCAACACTCCCTTTGTCCTTCTTCAAAGGCAGCTTAAGCGCCCGCCCTAAATCAGCCCTATTAACCGCAATTCTAAAATCATTAACATAACTAGCCCTCAACTTAGAATCATAAGTAGCAATCAACTGTGCAATCAAATCCACCCTTATATCTCTATCAAACTCTATATGTACAAAATCCCACAACCCCAAACGCCTCAGCAGCTTCTCATGCCTATCAAAATCAAGAATCTTTGAAGGGAAAAAAGGAACAGGCTTTAGGTTTTCCTTAAGCATTTGCAATTTTTTCTCAATAGCTTGTAACTTCTTTGTGTGGCATTTACCCTTCTTCCGCTTAGTACGCTTGATAGTATTACTAGGCGACATCATTCGAAGGTCAGTAACACTTACCTCTGTATCTGCAATTGGTAGATCCACAGTTAAACCAAAATCAGCATTTACATCAGCCGTAACAACTTGAGGGTTTTCTTTTTCTAGGTCTTTTTCTTCAAGAATCACATCTGGGGTCTCTTGTTTTCGCAAACTGGAGATGGGGTTCTCTTGGTTTTGAGGATTAAGGGGTTCTAAGATTTGGGGTTGCGATTGAAGCTCTGAATTTGGGTTTTCTTTGTCTGGTTCTTCAGCGTTGTTAGAGTCGTCGATTGATGGTTCTTGAATTGGGGAATTTGACATATCTATACAGAGGAACAGTTTTTCTTCGGGAATGAGCAAGAAATCGAGGTTTTTGAAGGATCAAATTCAGACGATTTTGAATTTTTTTCGAGAAGAACAGTAGCAGGGTTTTTCTTGAATTTTGTTCAGTGGTTTTATTTCTTATTCTTTGTGCTTCTCCTTCCAAAAATTACAAATGGGCTTGGATCTTGGATCAACATTCAAACAATGTCCTAATTTTGTAACATTTTATTCTTTTAGTAATATTTCAAAATATTTGTTTTTTTTTATGTGAATTTTGTTAAAAAATGATATGATAATTCAAGTTTTATAATTCATATGATTGTATCAAACTAGTAGTAACAAGAATAGAAACATAGATATACGAGATAAGATGTGATTGGTTTTCATGATAGACAACATGTGAAAATTGAGGCTGATATGATTCAGACATGTAAAAAGAAGAAATACAAATGTCCTAATAAAGAAGGGGTTAGAGATTGACATTGATAGGTCCAATGAGAGGTAGATGTAAATGGAGAAAAGTACATATAAATGATTAGACATGGCGTAACATATCTTAAACTCACTAAAGACATAAGTCCAGGGCATGAAAATTGAGGATTACGATAGATTATAGATGATTAATCGGTAGTCGTATAGAATCACTCTTTCTTATGAGGGAGCATGAAAAATGATGTTTTCTATTATTGTAATACGTTAGTTAGGAAACTTACAGATTTTCTCTTTGTAGAAGTTCATCGCCTGCAACAGTCACAGCTCGAATTACTGAAGGTCGAGAAACTCCAGCTCCGCCTTAACCCTAGTCGTTTTCTAGACAATTCAGAATTCATTTTCAACATTCATAATGATCTTAATATAGACAATATTAGGGCGTAAGGTTGGATTAACTAATGGGCCGACTCACTCAGTTAGCACCCTTTATGAGTGTACTAGGCCCAAAAGATATTTTACTAACACTTTTACTTGGATTATGTTTAGAAAAAATTATCAAACTAGTCACAATCTCTAACTTAATTAGTAAAAACATCTACGCTTCAAAATAATTATTAAAAAAGTCAAAATGTCAATATTTTAGAAAATAATTTGTACTCAAAATTTATTTCTCAAAACAATCCAACTTTGAATTAAATTCTACCTCCATTACCCATTTACACTTCTTCCTATTCTTTAGTACCATTAAATTTATTTTTATATTTCGTTTTTCAATTCTTTTTTCTCTTTCACAGTTTTCATCATTCACTTTTTTTTTTACTTTCATCTAAATTTCACCATTATTCTCTTCATTGTTGAAGAATAACTAATTACTCAAGTTTGTAACAATTTGTTCAGGTCTATCAATTAATTCAATTGATAAAGATATTTTTGAATTCATCATTTATTTTGCGAGATTTTGTTTTCAAATCCACACATTATGTTGAATTTTCGCATTGTATGTATGAGGATTTTCTGTCCTTTTTTTAAAATTTTTTTATATGAGTTTGTTAACTTACTCATCAAATATTTATGTATTTCAGATTTTTAATATTTAAAATATTTTTTGTTGATCTTTTTTTATGATTTGTTATTTATATTTCAAATTTAGTAGAATCCACATTAACATTTAGTTATTGAATAGTTTCGCAAAAGTATTTGAAAGTATTTTGAATGTTCTGTAGTTTTTAGTCAAATTTATGTTTACAAAGTGATAATCTAAATACAACCCTGTATTTTGATTATTTAAAATTGTGAATGAATACGAAATCAAAAATAAACTAGTTGGTATAAACATATAATGAGCAAAATAAAATACAAAATATTTGACTGATAGGATGAATACACATATAATGAAAACATAAATAAACTGTATTTTGGCTATTTATAGTTGAGAATGAATACGAAATCAAAATATAAATACAAAACTTTATGATATACATTAGGACGAATATGAAATCAAATCTAAATACAAATTTTATGATATACATTATGATGAATGCAAAATAAAATCTAAATACAAACTATTTGGTATACAAAGTGATATTGAAAATAAACAAAATAAAATACATATGTAAGATGAATGAATACTTATAGCATGAATACATGAGTATTTGTATTCTGAATACTGGAAAATTTCTTAAAAGGAGATACATAAACTTCATAACCATAACATGATAGCCAAATAACTTCATAAAATTTCAGACATTTTTAAAGATAAATTATAATTTCATAACGTCAAAATATTCCTTAGTAGAATAAACTGCTTTAAAAAAATTAAGAAAATTGAATATTGAATTTTTAGAACAATGGTGATAGGCGTATATTTTAGAACATGATGAAAGAAGAAGAAAGAGAGGGAAATTGGTGTATTTTGATAAATTGTCAATTAGTTCTTTGTTTTTGAATTTTTATAACAGATAAGACTTTTAAGCAATTGTTTCTTTTTAATATTTTTCTCTTCCCTTAATTTCTCCTTTTATTTTTAACGATTGTTTCTTTTTTGACATTTTTATTAAATATTAAAAGTATTGACAATAAGTCCTATTAATATCAAAATATTGACATTTTGAAAATTTTCTCTTATGTCTATTATTACATAGGCACAATCTATCAGTTGACACCTAAAGTTGAGATTAATTTTCACTTAGACACCTACAATAGGCCTTATTCATTCTAAACACTTATAAAAGACCTTTACTATTTTATTTGACATTTTTTACTACCATGACATATGAAGTGTATTATCCACACAAAAAAAGACTCTTCCTCCCCATTTCCAGTCATCATCTCTCAAAATTTAAAGTCGAAAAAATAGAAATATGATAGTTCTATGGAGATTGCAAAGATTTTCAATTGCAAAGATTTTTCCTTGTTTAAACACATCACTTCAAATTATTTTTGTATTCTTGATTTCTTTTGCCTATTTTAAATCTAGCTCCAATCTATTCTAAATTACTTCAAATTTATTTTTTTTAACTCATTTTGATGTGTTCAATCAATTGAAACAACAAACAATCTGAAAAACCTAAATAATTCAAAATATTCAATTTGCAATTCTAAGCTTTAAATGACCTTCAATGGTGGTGAAGAAGAAAAGTAAACGCATAATAAATCAACCCTTGAGAGGTGCTTGATGTAGCTGGTTAGAGTTATATATATATTATAGAAAATTGTTGTCTATAATTTTATGTAAGGATTAATTATACAGAATTCAATTATACATGTGTTACTTCATTTTATATCATGCACAATATATATATATATATATATATATATATATATATATATATATATATATATATATATATATATATATATATATATATATATATATATATATAAAATGATCCATGACGACAATTAATTAATGGCATTAGCTCAATAACCGTTAAATATGAATTTTAGCGGTAATTATCATTTTTTATATATGTTCTTAAAGCCTTTAGCGACATTAAATCTAATAATACTTAACTAAAGTCGATAAAGACTTTAGCATTTTTTATTAATACAATTTTCTAAATTACAAATCAAACACCATAATAATTTTACCATAATCATAATCAACTAGTCACTAAACAACCCCTTGTGGTTTAATACATACACCCAAAAAGAAAAAGATTTAGGGTGAAGTCAGTGCCTCCATTTCTTCTAAAAGAATCACTTTTTTTGGCATAATACGTAAACATGTCTTTTAACTTAACTTTAGGTGACAACTATGACCTCCAATTTTGAGTGTGCACAAGTAAACACTTAAACTTGAATAAAATTAACAATTGTCTACATGTGTCCTACATTGCATAGTTACATCAAATGTCACGCAGGACACAAAACTGCCTGTATGACGAATGTGTCTATTTGTTCAATTTTATACAAAATTAAGTGTCTACTTGTGCACACCCAAAGTTAAAGGTCATAGTTGTCGGGTGACGCCGAGTTAATGGTCATGTTTATGTATTTTCTTTGCAAACATGAAAAATAATGACATAATACATAAATATGTCTTTTAACCTGACCTCATTTAACATTGATGCCCTCAACAATGGGTGTGCAAATAAACACTTAAAACTTTTATAAAATTAAACAAGTAGACACATGATTCCAATGTGACATAATACGTGTAAGTAACCACGTTGGACATTACCATGTAGAATGTCATGTAGGTCATGAGTGTCTATTTATTCAATTTTATACAATTTAAATGTCTACTTGTGCACGTCCAAAGTTGGAGGGCATGAATGTGGAAATGAAATCAAATTAAAGGGTAAATTTATATATTATAAATAATTGAAGATCTTTATATACTATTAAATTTTGTGAATCACCTATTGTATATCATTGTATTATTTGACCTTCCTATTAAGGACCTGTTTGGCTATAGAGGGACAAAAATTGATAAATAGTGTTTATTCATATAATTTGTCATCTGATAAATAATCCAATTTTCAAATACTATGAAAAAAATTAGAATTCGGGTCAAATTTCATTATTTGGGAGCTTTTAAAAAATCAAGTTTTACGTTAAACTCTTTTTTTTTTTATAAAGATCATCCTCTATAGTAATAGTTTGCGTTGTATTATATAATTTTTTTACGTAACATCAAAATGGTGATGAAATACTCAGTGAATATGAAAGTGATGATATGATTGTTGAAAAATATGACGAATAATCAGCCAGAGTAATAAAGTCATATGTTTTGTTTACGTCACGAGTTTGGAATGATGCTTGTTGCACTCACTCCGAACTACCACAATGCTTCAGTATCATGAACATTACTTGTAATTTGATGCAACAAAGATCCAATTGACTTATTATGGAGGTCATGAATCTAGTTACGTCGACGTTTCTATCTTGTTATTTAATACAAACCTATCGTTAGTTTTGGTGGTTTTCAAAAGTTAATGGGTATAAATTATATTTCTGCAAAAAGCGAAATATGTTTTTCAAATATTATGGCCAAACACATAGTAAATTTCACTTAAATAGTATTTGCCAAATATAATTGAGAATCTATGACTAAACGCTAGCTAAACATAGTTATTTCAATTTATGAATTTAAGAAAATCTCCAAAAATATTTGTGAACATTAAATAACTATATAAAAGTAGGACAAGAATCAAATTTAAAATTTCAAAATATCATTAATAAGGCCAGTTTAGTAAAATACACCTCTAATTAAAGTTTTTCTTAAAATATGTCAGGTCAATAAAGATCAAATACTATAGTTAGTAAAATACACCTTTAATTAAAAATTTTCTTAAAAATATGTGAGATCAATAAAGATCAAATAATATGAAATGTCAAAATAAAAAGCCAAAATACATTAATTCTTGATAAAGTTTGGGACATCCACCATTTTCTGTTTAATGAAGGTGCTCTTAGCTCGACATCATTGATTCTATTTCACTAGAACCCCTCGTTTTGGTTGGAAATGAGCATCTAAAAAGACACGTAAAATATTTACTTGTCGTTTAGACAAGCATATAGTAATTTTATCTTAATAGCATACTATATTTAAAGTAAGAACACATATTACTTAATCAGGTTAACATATGAATTATATGCATATGAAGACATATCTAACATTAATTATTTTACATAAATACTCGATAAGATCAATTTTTATCAAAGAAAAATAATCAATTAACATAAGGAGCGTTCAAATTAGATATAATATTTGTATTACAAAACAATATCACAATTTAATTACAGATTTAAATTTAAATTAATCAAGCTCAAATTAAATAAAAAAAATACTAGTAAATAGGAGCGTACGCAAATAGGCCAAGTTGTTTATGCCTTTTCAATTACCAAAACAATCAATAGATTCAAATAGGTAATTCAAACGCTATAATTGCATACATTTTGTTATTAAATTGAAGTAATTTTTAGCATTTATAAAAAATCGTTTGGTAGGGTGTATAAGTAAAAATAATGTATGCATTTGATTTATATATTAGTAATATTTTGTTTAATATGTATTTTATATTATGCGTTAGTACTGCACGAAGATATAATGCATACATTAGCATAGTTAATTGACTTTATACATCTTTTCTATCGTAATTGTGAATAATATTTTATAAATAAATATTCTTATACAATGCATGCTATTTTTGTTACAAAATATCAAAAAATAAGGAGGAAATAATTTTTGTTTAATTAGTGCAAACATTACTAATATTTCCTCTGTTCCTATTTATATGTCATTATTTTAGATATCACATCCCTTGAGAAATTAGGTATTGTACCCTTATTTAAGTTCTCTTAAAGTCAAGTTTTAAATAAATGAATATAAATTAATTTATTTTAATTAATAAAATTGGGCAATAAACATGAATTAGAGTATATTTGAATTGTTCTCAAAAAAGTAATGTTTAAGTCAAAAGTAAAAAAAGGAGGAGACCTATTTTTTATTTTTTATTTATTTTAAGTCACTTTACACTTATTTTAAATTATTTTTAACCTTGCAAACCCACTTCCTAATTTATTTAAGTTATTTTTGACTTATTTTTAAGTTATTTTTTCATCTGTCAAATACTTTCAGAAGTCAAAACCCGATTTATAAGTACACTTGACCAACTTTAAGACAATCCAAATAAACCCTTAATCATATAAGTTTTCTATACCGGTAACAATGACATTTTCAAGAATAATAACTTCCAAGGATGAAATATGAAAAATAATGTTATTTATATCTTAATTTTGTGAAATGACAAATATTAATGATCATCTATTTTAAGTAAAACGACATATAAATATAAGAAAAGTGCTACATGACCAGAAAATTTATCCAGTATTTTGGCTAAAAAATTAAAAATCAAAAATATATTTTTTTATTTTAAAATAAACTGATCATTTTTTCATTGGGTAAATCACATAAATATGCAATATTAAAAATATATTTACCATTTATGTCAATATAATTTATTTAACTAAACATAACAATTTTTTAAAATTCCTTCGCTTGTTTCTCTGCCTATTTTTTCTCTTCCTCCTTTTTTTCTCCTTCTACGTGGTCTCTTTCTGTTTCATTCTGTCTCTTCCTCTTTTTTTTTTTTTAATTCTTCTTCTTTTTTCTTTTCTTTTTTTTTTTGGAAATTTTCATTTAAATAATTATTTTTAAATTAATTTTTGCCTATATTTCACTAATTTTATTCAAAAATACGACGAGAAGAGAAATGGAAAAATCAAAAAGTTGTACAATATCATGTTCTCAAATAGAAATTTCACATCTTTAAAATTATAGAAACAAGTGTTCACCATTGATGGTCATTATAAAAATTCAAATTTTGAATTTATTTTTAGAACTATACGAATTTGTGATTAGTTTGGATATGTTATTTCTAAAAGTAATTGAAAATGTCGTTTGGAGTTTATAGCACAATTTTAAGAGAGTTTGATTAAGTTTATAATTGATTTAGGAGAAATATTAGATTGAAACTCGAAAAAGGCAAAGTTTATGGAACGGTATCACAATTATATTAAATTTATATTAGATATGTTTCATAATTGCACAAAAATTTGTATTAAATCACGAACAATACATTTATAATACATAATACAAACTTCACTCTTTTTTCGTTATATCAACCAAAATAATTTAAGTAACACACTTGTAATACATTTACAACATATACACAATACATTTGTAATATTTATTGCAAACATCACTCATGTTCTTAGTGATATAAACTAAAAAAATTTATAAGACACATATGATACATGTTTTATTTATGAATAATACAGGTTTAATTCAGTCTATAGATTATTGTCTAGTCTTTTGTTAGTTACATTTTTCATATATTGTTAATTTTCTCTTCTAATATAACTTTAATATGTGTGTAATACATTTTTTATTCAAGTTTAATTCATTTGACAGTTTATTATGTTTCTTCATTTGTTAGAATTAGAATACTTATCTAATGAATTATTAATACAAGTTTTATTTAGTTTACGAATCATTGACTGCTCTTTCCTTTGCGATTAGTTTAGATAAACAGTTCCTACAAATAGTTGAAAATATTGTTTGGAGTTTGTATCTCAATTTTAAGAGGGTTGATTAATTTTAGAATTGATTTTAGTAAAATTATTAGATTGAAGCTCGAATAGGATGAAATTTACGGTACTATATCGCATGTGTATTAAAGTTGTATTAGATATGTTTCATAATTGTATTAAAATTGTATTAAAATCATGAACAATACATCCTATATTTATAATACATATTGCAAACTTCACTCCGATTTTAATGATATTTGCTAAAATAATTTAGGTAATACACTTATAATACATTTACAATACATTTTAATATATATTGCAAACATCACTCACATTCTTAGTGATACAAATAAAAAGTAATTTATAATACACATATAATACATGTTTTATTAATAAATAATACATTTATAATATGTATTACACGCTTAACTTTTTTAGGGATACCAACAAGAACAATTAAGGTAACATGCTAATAATACATTTATAAGACATGCACAATAATTTTTAATACATTTGTAACCAACACTCATTTTCTTAGTGATAAAAACAAAAATAATTTATAAGATATACATGGTATAATTTTTATTCATGAATAATATGAGTTTAATTCAGTTTATAGATCGTTGTTTTGTCTTTTGTTAGTCACGTTTTTCATTCATTCTTAATTCTCACTTCTAATTCAACTTTAATATTGTGTAATACAACTTTAAAGCAATAAATTTATTTTGCAATTTTTTGATTTATTTATTATTATTGGATTACTTCTTTAATTTATTATTAATACAAGTTTAATTTAATCTATAGATCGTTGTGTGTAATATATTTTTAATTCAACTTTAATATGTGTGTAATACATTTTTAATTCAAATTTAATTCATTTCGCAATTTGTTGCGTCTCTTCATTTTTTGTTGCGATTAAATTATTTGTGTAATTAATTAGTCATTGATACAAATTTTATTCATTCTACGATTATTGACTACTCTACGAAAGAAAGTAGAAAGAGAAACAAAAGGGAAAAAAACAACAGAAAGAGAGAGAGAGAGGGGGAGAGCAGCAAAGAGAAAGCAAAAAAATAAAAAATAATTTAAAAAAAAAAGTAAGAGAAAGAACAACAAAAAGAAAGGGCGAGAGAAATATTAAAAAGTTGAGAGGAAAAAAAAGAGAAAGAGGCGAGAGACAATCTAATAAATATATAGTTTTATTTTATATTGCTATAAATGGTAATATTTATAGAGTATATCTAAAATAAGTAATTATTCTTTAAAAAGAATTCACTCAAGTAATTAATCCTTTTTCATTCTTTAGTTAAAATGTATTAAAATTAAAAGGGTAAAAATATTTTCAAAATAAAATAACAAAGAAAAAATATCATTCTGATCAAATTCTGTTAAAAAATGACAAAAGTACACCTTGTAATTAATGAGATAGGTGGACTCATTATAAGGCTTGGACAATCCTCATACCTTTGAGCTAGCTTTTGGGGTGTGAGTTGGGCCTAAGACCTAATTTCATGAATTAATTACTTGAGTGAATTCTTTTTAAAGAATAATTACTTATTTTAGATATACTCTATAAATATTACAATTTATAGCAATATAAAATAAAACTATATATTTATTAGATTGTCTCTCGCCTCTTTCTCTTTTTTTTCCTTTCAACTTTTTAATATTTCTCTCGCCCTTTCTTTTTGTTGTACTTTCTCTTACTTTTTTTTAAAAATTATTTTTTATTTTTTTGCTTTCTCTTTGCTGCTCTCCCCCTCTCTCTCTCTTTCTGTTGTTTTTTTCCCTTTTGTTTCTCTTTCTACTTTCTTTCGTAGAGTAGTCAATAATCATAGAATGAATAAAATTTGTATCAATGACTAATTAATTACACAAATAATTTAATCGCAACAAAAAATGAAGAGACGCAACAAATTGCGAAATGAATTAAATTTGAATTAAAAATGTATTACACACATATTAAAGTTGAATTAAAAATATATTACACACAACAATCTATAGATTAAATTAAACTTGTATTAATAATAAATTAAAGAAGTAATCCAATAATAATAAATAAATCAAAAAATTGCAAAATAAATTTATTGCTTTAAAGTTGTATTACACAATATTAAAGTTGAATTAGAAGTGAGAATTAAGAATGAATGAAAAACGTGACTAACAAAAGACAAAACAACGATCTATAAACTGAATTAAACTCATATTATTCATGAATAAAAATTATACCATATATATCTTATAAATTATTTTTGTTTTTATCACTAAGAAAATGAGTGTTGGTTACAAATGTATTAAAAATTATTGTGCATGTCTTATAAATGTATTATTAGCATGTTACCTTAATTGTTCTTGTTGGTATCCCTAAAAAAGTTAAGCGTGTAATACATATTATAAATGTATTATTCATTAATAAAACATGTATTATATGTGTATTATAAATTACTTTTTATTTGTATCACTAAGAATGTGAGTGATGTTTGCAATATATATTAAAATGTATTGTAAATGTATTATAAGTGTATTACCTAAATTATTTTAGCAAATATCATTAAAATCGGAGTGAAGTTTGCAATATGTATTATAAATATAGGATGTATTGTTCATGATTTTAATACAATTTTAATACAATTATGAAACATATCTAATACAACTTTAATACACATGCGATATAGTACCGTAAACTTCATCCTATTCGAGCTTCAATCTAATAATTTTACTAAAATCAATTCTAAAATTAATCAACCCTCTTAAAATTAAGATACAAACTCCAAACAATATTTTCAACTATTTGTAGGAACTGTTTATCTAAACTAATCGCAAAGGAAAGAGCAGTCAATGATTCGTAAACTAAATAAAACTTGTATTAATAATTCATTAGATAAGTATTCTAATTCTAACAAATGAAGAAACATAATAAACTGTCAAATGAATTAAACTTGAATAAAAAATGTATTACACACATATTAAAGTTATATTAGAAGAGAAAATTAACAATATATGAAAAATGTAACTAACAAAAGATTAGACAATAATCTATAGACTGAATTAAACTTGAATTATTCATAAATAAAACATGTATCATATGTGTCTTATAAATTTTTTTAGTTTATATCACTAAGAACATGAGTGATGTTTGCAATAAATATTACAAATGTATTGTGTATATGTTGTAAATGTATTACAAGTGTGTTACTTAAATTATTTTGGTTGATATAACGAAAAAAGAGTGAAGTTTGTATTATGTATTATAAATGTATTGTTCGTGATTTAATACAAATTTTTGTGCAATTATGAAACATATCTAATATAAATTTAATATAATTGTGATACCGTTCCATAAACTTTGCTTTTTTCGAGTTTCAATCTAATATTTCTCCTAAATCAATTATAAACTTAATCAAACTCTCTTAAAATTGTGCTATAAACTCCAAACGACATTTTCAATTACTTTTAGAAATAACATATCCAAACTAATCACAAATTCGTATAGTTCTAAAAATAAATTCAAAATTTGAATTTTTATAATGACCATCAATGGTGAACACTTGTTTCTATAATTTTAAAGATGTGAAATTTCTATTTGAGAACATGATATTGTACAACTTTTTGATTTTTCTATTTCTCTTCTCGTCGTATTTTTGAATAAAATTAGTGAAATATAGGCAAAAATTAATTTAAAAATAATTATTTAAATGAAAATTTCCAAAAAAAAAAAGAAAAGAAAAAAGAAGAAGAATTAAAAAAAAAAGAAGAGGAAGAGACAGAATGAAACAGAAAGAGACCATGTAGTTGGAGAAAAAAAGGAGGAAGAGAAAAAATAGGCAGAGAAACAGGCGAAGGAAGATATACAGTACAATTTTTTAATTTTAAAAAATTGTTATGTTTAGTTAAATAAATTATATTGACATAAATGGTAAATATATTTTTAATATTGCATATTTATGTGATTTATCCATTTCACATGGTATTAGAGTAGGGCTCGTCTCACCCGATGTTGGAACCCCCGAAATCAAAAATTGCCCAAATCAGATGTTAAGTACTGGGCGTGAGATGGGGTGTTAAAGGAAGACAAAAGTCCCACATCAGTGGTTAATGAGATGGGTAAACTCGTTATAAGGCTTGGACAATCCTTCTTCTTTTGAGCTAGTTTTTGAGATGTGAGTTAGATTTAAGAGCTAATTTCACCCTAAATTTGCACTTTATCAAAATGACCTTAAAGAAAGTGATTGAGCAACCCCACCCCCTAACTAGCATTCACTCACTTTTAAGTTTCCTTCATGAATAAGAATTAAATTGACACAACTTCTACATGAAGAAAAGTTTTTTGCTTTTTTCTTTTGGTGTTAAGTAATTTAATTTGTAACTTACAACTTTTTAATTGCTCTTAATATTGTAACCACTATTGAGAAATTAATTTGATGACTTTTCTTAATCCTACTTATCTTTTAAGAGTGAAACCGAAAATTGGAAGAGAAGTATTTGTTGAAAATGTGCAAATTATTATTTTTTAAATTGAAGAAACGTGCTTATTAGTTTTTCTATTTATATTTTATTTTTATTTTTGGAGGAAGAGGTCATAAATTTAAAAAGAAAAAAAAGTAAAGGGAAAAAGACAACAGAACGCGTTGTGAACATTAACACTAAATTGGTGAAAAGATTATAAAAAAAAAAAAGGAAGTTAGAAATTGGTTACTTTTTAAGTATATTTTTTAAAAATAATTACACTAATGATTTTTCATATGATTAATGTGAAATTTTTATAACAATGATTATGTATCAAATAAAGGAACTGAACAGTGATTATTTGTGAATTTTATTCATAAAACTTTTACTCATTAATTTTTATTTGTGTTTTTTTTTTCTTTTCTATAAGAGTACTTGTCCTTGTCGGTAGGAAAATGCATATTATTTTAATTTCTCCTTTTCATTTTTTAAAAAAATTCTGATGGTGATTTTGAAAAAAGAGAAAATACATTAATTTCTATTTTGGTCTTCTTTAAATTTTTTTTTTTAGTCTTTCTCTTTATTTCATTTAAATTTCTTTTTAGTCAAAAGTGGTGTGTGTTTGAGTCGTTTTCTGTTTTGGAATTCAAAACTTTATGTTTTATAGTATTTCATTAGTTTTAAAAAGAATGATTTTTTTTTGTAACATTTTAGTTTTAACTATTCACGTGATATTTAAAGATACAAGATTAAAGAAAATTTTTATACATTTGATTTAACTTTGATTTTTAACCACAAGATTCAAATTTTTTTCATACTCTTAAACTTCATGTCAAATCAAACTATATCATTTTTCGTAAAATGGAGGGAGTATTAATTTTTCTAACAAATTAGGTTAGTAATATTGTCATTTTTTTAATTTTTTTGTCACTTTTATAAAAGTTTGTGAGGTCTTATTGGGTTTAAAGAAAAGGAAAAAAGAGAACCCTCGAATCCGACAAAAAGTCACACATGGATTCCAACAAATGAAATTAGATACCAATAATTCACATATAGATGACAAATAAAGTTTATTGTGCGAGTACAAGGTACTTAATCGATAACACGTCACGGGTTTAAGTCTTAAAAATAATTTTAAAAAAAATTATTTTGTGATTAAAAATATAATTTAGTATAAACACTATAAAATTGAATTAGTGAATTTCACGAATTAAATAGTAACAGTTGATAAAATAAAAGTAAAATTTGACATAATTAATAAAGATATTATATAATTAAAGTTAGCATAAATTTTAATAAACCTAACTTTACTGAATCGGACATAATTTCACTATTATGCATATTGAAGGTTAAACCTACTCATTCTATAATCTATATCATATTTTATGATGAGATGATTAAATTTTTTTTTTTACTGAATTTTAGAAATAGAAAAAATTAAATTAATTAAAAAGAATTATGATTTTAAATTTCATGCATATATTATTGTTCTTTATTAAAAGCTTCTATCATTAATATTGAATTTTTTGATGCGAATCTAAATTTATTCGAAGAATAATTAAGTTGGGAACAATCATGCTGTAGTCTTCTTCAGATCTGTCGTAAAAAAAACACCAACGGTCATATTTTCAGTATATTTTTCTCCTCACTCTGTTTCTAATTACAATAACTTCCAATTCTTCTTTATATATACAACTGTTACCTCTCACAATTCCACTAACCGAAGAGAAAAAAATGTCTCTAAAATTCTCATTTTCTCTCCTTCTATTTTCCCTAATCTCTACTCTCTCTACCGCCCAATTCGGCGGTACTGGCTCTGCTCCCGGCGGCACTGGCTCTGCTCCCGGCGGCACTGGCACTGCTCCCGCCGGCACTGGCAGTACTCCCGGAGGCACTGTCACTTCTCCAAGCGGCGTTGGCTCTGCTCCAGGTGGAACTACCGCTGCTCCAGCCGGAGGTACTGCTACCGGCGGGGGTGGAGGGGCGACGGTTGAATTGTGGTGCGTGGCGAAGAACAACGCAGAGGATACTGCTCTGCAATCGGCGCTTGATTGGGCTTGTGGGCCTGGAGGTGCTAATTGCGGGCCAATTCAGCCCGGTGGACCCTGTTATGACCCTAAAGATATACAAAAAACGGCGTCGTATGTGTTCAATGATTACTTTATTAAGCATGGTATGACTGAAGATGCTTGTAAATTTGATGACAATGCTGCTCTCATTTCTATAAATCCAAGTGAGTAAATTTTCATTTGCTTATTTAGTTATAATTTGGTAACTAGAATTGTGATTTATAGTGTTATTATCTTTTTTCAGGTCATAATGGCTGTAAATTTCCATCGAGGTAACTGTTATCCTTGTGCTAAAGATATGATTTTTTTTAATTTTTTGCCTTAAATGATTCATGACAATAATAGATATTTGGTTGTGAAATTGATCATTGAGCAAAAAGAAACTAAGGAGGAAATAACCTGTGTGATTTAGTTTGTGCAGAGGTTATGTGCTAATAGAAATTGGTAATATTCCTTTAGTTTCAATTGTTTGTCTTGTTTTGACTATACAAAATTTAAGAAAAGTAGAAGACTTTCTATTTTTTGTGGTCTTAAATTAGAGATTAAAGATACAGAGAGTGTACCAAAATACTCATCAACATTGTGGTCGTAAACATGTCATATCAGGTCTCAAGTCCCATGTCTTGGGGAAGAAGTTGGGTTTGGATCTCGCTCAGGTGGGGGTCAGGGATGGATCCTGGGTCTCGGGAGAGGGTCGTGGTTGGGCCCCAATTGGGTTCAGGGTTTCGAGTATCAAGTCCCGAATTAGGGTCTCCGATCAGGGTCGAATCTTGAGTACAGGATTGGGTTCAGGTTAGAGTCAGAGTCCTGAGTATCGGGTTTCGTATCAGGGTTGGAGTCCTGAGTATCAAGTTTGGTCTGGGGTAAAAAGTTGGGGTCGGATTTCCGGTCTCGACCAGGGTCCCAATCAAGGTCAAGGTCTCGAGTATCGGGTCCCAAATAATGGTCTCCGATCCGGGTCGAATCTCAAGTACAGGATCAAGGTTCATGTTAGAGACGGGGTCCTGAATATCAGGTTTCAAATCAGGGTTGGAATTGGGTCTTAGTCGAATCCCATGTTTGAGATTGAGGTTGAGGTTGGTCTCAGGTCCAGGATTAGATTTGCGTGATCAGAGTCGTGGTCGAGTCTTAAATGAGGTTCGGGATCTCGAGTATTAGGGGTAGGTATAGGATCCTAATATGGGGGTTTTCATCGGGTCTCGAGTCTATATCCCAGGTCTTAGGTTGAGTCTGGATCGAGGTTAGATCTCGATTCTTGTTACAGGCCTCAATCGAGGTTGGGTCTTGGGTCCTGAGTCTTGATCTCGGGTAAGAGTAGATGTCAAGGTAGGATCCCTAGTCATGATGGTTTGGAAGGGTTGGGTTTGGGTCCCTCGTCGATTTCAGGTCTTAGGTCTTGGGTCCTAGGTCGGCGTTAGATCCTGTGTCTTTAGTTGCATCTTGTGTGTCAAGGTTGGGGTCAATTCTTGATTCTAGACGTTCGGTTCGTGGTTCTCTCTTCACTCGGAACCTAGGTCTCAAGTCTCGACTTGGGTGTAGAGTCTCTTATTTTTTTGGATTTTCTTTCAGCGGATTTGGTCTCTTTTCCTTTTTAGTATGTCAATATTGTTTGGATTAAGTTGGGTCATAACCAAACCTGTTTTTTAGCTTAGTTTCGATCAATCCAGTTTAACCCAAAGCAAATTCGGGTTGGACATGACCCAATCTGTTTTTGGTACAATCCATTTTAGTTTAACCTCTTCAATTTTAGTTTAACCTGCCCATTTGACACCCCTACCTCAATCCGTAGCTTAGATAGGTTGGCTTTGTGAATTCAATAGCGTTGTTATTTTTTTATTTCAGATGTTTATAATAATAGTGTTATGATCAAAGGTTGCACTTAAACCCTAAAGCAAGATATAAAACATGTTGAGGCATGTCAATGAGCGTGCATCTGAAGAGTCGACACTAATCAATTGATATTTCACTTTATTTGTAGC
This sequence comes from Solanum chilense, assembly GCA_032847665.1. Classification (NCBI taxonomy): domain Eukaryota; kingdom Viridiplantae; phylum Streptophyta; class Magnoliopsida; order Solanales; family Solanaceae; genus Solanum; species Solanum chilense. Next base: position 68,533,983 of record CM064969.1, read on the forward strand.
ATTTCAATTTTCTTATACATACATTTGCTATTCATACTTGTATTTGTCTTGGCTAAACATGCATATTGCCTTTCTTCATCAAAGCCCCAACAGACGTTGAAGCTTGTCAGTGCATAAATCTATGTATTATTGAATCTAATGAGTTAAACTTGAGCGGCTGTAGAGCTTTTGTGTGGTAACTAATCACTTTAAAATGGAAAATGGTATAGAATAAGAAATTATCTAAACAGAAAGTACTAGGGCCTTTGCAATTGGCAATTATGTGATGACAGAGAGTAACATGAGTGTCTTGTTTGGTTGGTTTTGTTTTATGAATTTTGTTGTATAGCATAACACACTATGTAACAAGATTGCCTCGATTGATTACTTTTAATGGAAAATGGAATATAATAAGAAATAATAATCAAGCCATAAATGATTTTGAGTTTCATGTTCAAGGATTTCCTCTGAAGTTAATGAAAAAAGTTTGAAAAGATTTGCAATATGCTTTAAGGTAGTCATTATGGCTCTGCTGTTGATCTATAAATTCGAAATTATGTTAGACATAGTAATTGATTCAACTTGTTTTATGACTGTTGCTTAATTTTGCTAGATAGAATTCAAAAGAATGTATATATCTTCTTCGGTCAAGTTGAATAACATAAGACACTACACATACATCGTGAGTTTTATCCATATGATCTTGGGGTATCCACACTTCTCTTATGCCGAAGCCCCATTGGATTATTTGGTCTTGCATTTTTTTGTGTTTGAGTTAAACCCAAAGTCCATGTTCTTAGCAAAATTATTTCCATGTTATCTGTAGTACTTCAGTTCATTATAGACTTCAGCTTTTGAGACAGTTCTTTGTGCATCATTATGCAGCAAGAACTCAAGTGGAAGTCCTAGTGGGTCGACGAATGGGGGATTAAGTCCATCCTCAGAAGATTTGAGTAGCGGCAGTTCTATTCTCAGAAGGTGGATGTATATCTTGATGGCGATCAATTTGCTGTTTGCAAGTCAGCTTATTTTCTGATGACTCGGGAATTTGAGTCTCGTTCCCACTGTATGTAGTATGTAGCGTAAGGCAATTTTGTTAAGAGCTCTAAAGCTCTAGGTATTCAATGTTGGTTCCACGCCCGCCCTCTGCAACATCGTAGAAGCCATAATCGAAGAAATATCATGACGATACTTCTTCTTGTTTGTTTATCATTCATGTTGGTTTGTAATCTAACTTTAGAATGATGCTGAAGTACTCAATTATCATTGTAAATCAAGTGTGCTGATTGTATTACTAGCTATTGTGGTTCTTCTTGGATGCATGGTGACTTGTTATTTCAATTGTAGAGTTAGAGAGAGTCTGCAGGGGTTCATTTGAACTATTTTTGCCATAAAATTACATATATATACAAAGTCGAAAAATTTATTATTGCTAGTGTAACTCTTCTTTCTTAGCTTTCTTAGATCTCTTCTTTTCGTTGGGGTTTCACAAAATCTAGGTTTGAAACTTTCATATTGGAGAGGTCCCAAAGTTTGGAACTCCGAAACAAGGGTTTTGCCTTTTGCATTGAGTTCGTTGCACGTAAACTTGGTTTGTGAGCTGTTGGATAGTAATAGGGTTTTGACCTATACACATCCACAAGAAATCTGGGGGTTTCTCTTGTTGTAAAAAAGAAGAAGCTACATTTGTTGTTTTAACTTATTTCATTTATATTTAAAAAAGAAAACACAATCGATAATTTACTAACTTACTTCTATTTATTAGATATCTTTAAGGATAGAGTATTATTAAAAAGAAGTAATTCCTTAGTTTAAGATATAATTAAAAGCAATTACTGTATTTTGTCTTGATGTTTAAAGCAAATACTTATTTGAGCAAGTAATTAGTAAATAATAAACAAAATAAGACTCACCAACCAGAAACTTCAAGGCTTTGCTTGAAAATTGGATGGAAAAAATTGAAAGGGGGACAAAAGAAAATGATAATGACTTTCTGATGTTCGTGTTTGCATTAAAGATTGATTAAATTTAACGAAAATTTTAAGACTTTGTTTGAAAATTGGATGGAAAAAATTGGAAGGGGAGAAAAAAGAAACTAATAATATGACTTTTTGATGCTCGTGTTCGCATTAAAGTTTGATTAAATTTAATGAAAACTTTAAGGCTTTGCTTGAAAATCAGATGGAAAAAATTGGAAGGGGAGATAAAAGAAACTAATAATATGACTCTCTGGTATTCGTATCCGTACTAGAGTCTGATTATATTTAAATTCATGCCAAAATGTCTCACGATTCCATATCTAATGAGGAACAAATGTGAAATGACTAATATTCTGTTTTTCTAAATGTCTAGCTTGGAAAATAAAATGAACTGGCCAAGTTTGAACAAACTTACGTGAATTTTTTATGGAATTTAATTTATAGTTATGAGTCAATGGTTGATAAAATACGCAAAACATGTGCGACCAGTTCATATGTTAGATAATTAATTAAAAATTTTAAAAAATGGAACAGCCTTACCTAATTCTTGGATTCTTTTAATTAGTCAATGTGACTAATTATTGACTAATTATCACGTTCATATTTAGGTTAGCAAATGTCATAAACATTTCTTGGACTTTAGTACATAATATAGACATCTTAATTAATCTAATTTAGACCCTCTACTAAGTAACTTCCTTTTAACCTAGTATTTAACTTATATCTATTGCCGCAAAAGTGGCGGAGCCATATGTAGTGAAGAGGTGTTGACGGACACCCCTTCGTCGGAAAATTACAATATGTAGCTAGAATAAAAATATTTATATATATATATTATATATTGACACTCTGGCTTTTATACGATTTTATTTCTTTTCCCCTTGGACAAAATTCTAGCTCCGCTATTGTGTCGAATTATTGGAATTTTTACACTATTAGTATATAATATCACTTGTTACTAATTTTTTCGATGAATTCACGGAAGTTTAGAAGTTTGAATCTCGAAACTCTAAGTATGACAAAGAAAGTAACAGATTAAAATACGAGTTCATAAAAAAAATGGTAAAACACTTTGGCTTGGAGTATGTTATCTACTTAATTTTGATCTAGAAAATTCCACGACAAGACCATGAAATATTCATAAAGAGATCAAAATCTTGAATATCTTATAAACTCTTGGAATTTTGATAAAAAAATTAACTTCAATCGTCCTAGTTTGAGAAATACTCCACTTAATTAACGGCCTAAAATTATGGAGATCAAGTCCAAATCATCATAGTTCGAGAAATATACCACTAAAACCCTCGAATTATGGAGATCAAACTCAAATCATCCGAATTCGAGAAATACACCACTAATGACCCTCGAATAAAAGAAACCTTAAGAGAGAAGAATTAAGAGAATAAACGGAAATTACTTTATGTGTGTGTACGTACAAGAAAGATATGGGAGAAAAATAAGAAATGAAAACACAATAAATTTTCGAATTTGAACTAATAAACATTGTATAATTCCATACCTAATTATTAATCATTGTCTTTCAATATCATTAATTACACCCTCTTCAACACCACAAAATTGAACTTGTAATCTTCTTGATGATTTTTCCATGCTAATCATCTTCCTAAACGAGCTTAATCTCGAACTTGATCCATTGATTTTAGCATCTTGTGTCAATCCACAATGTTCCACATCTATCGAATCGCCACCCTCAATTGGTGGCGCTGAGGGCGTGGTAGGACCTACCACGCCCTCACATGGCCCCGGTTGTAACAGCCGGGGCTCAGCCTCAGTCCGACAAATCGGGCACGTCGAGTGTGACCCAAACCACATGTCAATACACTCAGCATGAAACACATGTTTGCAATTAGGCAAATTTCTAACCCTTTCTCCATCTTCAAGAGCACTCAAACAAACCGTGCACTCAATTGTATTATTTTGATTAATATCATTTTGTTTGAGAATAAATACCGGTAGAGAGGCTATCACGGACGGGTCGAGCCCCGTCTTAGGGGGCTCGACCTGTAGGGCGGAGCTGGTGATGAAGCTGACACGCTGAAGCTCCGCCCTACGTCTAGCCTGGCGTCTGAGGACGCACCTCGCGTAAATATGGAGGAGAGTAACGAAGAAAATAACTATAGATAATGAAATTATGGCTGTTATCATGATCTTGCTATTAAGATCATATTTGTTTTTTCTATGAAAAAATGGATGATCATCATCATCATCAAAACTCATTGTTGTCGTGATGTTGTGGAGTTTTGTGAGAGTAATATGTTTATTTATTGGGTAATATAAGAGGTATTTAAAGGTAAGGTTGTCTTGGTTTGGTATAACAATGGAAAATGAAATAAAACAACTCATATACTAACTATTTTTTTGTTTTTTGTTTTTCTTCGATCGTTTTTGCGGGATGAGAGATCTCGAATTATATTTCTGATATATTAACTATTTTTTGTTTTTATTTTTCTTGGATCGATTTTGTGGGATGAAAGATCTCGAATTATAGTTTTTATCAGTATGAAAAACTCTTATTATAAATAATTTTTCACGAATAAGTTTTATACAACGTGAATTCAAATTAACTGAACTCTAATGTGAATATCGGACCAGAGACTTAGAATGGAAAACGAATAAGTATAAAATATTCTAGTGTAGAAATACGTATTTTCAAAGTGATAGACTTGTTGAATATTGACCTTTATTTTCAATAATAATTTTGAATGTCCTCCGTTTTTTGCAATACTTTATGCAAAAAAAGTATATGTAATAATAGTGTACTATAGTACAAAACCTATTCTATTTAAATTTTAAAAAAATGATTTCTTACTTCAACTCTAGATTTATCTTCCATAAGACGATATAAAGTAATTATATACAATAACATTATAATAATTTAACAAATTAAGTCAAGTTAAACTTAAATATAATTTTGACTTTTTTTCTTTTTACAAGTTTTTTCTTGTTAAATCCGTGATAGTTAATAGCCAAGATTTTAGAGGCATAGAGTGATGTAATGTCAATTTGCATTTAATATGTTGAAATAGACATGTAAGACCTTTCCTAATTTTGTTAAATAAGAAAAAAAATATATAATATATTTTTTCTATTTTAGATGCCCATTAATGTTCCCTAGTATAATTTATTTTTTCTTCTCGTCCATAAATACTACAAAATATATTTTACAATGTGTGAATTCGTATTAGTTGAAACATGAGTTAAACTTAATATCAAATGTTAAGTAGGAAATTAAAAAATACAATTATTATTGTGATTTAGAAGAAATTTTAATATAACTTAAATCGATCGACTAACTGAATTTTTACGTTATTGATAAAAGTTGAATTTTACATATTGTAATTTTCTTCGATCTTCACCTATGGTAATGTTAAATGCTTAACCGATACCGTTTATTTATTTTATTATTGGAGAAAAAGTCTAGTTGGTTGACTAAGCCAAATATTTGCTATTAACTACTTTTTGTTGATTTAAATCATTTCATACATAAAGTAATTTAGCCATGAGAAACTTTTACGAGCTGAATAGGATAGTTAATATAGGAAGGAGAAAATAATCTATTTGACCAAATTTTTAAAAGGACAAAAATATTATTTTTTTTCTGAATGATATTTAATTTTAGAAGTAAAGTATTTAATTAAGCTTATAGAAGAAAATAAGTAATTTTCCAAAGTAGTAGTAGAAGCTAAAAAGGTAATTTTTTTACACGACTTATTTTTTTTCAAGTATTTTTTTCTATTTCTAAAAACCTTTAAAAAGATTTTATTTCTCTCCTAATGTATTTAATGTGTTCGAGCTACATATATAATCTATTCGAGCTAATTTTTAATGTATCCGAGCTACATATTATGTATCTGGAGTTTTTTATAATGTATCTAAGCTAGTTTTTAATGTACACGAGTTGCATATTATGTATCTGAGCTAGTATTTAATATATATCTGAGCTACATATATACGATCTATGTTATAATATATCCGAAATACTCTTAAATTTATTCGGAAGGTACAAATTTTAAGAAATTATTGTGATTAAAAAAAAATAGAAAAAAAATGTAATTTACTCTTTACACTATGGGATTTATATAAATTATAAGTACGATTTTTTCCCCAAAGTATGTTTGAGTAAATACGTTTAGAACCACTTTTTTAATTCTTAGATAGAAAAGAAAATTGATTCCGTTATTTTTTAAAAATAACAAGTATTTTTGACGTAATATTTAAAATTATATACCATAACAAGTACTAAATTAGATGACAGTGATTATTAATTTACTCAATTATTGTCCATTTGCACATACTTTTAGTTATAAATATAATTCACATGTTACGTACCAAATCTAATTTCCCCTTTTAAAGGAAAAAAAAATCCACAATTTTCAAGTTTGACCTAAAGGGTCAGATTTAATTTCTTGTAAGTAGGTGAGTAAATATATATTAATGTTTGATATGTTTTATCATCCAAAAATGAGTATTTTCTTAATTATAATATTTAATTTTTCTTTTTAGTTTATACTATCGATATAATAGACAAAAGACAGATCAAGAATTTGAAATTTATGAATTTTTATAAAAACCTTAAGTTTATTGATAGTAACAGTTTTTACCGTCAAATATTAGTAAATTCTTAATACGTATACAAAATCTGATAAAAAACTATTAAACTTACGTGAATTTGTTTATTATATCATAAATTCGCGTCCGTTGATTTTTTCTTGATTTCCATATAACTTTGCATAAAATGTCAAAATCACAACAACTATCGTCTAAATTTAACTTTGCTTAAAAAGACCAAAGTAAGAAAAAATTGTCTTACATGACGTATACTATAAGATATTTTCTCATGTTAACAAGAAGACCTAATTATTAGCAAAATATATAAATATGTAGTGTTATTTCAATATGTATAAATTGTTTTTTTAAGATAAAGATTTTCAATTATAACAAGAATATATATAGCGTAACAAATTGGCAATTTATTAAAGAAATTTCCCTATTTTGAAATCATTTCTCAATTTGACCATTAAAAACAAAATTAAAAGAAAAGGTTTCTTCTTCACATTATGAACTTGTATTTCACGTTGGCAGCAATATTTGGTTGTTACTAATTGACTACAAAATCATAGCACTTGACTTTTCAACAAATATGAACCAAAATTTTCAATAACTTTATAATAAAATTTTCTTTATTTATCCCCCATAAACTTCTAAAATTCGAGTAATATGAGACTCTGGATAATAGTCGAGCTTTAATACAGTCGGCAAATATTAAATATCATTGAAAGAAAAAAAAAAAAGCTCCCATAAACGTTTTTGGTGGGTACAAATTAAAATCATTTTTGTTTGAGAGCATTTTATTTTTACTATGAAGCTTTGTTATATTAGTCGGGTCCCAATATAGATATTGAATAATGTATGTTTGAATAATTTTACTGAAGCATGCATTTCAAGAATTTTGATTTTTGAATACAAATTAATTAGCTTTTGCTTGTATATATTGTATATTATTTTTAAAAAATAATTAAATACTTGAAAATATATGTTTTAAACCATGCTATTAAATTTAGATTGTTGTAAAAGTACACATACTCTCAATTCTGAATTAAATTATATGCTTATGGAAAAAAGTTTGGACTTGTAGAATTAGCGAAAGATATGGAGTAATTAAGTAAATATAATTATATTTTTAACGAAAGATTTAGTTAGATTTTTATGTTGCTACAAAATATAAAGAATCTTTATTATAATTTGCATAATATATGTTGTCACAATATATGCTTAAATGGAAAAACATGATCAGCGAGAATTTAACGCAGATACATTATTATATGCATAATATATATATTAAACCCTAAACTTGGTTTCAAGTTTTTTTAACTTTGAACTCAAACTTTCATGTGCACAAATAGACACTTTAACTATCATATCTTTTAATAAATAAACACGCGATTTTTGAAGTCAAAGTGCGTGAAATGCAAATTTTGCCATGTGTATTAGTGAGTCAATCAGTGACTTGCCAACTAATTAAACATTTTACATGTCTTTTTTTTAAAAAAAATATCACATCATTTTGAAACTAAAAAACACTAAAATTAATTTTAATTAATATAAAAGAGATTCACTAAGGGTAGAATCATTTCAGATTTTTTTTTACCGTCGTGGGCCTCGAAAATTACCACTCACTCGCGCATAATGAGTGCATTTCATGCATTTTGCCAGGTAGAAATCGCGTGTTTGTTTATTGAAAGATAAAATAGTTAAAGTGTCTATTTGTGCACTATAAAAATTTAAAATTAAAATTAAAATTAAAATTTAAAATCAAATTTAGAATTGCAATATATATATTATGTCATTATTATAATTTTACATTAGGTCTTGGTGTAGCTACATAGAGTGATAAGTGATGTATCATCGAATGTCATTCAACGATTTATTTAGACAATTCGCGAAAGATAAGGTACAATTGACTATAAATTGAAAAATCTATATTTTAGTAAAAATTTAATTAAATTTTTATGCTCGTATAAAATATAGAACTTCTATTATAATTTACATAGTATATGTTGTCCCAATATACACTTGAATAAAAAAACTATGATTAATAAAAAATTATATAACTAATTAATATCAATTTATTTAAGATGTAAACATGTAATAACTATTTTCTTTCTGTCCCTATTTACTTGTTCATATTTTTTCTTATATCTATTTCTATTTACTTGTCTATTTTAACAAATCAAGAAAGGATAATAATTTTTTTTCTAATATTCCCTTATTAAATTCTAGAAAATTTATTGTATTACTAAGTTGTAATGCATGTTTTTTGGAACCAGAGAATACATTTATTATAATTGGGAAGTTGCATAATCTTTTAAATTAAGGATAAAAATATAATTAAACTATGACGATATTAGTGCCTTAATATGTGTGTCATTTCTAAAGTGGACAATTAAATTGGAATAAGAGGAAGTATTATTTTACGTCAGGCCTTGATATAGGTACATAGAGTGATGAGTGATGTAATGATAGATTATCATTAAATACGATCACCTAAAAGCTATGATAGCTAATAAATACTTCATTTTTAAATAAAGAACTTGAATTACAATTCTAACAAAAATAATCTTCTTTGGTAGAAAATTTTAATTTTCAAATAAGACTTTTTGATGGTAACCAAATTTATTTGACCTAAAAATAAGTATCTAACAATAGGATGACATAAGCGATATTTTCTTTTAAGAAAAATGAAAATGTTTAGTACAAAGTGACTATTCTCAACTAGACACCTTATCTGTTAATGTTTTTGTTTTATTCAAAATTGTTATTGTTCGAAAAAATTTAATAGTTTAATTGATTAACTATCTGAACTTTCATTTTGTTAGTGCGAGTTTGATTTTCCATATTAATGCCCTCCCTTTTTTTATTTTTTTTTTAAAAAGAAACTATTTTCAACGAAAAACTCGAAAATGAGTAGAAATATCCTTTAATATATATCAAATGACTTAAAACACCTGCCTTCAACTTATTGAATAAAAAACGTTCTTAACGTATTAATTAGAAAGAGTGAAGTGACAAAAACAAATTTAAACTATCTTATTTTTTGTGAGTTTTGTACATAAATTAATAAGTGATATTGTATGTATAAAACTCGCACTCCTCGCAGTTTAAGTATATAACTCAAAAAAATAAATCAGCTTAAATGTATTTTTGATATTTTACTCAATTAGAAATGATTCGAAAAATCTCCTTTCACCAATGGGACAAAATTGCAATAAGAAACCCATATATTAACTCACCTAATCCAGCCTAATCCTCATTTTATACCTCTAATTACACTTCATGCTTGGCAACAAAGATCTTAGAAGTTTTTAGTTCTTTTACTTTTTAATGGGCTTTTGGGCCTATTTTTCTTCAAGCTGGTTATAAACAAATCATGGACCTAATGAAATGGGTTCAACCAAATAAGTACCAATGGAAAATTCTGAAGTTTGATATTCTAGTCTCTTCATCCTTCAATTTGGATATAATTCGAATAAAAATATACGTATACTTAGTGTATAATATGCGTATATTAATTTCCGTGGGCTTTACATTTATATTAAGGCATAATACTTAAAATGGAAAATTATTGAAATCTCAATAGTTTAAGAGTAGTTGGCATTTGGTTATGCGATATCATATCACGATATGAGATGGAATCAACGTTTGGACATGTGATTTCATGCTGATCTCATCTCATAGTTTGGAATTATGAGATGGAATACCATATTCTCCAAAAAAATCGTGATAAGAAATTATATGAGAATTTCATATCATGCTTTGATATTTTTAAAACATAAAAATTAATTCACAAGTTTATATTTTGTTAAAATAACCCCACAAACGTTTGAAGCTTGAAAAATAGATTCAAAATACTTAAAACAAGGCATGAACCGTTATGATATTGACACACAAGTGAAAATAGTCGTAGTTTGTGCAGTGTTACATGATTATTTACGAGAAGGAGTGATGAAATATTTAGGTCTATGAGCATGAAAATATAGTTGGGGATGATATTGACCAAGAAATGGCTCAAAGCAACAATATTAGTTCGTCATTCAGTCACATGATCGAGAAATGCAAGTTCAACGTGAGGAGAATGTCCATATTATGTGGGAGAATTATATTAAAGACTAGTTCATCACACTTTATTTTAAATTTTTTTTATTGAATTAAAGTTTGATGAAACAATTACTTTTGTGAGGAACAAATAGTTTTGTAATAATTTATTATGTGATTTTATAAATTTTTGTTTATTTGGTAAGATTGAATAAACAATTGTGGTTATCTTATGCTTATGAGAAAATATATAACACAAAAATTTCATATTGTATGTCCAAACAAAACTTCAATTTCATCTCTTGATTTCATATTATGATACAATATCTTGATTCCTTATCGCATGGTCAAACAGGCCTTTAGATACACTTTACTTTGTAATATTATGAATCTTATTAGATTTTGGTGCGTCCAAACACGTGTATTTCAGAACACATGTGGCCAAAGTTTGGTATAATATTCTTTGGAGAAAATACAGAATTAGACATAATTCACTATCATATATATTGTTATTAACTATACTTTAAAACTATTACATATCTTACCACTTATTAAGTGTTTTCTGCCATAGACTACGGAAAATATTTTTCACGGATTTTTCTACCAGATACACTAAAATAGAGAGAGAGAATGGATTTTTCTAGATACATTGTGTCCAAGTGATTCTCATGTATCTAGGATACATAGACAAGTCTCACTTGCATCCCTCCAATTTTGCTCGTCATTCTCATATTTTTCTAGTATCCTAGATATATGTGAACCACATCAAATACATATAGGCGTATCTAATATGATTCGCAGGCATCTATGACACGTGACCATCACTCTTCTCCCTCCTTATTCCGCTCGCCTGATCACTCTATTTTAGTGTATTCAATAGTAAAAATACATGTATATCTTTCTCAATATATATATAATAAAAAAACTAATTAATAAGATACATAATTATTTAAATTAATACAATTAATGTAATTGTTGAAATAATAAAATTAATATATATATTACGTATATTTGTCTAATAAAATAGTTTCCCATACTTATATACTTCCCTCCAATTAGTCTTGTTTTCTCAGCTATACATCTCAACTTTAAATTGAATCGCAATGAATTTTTTTTCTCTACAAGGACAATAGTTCGATATTTTAAATAATCTCAAGATTAATAGTTATTATTCTCTTATATTTATTCATTTTAATATCAATTTTCTTCAACTAAGTCATGAATGATTTTATGATACAGATATAACTTCCAACAAAGAAAGGTCAAATAACCAATTGAACCAAATCGAGGATTTGTAAAACATGACGCACCACTAAAAAAAGAAAAAGAAACCTAAATGAAGTATTCATGTGGGAATTGAACCACATTTCTCCGATAAATAACTCAACATTTAACTAAGTGTGCTTAAACCTTTTTGGAGTGTGAATATATATATATATATATATATATATATATATATATATATATATATATATATATATATATATATATATATATATATATATATATATATATATATATATCAAATTTTACAAATTATTCATACATTTATGTGCATCATAATTTTAGTCAAATCCGCCCGTAAACCTAAGTATATGAATATCTTGAAAAAGGGGAGGACTTTAATGTTTAATTTTTATCTGTTATGTAAATGGTTGGAAATAAAACACGTATTAAGAAGTAATTAATAAAATACCTAATATTCTCCCTAGTTTTAGGACAATTAAAGATTATTTAAACACTAGTGAAACCATCCGCGCTTCGCGCGATTATATGAAATATTTATAAGATAATAATATGAAATATATAATATTTAGGTCAGTATCGAATATATAGATAATATTTATATTTCTCCTCGTCTGCGCTATCATAGACTTTTTAAAAACATATAAAATATATTTGTTTGTTTTGTATATGTATATATTAGAACAAAATATTCACCGTGGTGAAGTAAATGAAATAAGAGATAATATGTTGAAATAACAATATATTGTATTAGGTTGAAAATTGTAGATGTTTTAATTTTCTCTATCTTTTGTAGGAGTAATGATGTTCTATCCAAACTCTGATTTCGTCAAAACAATATTGTTTTCTTTTATTTTATTATTACATTTGCTTATTATAATTTTTTAAACATTAATTAAATACTTATAAGATTTACGAAAAATGAAGCATATAAAGTCATGATTCATATTTAGTATTAAACTTTACAAGTAAGATGAAGAGACATGAGTTATAAATAATTCAAATGTATAATTTTATTAGCCACTAAATGTTACTAATTATGTATTGATTTTATTTGTAAAATAAAAAAATAAAAATAAGGTGTGAAAAACAAAAAATGAACAGAAAATATAATAATTGGTGACTACATAAAAATTATAAATACATTTCAAAGCAAAAAGAACGACGACAGATTGTTACATACGCAAAAAATGACACCATGAAAATAATAATATATTTTTCAATTACTTTTTATAAGTTATAATAAAAGTGAAACTAATCATCATAAATTCTGTTATTGTTAAAATGAAATAATTATATTTATTTTTTTCATAACAAAGAGAAAATAGAATACTAAAGGATCAAATGATTAGCATCGATAATATAATACATTTAGCTAAATTATTTACATAAATTAAAATTTTAAAAACTCTAGCAAAAGTAACTAAGTTGCTAATAAATTTCAAAGTGAAAAAATAATCTCTACTTATGCTTCATTTTTTTTCCTTGTACCATCTTTCTTTGCAAAGATATCCGCCATCATATTTTGATCCATATGTCAAACTCTTCATATATGCAACCAACTGAATAAAAAAAACATATATTAATTAAAAATAATTTTGTCAAAAGAAAGAACGAAATATAAACCATATTTAATATATTTATACATTATATTTTCAATAGTAATAACAATACTAAATAATAATTATTTCTTGAAATCTAACAAATATTATAATCAAACTATATTATATATGGAAAACTAACTATTAGAAAGAGTAATTGCATGCGGATAAACATTGTTAAGAATTAAAGAGATTTTTTTAATCATACTTACTTGATAAATTATAATACAAACATAAAAATATATATTAAGAAAGCATGTATAAGTACATATAAATAAAAAGAAAGACTTAAGAATGAAATATATCTTACCTTCATATACTTTTTTTTTGTTACATGTTAGCTAATTCCCAAACAAGTATTATGAAGAAGAGAAATTATAACTTTGTATGTGAATCTTCATGAAAATAAATATGAATCTATATAGACAAAATAAAGGAAATGAAAAAATAAGGACTTGAGAATGATATATTTATTAACTTCATGTACTTTTTTTTTTTGGTTACATGTTAATTTCCTTCACAAATCAAATACGAATTTATATAGACAAAAATAGAGGAAATAAAAAATAAAAATTTCAATGAAGTATTTCTTACCTTCATGTACTTCTTTTTTGGCTCCTTCTTTTTTTGTTACTAATCAAACTTATATGATGAAAAAAGAAAGAATAATTGTGAATGTGAATCTTCATGAAACTAATATAAATTTATAGGCAAAATAAAGGAATTCCATAAGACACATAAACTTATAAATTTAAATTGGAGGTTATGAATATAAAAATTATGAGAGTCATGAATATTATTAAAAGTAAAAATTAAAGAGGGGCAAGTCATGGGTAGTAACTCCTAGTGAATAAATTCAAAAATAAAAATAAAAATACTTAAAATGTAAAAAAAAAATAATACTATGATTTCATGATTAGAAGTGAGATAAACAAATAGAAAAAAATATAGAGAGTTTTTTTTTATTATTATTATAAACGTTCATACATTAATAAAGTATTTATTTGTATATTTGTATAAATGAAGTAATATATTTTTACAATAAAATAATTAAATTAAATTTAAAAAGTAAAAAATAAATAAATTATGTTTCTCTTTTAATTATAAGTGAGATAAATAAATAAAAAATATGAAGAGTTTTTGTTATAAATGACCCACCATTAATAAAATAAAATTATTTGTAATAAATTTAAATAATTTTTTATAATATATAATTTTTTTTAAAAGAAAAAAAGCTAAATGCAAATGGAGGCCATATAGAGGTGCCACATCACCTCTTCTATGGTCCTCATTTATATATATATATATATATATTGATTGATTATACAAATTAGGTTATAGCTAATTCAGCCTAACTTTTTTTAGTTGCTACAAAAGATAATTTTATACAAATTATTACTGTATGTGTTAATATTCACAGAAAAAGCCAAAATAAAAAGGAAAATCATATAAAGTAGCAAATTATTAATTAAAATTAAATGTTATAATCATATTTTGATTTAATTGTAATTTGTAGTAAATAATTATCATTCGGCTCTCTCCCTGAACGTCTCGCTCGCCACTCTCTATTTCTCGCTGTTAGTCTCTCTCTCTCGCCTTCTCACTTTATGCAAACTCAAATATATAAAATGTGTTTCTGTTTGTATAAAGAGAAAGAAATTGTACATACAAATACGATTACATATATTTTTGTCATTTACACTTATAATTATACAAATATAAATCTTTCGCTGCCCAATTTTCTTTTGTCTTTCTCGTTTTATAAAAATATTTTATTTCGATTCAATTGTATACAAATTCAAATTTTATGCAGATGTTCAAACACATAAAATTGAATTGAGTGGTTGTCAGTGATTTATACACTTGAGAGGCTGCTAGCGATTTATACAAATGAGAGATTGCCATCGATTTATACGAATCTGATGCTCTGTAGCAAATATAAAATTTGCTATGAAACACAATTATACAAGCTATATATATAACATATAAATATAATTTTTATGTTTGCTAAACCTAAAATCTACTGTCATAAAAGAAAAAAGTCTTTGTCCATTGTGAATGATGCCAAATTTAGCAAATCCATTTAATTACTAACCGTTTTTAATCCCCTTTTAAATAAGGTTTTAGATTGGCCACAATTAGCAAAAATAGGAAGTACTAATAATTAAATCCAGCATGTGCTATTAAATAAATATTAACGTACTGATAATTGGTTGCTATGTGACCAATACTATTGCCTTTGAAAAATAATATATTGGTAAAATCATGAATAATAAATGTTACACATTCATTGATAAATTCAAATATAGGGTCTTATATTGCAAAAGCAACAAACGTACATTCATCTTTCGTGGATGATCTGGAACCGATTCTCTTCAATATTTTTTGAGTCGAGCATATCGTATAAGGCTTGCCTAATATAGTTTATCACAATTACGTGTGTGGATTGCTAAGTGTATATCTTACTGAGTTTTCCTAATAATTTTGGAAGCTCTACTATGTACACCTAGTTGTTCTAAAAGTTTAGTCTAGGATGAATATTTGCACTACTTTTTTTGTTTTGAATCAATTAATTGTATAAAGTTAGGGAGCCTAACTAATTAATTACTTGATGTCAATGAGAGGTTAGACACTCTATCCCCCTATTATCTATGTTTTCTCATATAGGATTTTAATGTACAGTTTGGGGTCAACATATAATTATATTAAGCCCCATCTGAGATAATGACATTTATATAATTCAAAGAAAAAAATAAATCTTCAAAAGATTTTTGAGATAATTATTTAGTGACAATAATATAATTATTGTTATATTATATTTAGCAGTACTAATAAATATAAGTATTTATAACCAACACTTTATATACTTGTTATTAAAGACTTTAGCGACTCTGAATGTAACTATATCAGTTTATATTGAACTTTACCAAATTAGAATAGGAGTCTTTATAACATGGTTTGAAAATTTTGAAAGAAAAGGAGTACTTGAAGTTGAAAATGAAAAAGGGTATTTCAAAGTTAATTATTATAGTAACAATATATTCGTATGTGTAATTTCATAAGTAGAATTTGAGAAGGACTAACGTGTACGCATATTTTATCCTTTGCATAAAATTGTGAAGATACAAAAGAACTCAAGTATCCAATAATATTACTCAACCAATTCAAATAAAATAGGTGAAAGATGTGTCAAATTCAAACAAGGATTTAGCACCATAACATAATAGACAAAATCTTGAAATATTAAGATAAGAAATAAAATTACATCTTTGAAATTACTGTGACCATATTCCAGCTCTATCAAATAAAACACATTTGATCTTCAGAGATGGCTACTTAATAAACCTGAAAAATCATAACAAACAAATGAACTCAAGAATATAAATTAAGATAGAAAATAATGAGACAAAATTTAGTTATATATTTTAAAAGTATAGTACTCTTTATGATAGTTCAAACTATTTTCTAGTTACGATTTGACACAATTCAACATGGTATTCGTAAAGGCAAATACAACTATATAGTTCGAGACATGGTATTAACAACGGCAAATGCAACTATATAGTTTCATATTTATAGGAACTCAAACTTGCGATGATGATGAAATATAAACTTAGGTATACGAATTTATTCAAATTAAATTCCAACAAATGACCAAGCAAATAATCTCATTCTTTTGCATAGGCCTTAACTCATAATCACAATTTAGAAAAATACAAATGACTCAATGCTTAAAAACTTAAGAGTTGAATTCAAATAGCTTAAATCCTAGATCGATAACTAGAAAACAAGAAATTATTTTCGTATGTGATATGTATAATTAAGTAATAAATTTTTAGATAAGATTATCATAGCACTGTTCTAAATAATTTTAGTTAAGATTGTCACATGATTCAACTTAGTATTAGCAAAGAGGGCTAATATAACTACTATATAGTTACTGGTTAATCTGAACTCATACTTACGATTTTGGAATATAAAGTACTTACATATAAAAATTTATTCAAATTAAATTCCAACAAATAACCAAACAAAAACCTCATTCTTTTGCATAGCTAGACACAAACTCATAATTTAGAAAAATACAACGGATTCAATACTTAAAAGCTGAATTCATAAAACTTAAATCCTGGATCGATAACTAAAAAGCAAGAAACTATTTTCATATATGATATAATTACACAATTAAAGTTATAAGTTCCGTAACAACTAAAATATTTAGATGAGATAATTACAGTACCGTATTCAACAAAATAAAATCACAACTAACCTTTTAATGATGAGCATTAGGAGAAGCAGAGTCATGATGTTCACCATGGATCCTAGCTGGCACTTGAAAATCAGTAGTAAAATGTCTGCTATTATTGCTAATTTCTACCTGATTAGGAATTAATCCATTCATTAATGGCCTTTCTTCCCAATTAGCATGATGATTAATCAAATGTGAAAAATTGGACTGAAGGGGTTCCCTTTGAGTAAATGCATTATTAGCATTTTGATTGAAAAATGTTTGTGGCAATAAATTCCAACTAGCCATTCTTGGATAATTTGCTTCAAAATTTTGATTTGAGAAAAGGGTAGAATGGTCATCATCATGATGATGACTAGAAGTTGAAGCCCTATGAAAAGTTGTGTGAAGAGATAAGCCAAGATCTTCGTTTTGTAACGAAGATCTTGGCATTATCTCATGTGGGTAGTTTTGAAAATTCATAAGCGAAGTTCCCGAATTCATAGGGAAAAATGCTTTCATAGTATCACCTAGTGATTGTTGTTGTACTTCTCCTCCTCCTCCTCCTCCACCACCGCTACCGCCTTGCATCAGGTAGGAATTAGAAGAATTATTAACCTGACTTTGGTTGTTTTCTTCTAATTCCCTTTGAAGCTGATACTCGGGTTGTTGCTCCAACACCAGAGCACCAGCTTCATTGGTACTCCCTGGAATCTGATTCGGATTCCAAGGAGGTAACTCATCTAACTTATCAATAGCATTTTTCGCTTTTTTGATGAGCCAATCCACCGCCTTACTAGGCCGGTCATAACCCAATCGGTCTTGAACATCGTAAAATTGAATCGCTGTATGAGCAGCTAACCGGACCCTCCGGTCTCTCGGTCCTTTCGCCGTATAAACTTTACTATGCCGGTCTTTTCTACCGGTAGACCGGAGAATATGACCTCCTTCAACTTGTACAATCTCTCCTCCTCCCGTTGCGCTCTTCATTATAAATCTTTCAACATACTCATTAATATTCAGATTCAGACAGAACAAATAAAACAATTTTTTTCTATCATAAATAACACAACAGACTTTATAATAAAATTAACTCTGCTAGTGCTGCAGCTGATGCAGATCCCGAGGAACACTGACATAGTACGCTACAAATCCCATAGACCCAATGAAATTTGTTTGTCCCAAATCTCAAATATCAAAAAAAAAAAATTAACAATAAAGGAAAACCTAATTAAAGTTGAAAATTTTGGAATTGTTTTGGCAAAAATAGTAAGTAGTTTAGACTTTAGCTTTAAGCTAGGGTTAACAAAAAGAATTTATTTTTATTTTTATTTTTGAAGGAAAAGGAATTTTGTTAGAATGAAAATAAAATGAATGGAACAATGGAGTTATAGAGGAGGACTTATCTTTTTTGGCCTTTCATGGTCATTGGAGTAGTAGTACTGATTTAGACAGTTACAGCACGTCAACTTTATATTTTTTTAATTTTATAAAAATATTATTTTTGCGTTATGTTTCCATCAGTATCATTCTAGTTCTTTCAAGTTGTGATTGTGTGAAAGAATAAGAAAAAAAAACTTCTAATTTATCTAGTGCGGTTTATATTTTTTATGTGATTTACAAATTATTATAGGCATAATACATATATTTGCCCTTAAACTTGGCTTCAAATTTTAAGTATGACCTCAAACTTTCACAGTGCACAAATAGGCACTTTAACTATCCTATTTTTTTTATAAATACACACGCCTACATGGCAAAACGCGTGTTATGCACGTTTTCTGTGCGAGTTATGACTATTTTAAAGGCCCACAACGGTAAAAAAAACAGAAATGACAAATATACCCTTAATGAATTCCTTTTATATATATCAATTTTAATTTTTTTTACTTCTTAAATGACGTGTAACTTTTTTTTAAAATAATGATGTGTAAAAATATTAGATTAGTTGGCAGTTATTGAGTGGCTCACTAATACACGTGGGCGCGATTGTATTTCACGCTCTTTGGGTCCAAAATTCGCGTGTGTATTTATATAAAAATAGGATAGTTAAAGTGCTTATTTGTGCACTGTGAAAGTTTGAGGTCATACTTAAAATTTGAAGTCAAATTTAAAGGCAAATATATGTATTATGCCATTATTATATAGTGATGAATTTATTTAGTGCTCAGTCAAATAACAGATGTTGTGACAAAAGTTATAACAGGTGCAAATGGTTTAAAAAAATATAGATTTATTTATTTATATATATATAATATATGATTTAGACAAATAATAATATTAGAGATGGGGATTGAGAGTGGTGGCGGTGAGTGTTATGAGGGTGGGGTACGTTGGATAGTGGGGAGTAAATAATTGTAGAATGATATTTCTTTAATAACGAGCGCGCCCCAAAGTGTGTATATTTTTTTTTTTTTGAATATGGCAATCACCCGTTCGTGTTAAAGGGAACAATTTGAATTAAGGTTAGTACTAGCTAGTATTGCGTTTGGTTAAGGGCGGAGCTATCGTATTAGATATCGCTAAAATAATGGGTAAGATTTATTCGCGCCGCCAAGTGTTTTTGACTAATTCAATATATGCATGTCATGTGTTTAAATTTATAGTTAATTTATTTTATTTAATTTTAATTAATTAACATTGTTTTACTTTATTAAATCACATAATAATAAAAATTGAATTAGTTTGATGTAAACACCCGAAGCTGATAACTTTTTTTCCTAAAACAATCTATAGGCTTGATGCATGGGATTCGAGGGAGTTCAAGAGGTGCAAGGGGTTTATTCAAATTATATAGTAAATGTTAAATTTATTTAATTTTTTGGGAGAAAAGATACAAGTACCCATAATTATATAGTAAATGTTAAATTTATTTAACTTTTTTGGAAAGAACCTACATTATGATCGAAATTTTAGAGATACGTTTTAACTAAATAAAAGTCCTATTACCTCCATAAATTCTTTTTCTTTTGTAATTTTGTGCACCTTTTTTACTTACGTGACATCTAAATCTCCCACGCACCACAATTGCGTGGAGTCACCGGATGTAGCACGTAAGACAAAAGGTGAATAAAATTACAACAAAAAAGTTCAGAAGATAATAAAACCTTCGTTTAATTAAGATGTATTTTTAAAATTTTAATTATAGTCTAGAGGGATACTTGTACCTTATCATACTTATTTGTATGCTTACTTTTTATATTTTTGAAGGGAAAAGGGGCAAATTTACACCTCAATTTTGGATTTAGATCAAATATATTCCTCAGCTTTAGGATTTTTTTTTTAAGTCGGTAAAAATAAATATATTTATGAAAAATATATGCGTAATTTATTAGACTAAAAAATATAAATACACAATTTATTTAAACCAAACATATATTCATTTTAACCGCAAAATTGAAGCATATAGTAGCTCCTTTTTCTTAATATGAATCCCATTATTTAACTTAGACATTAATTTAGTGATGAATTCAAATTCATTAAATTTTGGCTTCTTTTTACTACTTATGACCTTATCTAAATGAATAGTACTAGTTAATATTAATTAAAAAATAGATTACTATTCATCATGCATCTATTATATAGTGGTGGTGCTATGCTATGCTATGATAAAATTTTAATGCAGCCTGAAAATAGTATTCAAAATTGATATATGATCAAAAAATTTATGATACATATTTTGTATTTATGATTAGCTTGATCTTTTTCTAATATTCATATAAACTTTTTTCACCAAAAAAAAAATATTTTAAGGGTATTATAAACTTTAAAAGAGTGATGAGTAAATGCAACTCTTCATGGTCCCAATACAGCAATATATATAAATTTAGATCCACCCTCATTGAAACATGATAGTGATTTCTAACTGCTTTTTCCTTTATAATTTTTTTAGGGTTTTTATCATTATTTGATATCCAACAAAGTTTAAATTCGAAAACGCTGGTAAAAAATAAGATTAACTACAACTAAAACAAGTCGAAAATCGACTGATGGCCATGATTATTTTTCCACTTAGACCGTGAATTTGATAACACCACTAGACAACGCATACTCTTTGTTAAAATATTTTCGTTATTTTTATTTATACTCTTCAACTGCAGTTTTGCATTTCAAATACCAACAAGTGTCCTTCGATTTTCATAAAAATAAAAGAAAATCATTTTTTTGTAGTTTGCTTACATCTTCACTCCGGAGAATGACAGATGAACATCTATATTTTTCTTAAAATCGTTCGGTTTTCTTTATTAAATATTCGTTAAGAAAATATTAGAAATTTGATTATACTTACTATTTCAACATAATTCTTGTTGGTAACTTTATATATATTATTTCGGATTATATATTAATAACTAATTATGATTAATTAATTTTAACTAACTAAATTTAAGGCATCTAGCTAATTGCCATCAATTTAATCAGTGAATGTGATTGTTCTCTTTTTTAACAGTAAACATATATTGTTTCTATATTTAATTTTATAGAGCTAACTCCCTTTTACATTATTTTATATTTTATTACTAGGTTTTATATTTATGGTTTCAACCTTTTTGTCTTGGACAAGGCGAAGACAGTTGAACTTTACGAAACCTTAAAAGAAGGAAAAAGAATAAAAAAATTCAGTAATTTATTGCCTTATTTAATCTTTTCAAATGAAAAATTATGATTTGTACAGACTTAGCTTAAATAATTTGTAAGCTGTCATGTCATAATAATATCTAAAAGTGGCTAGAAAATTTAATCGGATAAAAAATTTAAAAAATCAATATAATTTTCAATTTATAAATAAACTGATATTTTTTCAATTTTTTTAGTTAAAAGATAATAAAGTCAAAAGAATAAAAACGTTTAAAAGGGTTTATAACATAAATAATATTCTGATCAAATTTACTGACTTCGAATAAATCATCACCGCATAATAACGTTGAATGATTTATCTTGTCTCGTATACATCTTTTTAACGAAGATAAAAAAAGTATCACGTCATATGATGTTATAATTAAAAAAAAAACATTCTACTTATTATAATAAATAAAAATAATTTGATAATATAAAAAACATTTAAACTAATTATATTGTTACATAATTTACTTGGCTAGCAATTTAGTTCATTAATAGCAAAAGTGATAATCTTTTTCAAATTTCTATAAAAGGAAGTGGTATACATTCGTTCATCCACTAGTTGTAAAAAAATTAAAGAAGAGAAAAAGAAAAAGAAAAAGAAAATGAGAAAGGTAAAATTAGAAAATGTATGGTCTATATTTATTTATAAAATATAAAAATAAAAATTATTATAAAAAATAGAAAAGGGATACCATAAAATCAAGAAGAAAAAATGTAAACCTTAACTCGTGGAAAAGATCTAGTATTAAAAAAGATACTCATAAAATGATTTTTTTTTCTTTTTTCTTTTTATTTTCTTGATATGCTAAAGTGATAAGTAAAAAATAAAAATATTTAATATACTGAATAAGTAAAATTAAAACACAAATCACATATAATAAACATATTAATCTAAAAGTTTAACCTTATTTTGTCAAATTAAACAATACTATACTAATTCAACTTATTAAATTCGATTTAACCTGTTCATTTAACACTAATATTTATTTTTTTTTGCAAAAATTCAAATGTTGAAGGAAAACAATAGGAAAAAGCATTTCTCAATTGGACCTCCCAATAAAGATGATCAACTCTCATGCTCCCTTTATTCCAATTTGATAAAGACTTGCTTTCATTTTCTTTGAATTATTTTGCATTACATTTCACACCTATATTTAACTTTTTTATCATCATAGTCACACATGACCATCATCCTTCAATTCCTCTTTATACAAATCAAATTAATAATTTATATGTAATACAAGTCAATCGCTCTCTATCTTCGATTTTAAATTTCTAACTTCAAATTCTGAAATAGCTAAAAATATGAGTGTTTCTAAGCTAGAGAAAATGTGAAGTAACGTTTAGTTCAAGAAAATAATAATACAAAAATAGGAATTTGTCTTTGATGTTTATATAATATAATATAATAATTCTACTTATGGAAATTGTGGTAATTTAATTTGTCTTTCATTATGGATAGATGAGTGACACTCAAAAAGGTAAGAATATATTTATTGATGATATATATGGATAGGAACAATACATGGGATAGATGGTCATAATTAAAATGTGTTGGTATACATATACACAATAAAATAATCCATATCAATCATTTCATTGGTGTTTTCTTAGATATGTATTTTTAGATTTGAAAGTAAAATTAACTAAACATAAAGTGTCACTCATCTATCAGAGCAGATAAATATTATAAAATTGAATTTTAATTATCACATGCTTGATCCATAAAAAAAGAGAATCAAACTCGCTTATAAAAAGACGTGTTGAGAATATAATTAATTAAATAACAAAAATATAATTTCTCTAAGAAATTAAACTATTAGATTGAATAATCATAAATTTCTAACCTATTACAAGTGTGTTTAGTTTATATATGATTGCTTTGGAATAAATTTGTACTCAAAAACAAAGACTTATTGACCGACAATATTTTATAGCTAAACAACAAAAAATACTCATGCTAATCTCATTTAGTTACATATTGACAACAAATCATAAAAAGAATCAACTAGAGATAACCGATAAATTTCATAGCTAATCTCATATCATTTGGAAACAATGTTTTCCTACTTAAATTACCAATTGCTAATAATGTAATAAGAAAATCACTTATTTTTCACGAAAACATTATCCTTAATTAGATTACTACTAATATTTATACATAGGAATAGGACATAGGAGAAATAATGTGAAAGCAATCCAATAGTGAAAGCAACATAACAATGAAATGGAAGTGTCAGTATGGTGTGTGATCCAAGAATTAGAAAACAAAGTCCATATTATAGGTAGGTACTGCATGCTTCCTTCTGATAATAATAAAATCAAATAAATGTCTTCACTGATCAGCATATATATATATATATTCTGAAAGACAAATGAAAGAGACAACACAACATACATAT
Source organism: Solanum chilense (assembly GCA_032847665.1). NCBI lineage: Eukaryota > Viridiplantae > Streptophyta > Magnoliopsida > Solanales > Solanaceae > Solanum > Solanum chilense. Next base: position 68,558,650 of record CM064969.1, read on the forward strand.
AGCCATAGGATCAGCATCACATATGCCTTAATTGCTTACAATTTATGACTACTCCTACCCAACAAAATGACAATATGTCACTTTCTCTTATTTCAGACAACTTGCAACCATCCATATGCATATACTTCCTCTCTTCCATTTCCATTTTATACGAGATAATTTGATTCGATAAGGAATTTAATAAAAAATGTATAGTTCAAAATGAGTGATAGAAATTTGTGTGACTGTAAATCATTTCTTTAGGTGATTCTTCCAATATGTTTAGTCTTGGTGGATAGAGACAAAGAGTTAGTTACCTGGTATCTATTGTTGGTGAAAACTGACAAAATCACGTTAAAAATTAGCTCAGAAACTACTGTCACAAAAACAAATGGAGTTTGTTGGTAGTCTAGATCCATCTAATTTGTCGTTAAAAAGTTTTTAACTAATTGAAATTTCTTATAATTCGATAAACATGTAATTTTCTTATTTTCTAATAATGATATAATGCCAATTTTCATATGTTTCGATAGACATGTATTAATTATGGTGTGTTTTTTGGGATGTGTAATTTGTTAGATGCACATGTCTAAATAAGTCCTCAACTTGGAGGGAGGGTGTCCACTTACGTATCGAGTAGGAAATTATACAGAATAATTTTAGAAATGAGTGATCTTAAATTATTTAACTTCAATTACCTTCATGGAAAGTTAAAATTCATTTTATTTTTTTTATATGTCCTTAGGGCAAGGATAATCAAAAGTTCAAGGATATAGATTACTAATCGATAAGATTAGTTCATATAGTCGATTCATGACCTAAAGTCAATATCCAACGGATCTCATTATCAATGTTGGGACTCATCACATTTGAGACATACGATACATTATAGCCATTTATTTAGTGTATATATAAATTAATATTGTATATACGATGAAATTCGAATGAACCCTGTTGACACCCAATTTTTGACCCACGTTGGTATAAATTAATTATCGAGCTTCGTGAGTTTTCAAATTACTTAAGTTAATTAGTTTTATAATTTTGCGAAAATATAACAATATAATGTTTACATAGTTGTGTATATAGCCGGTATATCTTGTGTATATTCAAAATCATCCCAACTCTTCAACCCAATTTCCAGCCCCAAATTAATTCCCAACATTCCAGGCCCAATTTTCCCTCAGCCCAAACCAAACTAAAATAGCAACCCATACTTTAATACCCAACCCATACTTTAATACCCAACCCGACCCAACACCTGACCCGACCCAATAACCCCACTCCCCCCTTTCTTCTTCCTCAAATGACCCACACAACATTTCCAACAGAAAACCCAGCAAAAGACGCACAACCGGAAAATCTCTCCTCCCGCGTCCCCCTCACGCCTCTCGCCCATTCCCAGCAAACCCCCGCGTCTCTCCCCACACTCTCTCCCCACGCTCCCTTCATCTCCCAACCCCACGATTCCCAGAAACAGAACCCCACCATCGCACGACCCACCAACCCAACGAAAAGAGAAAACACCCCCCAATTCCTGGAAAAAAGGCAGAACATACGCTCTCCCTACCCCACGCGAAAACCCAGTGGTTTTTTCTATTTAAACCCTCTCCCTCTTCAGATTTAAGGACAGGTTTTTGAAGTGGGAGATTCGGAGGATTTTTGGTTTTTGAGAAAAGATTTTCGAGCGTTGGATTTCTGAGGAGTGAAAAATCGCGAGTTAAGGCAATTTTCTTTCAAAATATTTCAGCTTCTGGTTTTCGGTAGAGATTTTGAGGCTAGAAATTGGGTCGTTGTTGAACCGTCTCTCGAATCCTCGCGCCGTGGTGGAGTTCGCTGCTGTCGTCTGCTGCTCATCGTCCCAGTTTGCTTCTCATCAACAGGTAAACAACTCATTTATGTAATTCCCCTGCTCCGTCTTATTGCTTCGTTTTATTTTCTTCTGCTTCAAGAATGGCTTTTCGTTTATTTGTTTTGTGTTCTGGGAGCCGCTGCTGCTCATTACCGTTCGTCTTTTTTTGTTTCGTTTCGGGTTCAAACCTGTACAGCATGTGAATGTAAGCACATGGTTTGTTGGCTGTAATTGTAAGATGTCGTATGTGTTGGGTCTAGTTCGAGTTCAGAAGGTATCGTATGGTATGATTCTGCTCTATTATGTTTGCTCGTTTGATGCTGCTCATATGTCGGTTGTGAGTTTATCATAGCGTAAATCTTATCGTATCAGTCTTAAGTTGGTTCTGTTCCATGGAGTCGTCGTCAGGCCTTGTTATTGCTTGCTGAATGTGAATGAAACTTTCCCTCCTCCTCCACTAGCTTTAGGGTAGTTGAGTTTAGATTTTGTTTATGCCAATCTTGATAGATTTTTCTGAAAAATCGACTGAAATGAATGAGTTGTCTACTTTCTATGGGATTTGATGACCTTGTTGATCGAATCCATTTGAGTTTATGCTGACTAATGACTTTACATATATATTTTGTCGATTTTGCTTAGTTTTCTTTTATGAACCTCTTGTGTTTGAACTTGTTATTCGAATTTGTAAAATTCTGATTAGAGGTTTTCTGTTATTCGTCTTAATAAGGCCTAGGTACTGTTTTGCTATTTTTCTTTGTTCTAAGTTAGGATTATATGTTGTTCATCTAGATAGGTATTCTTTTTCTCTTCCTTCTTTTTGGACTTGTACAGCTTAAGGAAACGCATAGCTCTTTTGTGTGGAGCTGTCTTAGCTGCCAACGATGTATGTTGTTGCTATCCTTTGCGTTGTTATCGCTGTTTCAAATCTTATTTCTTGCATGTCTTTTGTAATGTGAATTCTCCGAAAATGCGTAGAGTAGGACTCGATTAAATACATATGGTGTTTGCTTTTTATGTTTATTGGGCAGGGGTGGCGTGCATCCTTAAGTCGGACGGATGCACTAGTGTATGTACATGCATCCCATGTCACAGTTATCGTTTATTTGTTATAAGTTCTGAAATTGGTTTAGAGTCTTTTTGTCTTTCCCAAATTTCGATTTCATGTTATTTTACTATATCTTTGTTTTGGTCAAAATGTTTGTTAGTAGTTCATCTTTTATCTCCGTCTTGTTCAAGACATTTTCTATTAGTCTTTCGCTTTAAGTGCTAATCTTTTTGTATGTTTTATTGCATGAGAAACCCTTCTCGAGTCCTCATGGACTTTATTCCGTGTCACTGCACTTCCTCATCGAGCCATGAAGGCTCAGAATATCTTCTTCGAGTCATAGACCCTTCTCAAAAGATGTACAGGTCGGAAGAACAGCAGAAAATGCACTGCTGGAGTTTGATTCTGGTTAATCAGAACTGAAAATCGCTGGAAATTACAGTTGCAGATGTTGAAAAGTTGTATATCAACCATATACACAGTTTATACCGTGATATACAGATCAAAAGACGTACAGGGGATCAAAATTCGAAACCTGGGTTGATGGCAGTAAAGTACGCTGCTGAAAAAGAATTTTTCAACTCTCGAAAGCTGAAAAATAGGCTGATATACAGCCTGTATACACTAATATACAGAAACATTATACCTTAAATAGGTGTAAAAATATGAATGGCAGCAGGCGTGCAAAAATTCGAACTCCACGAAGATCGGAGGAGCTCGAGGAAGGAGTATTAGAAGATTTTTTTTTTATTTATTAAGTTGTATTTATTTTGGGTATAAGCCCTTGTCATTTTTACTTTCCTCGTATTTATTCTTGTATGTTTAGACTAGGACGGGTACGAAAGAAAGAAATGGGTTAAAAACCCAAAAGCAGGTGGGTCCAAGTTTCGGTCAAGGCGAACAGAACCCGAAAACTTGGACCCAAATCCCTCTCTCTCTATCTCTCGTTGCTACTTGTTTACGTTTTATTTTGAATGCCGTTAGCTTAGGATCAGAAAACTCCAAACCTCCTTGCGAAGTGCCTTCTATTTTATCAAAACTAAAAATGGAATCTCAAAACGATAAATATTTCAACCCGTAAGTTTGTTTAAAACTCTAATATATTCAAAATTCAATTTCTAAGTCGTTTGAGTTAAAGTGCTTAACCTTAAAAATTGACAAAATAAATATTTTAAAAACTTGTAAATGTGTCCAAATAAATTCAACTTCAAAATTGCAAAGTTAAAACAAAAAATAGTCAAATAAGTTAGTCGTTGGAAAACCGTAAGTTAGCGGAGTGGCTTAGGTGCTTTACACCTTCCTAAGACACTAATAAGAATCCCGAACCCCCTAAAATATTTCTAAAATAATTTTTCTGTTTAAGTTGTTTTGGAAATAAGTTTTTTCTTGATTTTTTCTTAAAAAATTAAGTGGCGACTCCTAAAAAGTCAAAAATAAAACGAATTCTCTTTCGAAAAACAAATTTTTTTCGATAAAACAGAAATGGCGACTCTGCTGGGGACTATTTGGAGGATTCTAACCTTAAGGTTAACTCGTTTGACTATTTGTGATAACTGTTTACTTGTTTAAATTGTTTAAAGCTTTAATTTTTGAAAAATTGCATTTCTCTCATGGCATATTTCCGATGTGTATATATAGTATATTAAAGGACGGTTTGCGGAACCGCAGCCGGACTTTTTTATACTCACCCTATTTCGAAATTAGCGGCAATTTATTGGTTCGTTAGGCGTCCAATGGTTGTCGCAAGTTTCAGCCCAAATTGTCCGTTTGGGTTCCCGGTCCTTTCAAAAGCCACTCTTAGTCAACTAGTGTAGAGCCGTGCCAAAATCCCGAACGTAAGAGCATTTGAACTAAGACGACCCAACGCCCAAGGCGCGTTGAGCCCATTAGAAGCCCACCTTGTGTCTATTTGGCCCAAATTGCCAAAAACAGACAATCATGCTTATGTGTTAATTGTAGGATGTATATGCATTTTAAAAACAATTTATTGTCTACGGGGTGGGGGGTTGACTAAATTTTGTTCGCTATTTTGTAGGATGAATTCGACACACAAACCTTTGAAAACAAGAATGGTTACTATCCCCGACCCTTTCCTTAAAGTATGGTGGAAGTTCATGAACAACGATGACAAAAGGATTGTTCAGAAACACATAGGTCATCTTCCGTCGTTGCTAGAGATGAATGCGTGGCCTGGCTTAATTGGAACGATGGTGAAATTCTGGGATAGCGAGAATATGATTTTTCGATTTGGGGAAGTAGAGTTGACGCCAACTATAGAAGAAATTCTTATCAGTTATGAAAGTGTCGCCATGTGCAACAAAAGGAAACTACATCCCGATACAGATCTCCTAAATCCTATGGCATGGGATTTTGCCAAAATTAAAGAAAAATTGTCATTGGTTAAAGCCGAGTGGATGGACAAGCTCCCTGGCCCGAATATACCTTTCCGAAAGTTATATTATTGATTTGGGCGTGCAAGGGCTTATGAGAAACATGAAGACGAGTTCGTCTCAAAAGAAAAATGGAAAGAGACGCGTCCCCTTGCATTTGCGATATGTTTGCTCGGTACGATGGTTTTTCCCCAAGGGCCAAAATACACTATTCATCCTAGTGTATTTATGGTCACTCATGCCATCTTTTATGGAGTAGATTACAAAACATCGACAAAATATTACACTCTAGCGCCTATGATTCTGGCCGACATCTACAGGGCTTTAGACAAATGTCAGAACGGAGAACGCTTCTTTCAAGGGTGTAACCTTATCCTACAGTGGTGGATGATGCGTCATTTAATCAAGACTCATAACCCAAAAGAACCTGATCCCTTAAGACGATCCGACGAGCTACATAGTCATGACTGGTGGTTGTATCACAATCGTTGCAACAAGACTGGAGGAGAAAGTTTTTGGTATCCAAGGCTTCGAGGGCTGAGAGAAGAAGACGTGCAATGGTCGATAGATAGTTTAGTGGTAACTAAGAATATGGTGGTTCGAACTGAAAAGGTCCCGTATTTGGTATTTGCTGGGTTAAGAGAAACCAGGCCATACACTCCCGGTCGAGTGTTGAGGCAACTAGGAGGGAAACAGGAGTTGCCCCAGATTGCAGATATGAGGAAATTCGTAACTGACCACAAGAATGGGCGAGTTGCATTTTCCGAAGACATGCGTAGGATGTGGAGATCTCGAAGAGTGTTGGGTGAGCCTGTACCCGATAGGTTTCGTCCGGAATGTTCGAGGGAGTACAAAGAATGGTTAAAAAAGAGTCTCGCTGGAACAATTGAGCCTGGTCCGAACATTCCTCACGTTATTGCCGATGTTGGAGCCAAACATCAAGTCCGACTTCACCGCCTTCAAGAGAAGTTCGATAAGAGTGAATTAGAGCATCAACGTCGCCATTTTGAAGATGCCAAAGTCATAGCTCGATTGAAACAAGAACTGCGAAGTGCCAGACAATGCATGATAGAGTTAGATGATAGCATGGAGCGACAGATTCAATCGTTAGAGGGGTTCAGTCATCAAGAAGGAGCTCGATTGGCGAGAGATCATCTCTGGGCGGATAGATATGCCATGTGGGAAGAGGTCAACATCGCCAAGAGGACAAGACTTGGCGAAGGATCAGAGGAGTCCTGATTTTTACCATCCCCTGCGTGGGACTGTTTTATTTGCACTTTGTTTTGTAATTTATTTTCAGGACTACTTTCTGTTTATGTTTATCAGACATTTTGGATGCTATTTTGGGGATAATAAATCAGGTTTTAAAAAGCATATACATCCTTCAATTCGTTAGGCCTACCCTTGGCACAAAAGGGTCACATGCATGCTTAGGACGCGATATATATGTTTAAATGTTTATGTGTTACGCTATGATTGAGGATATCGTAAACCCACTCCCAGCTAAAATTCCAAAGAATATACAGAATCCACTATTGCAAGATGTCCGACCAAAATTTTCGAGTCTTGAGTTTCTAAAAAAAAAAAAAAAATGAGCAAACTCCTGCTTGTTGGAAAAAAAATTTTTTTCCAGTTCTCATTCGTGGGATAAAGATATCCTCAAACAAAGCAACTTGTGTGTTTATCTGTTCTCTATGTGATATTATGTATTTTCGTACCCCGAATATGCACTAACAAATCTGCCTTTGAGTTGTTTCACTTCTCAGGTACCTGTTAACTGGTCTGTGTCGATCAAAGCTGGCAGATCATCCTTACTTCACCAGATCGAAAGGTACTACAGATTCCTTCCCTAGACCCAATTCAGACAAAGGAAAGAAAGTTATGGGAGACCACAACGACGAAGCGCGTCTTACTGATGTTGTGGTGGCTCAGCCCACCTTAGTGGAACAGAACGAACTGATCATGCAACTAATGCGAGAGATTGCTGAAATGAAAGTTGAAATGCAACGGAGACAGGATGCGCCTCCACCTGGATTTGGTGATAATATTGCTGATACAAGACCTCCGGTCTACTTCCCTTCAGCAAACATGGATCCGACTCAGAACCAGTCTTCTACACCTGTGCATAATCCATCTGGGATAGATTTAACAACCCAACATCCCCAATATGCTTCTGTATCTTACCAAACTCCTCCACTTCTTCCAAATAACCACCCTCAAATGCCACCCTATCCTCAGAACACTCAAACTGCTCCACCACCACAAAATCAAAACCAAACTCAAAATGCCTTCAATCCCCAAATACCTTATCACCATTTAAACCAGAACACCAATCCTCAGGCTTACCCACAGAACTACCAGACCGCCCAAAACGTCCCAAGTCCTTCTATAGCTCCACCCCTCCCAAAAAGAGCCACCTTCCAAATTCCCGTTCTGACCGAGCACGAGGGGCACGGTTCTGAGTTGGATCACTATGAAGAGCAGGAAAGAGAATGGAAGGCAAAAGAAGAAGTAAAAATCGATATAAAAGAGGAAATCAAAAAAGCTATGAAAGAACTACAGTGCATCCCAGACGTCGTCGGACTCAGTTATGCAGAATTGTGCATCCACCCAGATTTGAACCTTCCCGAAGGGTTTAAAATTCCAAAGTTTGACACCTTTGGGGGAGTAGGCAACCCTATGGCGCATTTGAGGGCGTATTGTGACCAGCTCGTGGGAGTTGGCAGTGATGAGGCTTTGTTGATGCGGCTTTTCAGCCGAAGTCTATGTGGGGAGGCTCTTGAGTGGTTTTCTTCACACGAAACCAGACAGTGGCCCAATTGGAATGCGTTGGCTAAAGATTTCGTTGACCGATTCGCATACAATGTCGAAATAGTTCCCGATCGGTATTCTCTAGAGAAGATGAAGCAAAAACCAACTGAAAGCTATAGAGAATTTGCCTACAGATGGAGGAAAGAAGCCGCGAGGGTAAGGCCGCCCATGACCGAGAAAGAGATTGTGGAAGTGTTTGTGCGGGTACAGGAGCCAGAGTACTATAATCAAATCATGTTGCTAGTCGGAGCTAAATTCGCTGAGATAGTCAAAGTTGGCGAGACTATCGAAGATGGTTTGAAATCGGGGAAAATAGCCCGTGTATCCGCATCACCTGGGTCTTCAGGATTGATAAGGAAGAGAAGAGAGGAAGTTGCTGCTGTCTCGTATGGGGGAGGAAAAACCCCTAGAGACCCGTCACACTCCCGAGGTCATTCCAGGCCCTCCCGATCCTACTATCCACAATCCAATCATCCTAATAACCACAATACTGCCCCCACCTATCCGAATGCTCAAATTTCATCATACCAAAGCCCACCCCCATATCTCCAAAAGGTTTCTGCCATATACGCAGATTACCCTTATCCGAATATTGCTCCCAACTGTGCCAATGTACAGTCAAGCTATCAAGCACCGTCCCCCGCATATCAAATACAGAGCCCAGCATATCAAAGCCCCCATCCAAATTACCAAGCCCCAATGCCAAACTATCAAACAAATCCCTACCCCAGAACCCAAGCTCCACGACCTAACACCCGCAATTACCAACAAGTCCCTCCCCCTCAACAGGGCGGGTATGATCCCCTTCGCCCCAGGTCTGAGAAGAAGCCCTCCAGAAGCTTCACCGTGTTGGCTGAAAGCAGAACTAAATTGTTCGAAAGATTATCTGCGGCCGGATACATCCACCCTGTGGGGCCCAAGCCCGTGGATGTCGATTCCAGATTCTACAGACCTGAGCAGAGATGTGCTTATCATTCCAACGGTGTTGGGCATAGTACTGAAAATTACATCAACCTTAAGCACAGAATCCAAGACCTGATCGATCAGGAGGTAGTTTCTCTTCAGCCGGCGGCCCCAAACGTCAACACAAATCCGTTGTCGGATCATGGAGGTAGCAACGTTAATATGATTGAAACGGATGAAGACGGGTGTGAAACAAAGATGATTACTCCTATTGTGTATGAGGACTTAGAAAGGGCTGTCGCTTCTTTAATCGTCAAGGAAAAGAGAAAGTTTGTTATTCTGACACCCGCAAAGGCTGTTGCTTTGGTGCCTTCAGAAACTCTCGTCAAGCCTAAATTTATAATTGAAACTGCTGTGGCCTAAGGCATGACCAGGTCCGGAAGGTGCTACACTCCTGATGAGCTTGCTCTCGGAGGACAGAAGAAGGACCATACTAAAAGGCCGATAAGCGAGGGGGAAGCAGAAGAGTTCTGGAGAAGGATGCAACCGAAGGACTATTCCATCGTCAAACATTTAGAGAAGACTCCGGATCAGATCTCCGTGTGGGCCCTGCTAATGAGCTCTCAGTCCCACAGGCAGGCCTTAATGAAAGCTCTTGATGATACATATGTACCCTCAGGTACAAGTAGTGACAACGTGGCTGCCATGATTCATCAAGTCATTCGGGGGCACCGGATCAGCTTTTGTGACGATGAGTTGCCAGTCGAAGGAAGAACCCACAACAAAGCACTGCACATTACCGTGATATGTCGTGGAAAAGTTGTCAACTGTGTTTTGATAGATGATGGATCCGGTTTGAATATCTGCCTACTGTCGACGTTGAGGCAACTGAATTTTGACCTGGGGAGTCTGGAGCAAAACCAGGTCAATGTAAGAGCGTTTGATGGAGTGCAAAGAGACACATTGGGGGCAGTGACTTTGACCCTTCAAATGGGCCCCGCGGAGTTCAGTGCGCAATTCCAAGTATTGGACATAGACACTAGCTACAACCTTCTTTTAGGAAGGCCGTTTATCCACATGGTTGGAGCCGTCCCCTCTACTCTCCATCAAATGATGAAGCTTGTATGGAAAAATGAAGAGTTAGTGATTCACGGTGAGGGAAGTCGCTCGGGCAAGCAGGTGTCGGTCATTGATGAGATGCCGTAAGGTGCAGACTTTTACACAGTGGAGCTGGTGAAAGCCACCAATGAAGATTTGGCCCCGCGGAACCCCATGCCAGCCGTACACAAAATGATAGCCACGGTGATGCTGCAGAATGGGTTCGAGCCAGGCTTCGGATTGGGAAGAGATTCCCAAGGAACTATTGAGCCTATTCCGGCCTTTCTTAAAGGATCCAAATATGGTTTGGGGTACATCCCCACAGATGAAGACATGAAGATGAAGAAGAAAAGAGATCAAGAGTTGGCTAAGCCGATCCCGCTTCTGTATCAATCCTTTCCAATCAGGAAGTGTGTCGAGCCTGAAGACTTTGGGGAAGGAATCTGTGACCTCTTCGAAGAGATCAATGCTATTGTCGAGGAGGAGGTTGAGTCAGCTGGTATTCGTGATGCTGAACCAGGGGAGGTGCTGCAGAATTGGACTTCCACGCCGATCCTGATGTCCTGAACTCTTCGGTAGAAAAGAGTTATTTTATGTACACCAAAATCGGTGGTTGTCTGGAGGATACCCAAGACCCGCCATTTCTACATTTTCTTAATTGTTCAAGTTTTGAGTTTTGTTGTGACGTTCGAAAAACAGCATGGCTCCACGTCATGCCAGAAGTTTGCATTTTGTTTTAAATGAAAGCCTCTTTATTTTGACTTTGCTTATTCAGTTGTTTGTCATACTTTACTGTCCTAATTTTGTCTGTTTATAATTTCAGTAACATAAGTTATAGACCTGCCAATGTCATGTCATGTCATGGGCTAAATGAACAAAATGAGACAAAGGACGACAAGGTCGACGACTACGATGAAGAAAGTGGGGAACCGGATTATATAGCAGAAGAATTCCGACAGTTCGAGAATCAACATAAACCGAATCTGGAAGAAACAGAGACGGTGAATTTGGGAGATTCGGAATGCGTCAAAGAGGTTAAGATCAGCACCCACCTGAATGAGACTCAGAAAGAGAGCCTGGTTCATTTACTTGCCGAATACAATGATGTGTTTGTTTGGGAAGTCGGTGATATGGAGGGGTTGAGTACCGATGTCGTATCTCATAAGCTACCTATCAACCCAGGGTTCGAGCTGGTGAAACAAAAAACTCAGAAATTCAAGCCTGAATTGAGTTTGAAGATTAAGGAGGAAATCACCAAGCAGATAGAGTCTCGATTGGTAGAGGTAACACAATATCCCACCTGGTTGGCAAATGTCGTTCCGGTCACCAAGAAAGATGGAAAAATCAGGATTTGTGTCGATTACAGAGATCTCAACAAAGCTAGTCCAAAGGATAATTTTCTGTTGCCAAATATCCATATTCTGATTGACAACTGCACCAAACATGAGATGCAGTCATTTGTGGATTGTTACGCGGGTTATCACCAAATCTTGATGGATGAAGAAGACGCAGAAAAAACGGCATTCATCACGCCTTGGGGTGTGTATCACTACAGGGTGATGCCGTTCGGCCTCAAGAACGCCGGTGCCACTTACATGAGAGCCATGACGACTATCTTTCATGACATGATTCATAAGGAAATTGAAGTGTACGTGGACGACGTCATAATTAAATCCCGCGAGAGTTCGGATCATGTGACACACCTGAGGAAATTCTTTGAACGTTTGCGTCGGTACAACCTGAAGCTAAATCCCGCCAAATGTGCTTTTGGAGTCCCAGCTGGGAAGTTGTTGGGGTTTATAGTCAGCAGAAGAGGTATCGAGCTTGACCCTTCCAAAATTAAAGCAATTCAGGAGTTACCTCCACCGAAGACGAGAAAAGAAGTGATGAGTTTCTTGGGGAGGTTAAACTACATCAGCCGGTTTATAGCACAATCGACAGTGGTATGTGAGCCTATCTTCAAGTTGCTGAAGAAAGATGCTCCGACTAAGTGGACTGAGGAGTGCCAGACCGCTTTCGACGCTATCAAGAGCTACTTGTCTAACCCACCAGTATTGGTTCCTCCACGAGAAGGGAGTCCTTTGCTACTGTATTTGTCAGTTTCAGATAGTGCATTTGGATGTGTACTGGGTCAACACGACGAGACAGGGAAGAAGGAAAGGGCAATCTACTACATCAGCAAGAAATTTACTCCGTACGAGTCTCGCTACACTTTGCTGGAAAGAACATGCTGTGCTCTGACGTGGCTTGCTCAGAAGCTGAGACACTATCTGTCGTCGTATACTACATATCTTATCTCCAGGATGGATCCGTTGAAGTATATTTTCCAGAAAGCGATGCCGACCGGGAAGTTAGCTAAATGGCAAATGCTATTAAGTGAGTTTGACATCGTGTACGTGACTCAGAAGGCAATAAAAGCACAAGCTTTGGCTGATCATCTTGCGGAAAATCCCGTTGATGAAGAGTATGAACCTCTCAAGACATATTTTCACGATGAAGAAGTGTCATTTGTGGGTGAAGATATCTCTGAAGTTTATCCAGGTTGGAGATTATTCTTTGACGGAGCGGCAAATCATCAAGGTAAAGGTATCGGAGCAGTCTTAGTGTCAGAATCTGGTCAACACTATCCCATAGCAGCTAAGCTCCGATTTAATTGCACCAACAACATGGCCGAATACGAAGCTTGTATTCTTGGTCTGAAAATGGCCATCGACATGAACATTTACGAGTTATTGGTCATTGGGGATTCAGACCTTTTGATTCGTCAGGTTCAAGGTGAATGGGCTGTGAAGAACCCGAAGATTATACCTTACGTACAGTATGTGCAGAAGCTGTGCAAAAGGTTTCGCAAGATCGAGTTCAGACATACGCCCAGAATACAGAATGAATTGGCCGATGCTCTTGCCACCATCGCTTCGATGATTAAACATCCGGATACAGATTACATCGACCCACTGGATATAGAGCTGAAAGAACACCCAATCCATTGTTCACATGTTGAATCAGAACCAGACGGTTTGCCTTGGTACTTTGACATAAAGAGGTATTTGGAGTCTGGGACTTATCCTGAAGACGCTACGACCAATCAAAAGAAATCGATACGCCGTATGGCTCTCAATTTCTTCCTAAATGGAGAAGTCCTATATAGGAGAACTCCAGATTTGAGTCTTCTAAGATGTGTGGATGCTGTCGAAGCTATGAGGCTTATTGAACAGATACATGCCGGAGTGTGTGGTACACATATGAATGGCCTCACTTTGGCAAGGAAAATCATACGAGCTGGGTACTTCTGGATGACCATGGAGAATGACTGTTGCAGATTCGTGCAAAAATGCCACAGATGTCAAGTGCACGGGGATTTGATACGAGTGCCACCTCACGAGCTTAATGCTATGAGCTCACCTTGGCCATTTGTAGCTTGGGGAATGGATGTCACTGGTCTTATAGAGCCATCCGCTTCTAATGGACACAGATTCATCTTGGTTGCCATTGATTATTTCACCAAATGGGTGGAAGCAGCCTCTTACAAATCGGTAACCAAGAAAGTGGTGGCCGACTTTGTCCGCAACAATCTGATATGCCGATTTGGAGTCCAGAATCCATCATCACTGATAACGGTACAAATCTCAACAGTCATTTGATGAAAGAGATATGCGAACAATTTAATATTATTCACCGAAGGTCAACTGCTTATCGCCCTCAAATGAACGGAGCTGTAGAGGCAGCCAACAAGAATATCAAGAAAATTCTGAGGAAAATGATTGACAAACAGCGAGGTTGGCATGAAATGTTGCCATATGCTCTACTAGGATATCGAACAACGGTCAGAACATCGACTGGGGCTACTCCATATTTGCTAGTATATGGAACTGAAGCAGTCGTACCTGTTGAAGTCGAGATACCGTCACTAAGGATCATCCAGGAAGCTGACCTAAGTAATGCTGAGTGGGTTAACAAACGGATCGATCAGTTAGCTTTGATTGATGAGAAGAGGATGGTCGCCGTCTGCCATGGCCAGTTGTATAGGCACAGAATGACTCGCGCTTTTCACAAAAGGGTAAGAGCCAGAAATTTTGAAGTGGGTCAGTTGGTCCTTAAGCGTATTTTTCCTCATCAAGACGAGTACAAAGGAAAATTCGCACCAAACTGGCAAGGTCCTTACATGGTTCGCAAAGTACTATCTGGAGGTGCTTTAGTCCTATCCGAGATGGATGGCACTGTATGGCCCAAGCCTATCAACTCAGATGCTGTCAAGAGATACTACGCGTGAAGTTTAGTTTTGCATTTTTCTATCGTTTTCTTGTAATCATTCTGTTTACTTGTATTTGTTCAAATTGAATTCTTATCCCTCTTGTAACGAACTACGTATGACCTGAATTCTCAAGAATGAGATACGTAGGCGGCCTATGTCGGCTTTGGTCACCCCATTTACCCCCTTTAAAAATTTTACGGTTGGAACTACGTTTGACCTGATTCCTGCTCCAACGGGATACGTAGGCGCCACAACGGCTCGGTCATATACCCAGTAAGATTTCCACTTCTCTTCATAATGGAAACTGGGACAGAATTTTTGAGAGGATCTCAAAAATTCATTTGAAGTTGGACTTCTTTAACGAGTCCAAAACAAAAGACCAAATTTTACGGTCTGAACTACGTTTGACCTGAATTCCTGCCTCAACGGGATATGTAGGCGCCACAAGGGTTCGGTCATATCTCTCGTAAGATTTCTATTCCTCTTTACAACAGAAACTGGAACAAAATTTTGAGAGGAACTCAAAATTCTCCAAAAGAAGTTTCCGTTTTAGCAAGTCAAAATAAAGATATTTCAAGATCTGCGACTGCGACAGAAATTTTGAGAAGATCTCAAAAATTCCGCAATCTGCTCAGTTACAATGAAAGGATAAGTAAGACAGTAAACTGGGACAGAAATTTTGAGAATGACCTCAAAATTTCATTACAGGCCTTACCTATGAGTCCGGAGTGATTCCGAAGACTCACCGGTAAATGATCAATGTCAAGCCCAAAGAAGTTTGTTAAGCCTGATATGACATGACTTGGCAGTGACCTTTTTAAGATACTATTTCTCTAAATTTTATTTCTCTTAAATTTTTCCCTTTTACATTTCATTTGTTTGGCATAAATTTTTATCTTATCTATCAAGAGTCGGGAAGTCAGGAAATCAACCGGAGATATCAAGACGCCGAGCAAACACTGGAAGAAATCGACACAGATCAGTATATGTAAAACTGACAATTTTTCTGTGGATGCAGGTTTATAGCTTTGCTTTGAGATCGACCGAATCCTCCCGATGAATGAATACGGAAAACTCCCAAAGAGGAGAAGACCATCTCCGAAACTAGCAATTTTACTGAAAATGGGAGGCTGTTCATCTCGTATGTGTCAGGATGCTGGGGAAAAATCATATTGCCGATGAAAATCATGCATCGCGAAAATCATACATCGCGAAAAATCATGCATCGCGGAAAGCATACATCGCGAGTCAATGATTATGCATGACGAGAAGATTTCATGCCTCGTCAAATGTATACCGCCAAGAGGGCCATTCATATTCATACCGCCAAGAGGGCCATTCATATTCATACCGCCAAGAGGGCCATTCATATTCATACCGCCAAGAGGGCCATTCATATTCATACCGCCAAGAGGGCCATTCATATTCATACCGCCAAGAGGGCCATTCATATTCATACCGCCAAGAGGGCCATTCATATTCATACCGCCAAGAGGGCCATTCATATTCATACCGCCAAGAGGGCCATTCATATTCATACCGCCAAGAGGGCCATTCATATTCATACCGCCAAGAGGGCCATTCATATTCATACTGCCAAGAGGGCAATTCATACTGCCAAGAGGGACATTCATATTCATATTGCCGAGAAGGCCATTCATATTCATACTGCCAAGAGGGCCATTCATATTCATAATGCCAAGAGGGTCATTCATATTCATACTGCCAAGAGGGCCATTCATATTCATACTGCCAAGAGGGCCATTCATATTCATATTGCCGAGAAGGCCATTCATATTCATAATGCCGAGAAGGCCATTCATATTCATACCGCCAAGAGGGCCATTCATATTCATACTGCCAAGAGGGCCATCCATATTCATACCGCCAAGAGGGTCATTCATATTCAAACTGCCAAGAGGGCCATTCATATTCAAACTGCCAAGAGGGCCATTCATATTT